>LHCL01000013.1:0-408878 GCA_001305275.1 Talaromyces verruculosus
TTTGTATGGTTATTGTTAATTTTGAATGAACTCTGTTATAAAGCCTTAGGCCTGGGGAGTTTAATAGGGCTTTTATTCTTTTGCTTAATATATAAGCTTATAGCTATTTTTAATCTTTCTTATGCTGCGTAAACCACAAATCCAATAAAATAGGATATTGATATATTAAATAAATGTCTTCAATGGCAGAAGGACAATACTAATTGCGGAATCTATTTTGTGAATATTAATATAAAGAATATAAAACTTTATACCTTTGCTGATGCTGCCTTTACTAGCAACTATAATTATTCTTTATAAATTAGATACATTATTGTTCTTATTAATACTAAAAGCAATATTAATATTATGTATTAGTTATTGACAAAGTATAAATATATTACCTAAAGTATACTCACTATAGAGCTCTATGCTCTTGCCCATGCATTTGATACTATAAGTATTATTTACAATACTATTATACAGATTCTTCATATAACAGAGTAATTACCTCTTATTATATACACTAACTTAAAGAGCATATATGATTGTCTTGTGAAGCTCAGCATAATATAGGAGAAACAACTCATGATTGATCTTATGTGTTTATATTAAGTCTTTAAATATTAAGAGATTAATAAGGTCAAATAGATTAAAGGCAACACCAATCTTGCAGATACTATAACAAAGACAAAGCCTTGTTCAGCTTTAAAGAATCTTATTGACACTAATAAGCTAGACCTTCACATTAAGGGTTAGACTAATCATACTGCACTGCTAGAAACTTGATGTATTATTGTATTATTCTACTAAACCTATTCTTACTCTAGAGAATGCGTTCAGACTTACTGGATAACTCTTTTCCTACTGTTTCTTGTGTATTTCCTCTTTTGGGTCTTGTCTTCACTTATTTACTAGATTGCATATTATTTCCTATATCCTACTCTTATTATTCTCTCTTTTTCAGAAGACCACCAGTATCAGTTTATAAGCAATATCCAGATCCAGGTAGTACGTACATCAACCTGGCGGATACTGCCATTGTAATGTACGTACACTTACGTACGTACGTGCGCATTTTGAGCCCACTGCAATGCTCCACAACGTGCTACAGATCTTTGATATATGTGTTTGTTGCTTTGTGAATGGCTTCATGCTTTGTATGCCTGGTCTCCAACAACGGAGCTTTGTATCTACTTCATACAGTATTGTCCATACGATCAGGAAAGGTAGGCACTCAGTGCCTATAAGTATGGCTTTTGTTCCCCAACAGATGGTTTTAGAAGCCAGTTATCAATTGAGGTTATTTTCAACATATTGATCAGCTCATCCTTGTAGGCTAGTTGGACCAGCCTCACACCAATCCATACTGCGTGTCCCTGGACCGTGTGGAACCAACAAAAGTATATAGATAATGTAGAAATTATCATTGCTTCCGCTTGTGTTATTTGAACTTTGGTTCCATTACGACAAGACCATAGCCACACATAAAATGGAAAACGGGGAAAGACCAGCGAAGAAATCAAAACTCTGCCAACGCCAGTGGAGACTCTACCACCTGAGGTTGGGCATTGCTTACATTTACCTACGAGGAAGGTGATTGATGTGGAGTGGAGACCAAGACTTATGAACGAAGGTTGTTTGGCCAGCTGAATAAACACTTGAGGGATACATAGACAGTCCCGGTGCATACTCACGCCTACTAGGGACGAATTAAAGGTCAGAAATACGGCGTCGGCTCACATTTGCGCTGGGTAATGATCAAGGAGCTGCCGTCGCAATTTAATCAGCCTGGGGATCACCAAACTTGCGAGAGTATTGGCTCACGTTTCGCAACCTGGGCATGGCCAGCTCTCGACAATGTACTGCTGGCGAGGACGAAGCCTAACAGGCCAGTGCGTCGATCATTGGCTCTTTCATTAGATGCCTATGTACGTGAGCGTCTAGTCGAAGGAGCCTGGCTTGCTATGTTTGCAGCAGCTGATACCACAATGGCGGACAACTGGTATCTTTCTCGGGAATCATTGGGGCTTCATGAGTATGCAATTGACTCAGTGTGCGCGTTTGACGTTTTCACACATCCGCGAGCCCTCAAGGAGGACGCCTTATATGGGGCCGGTGACTACGAGCGCAAGTACCGCAACTAGCTCATGGCACTCGTCCATCTCCCTTGGATGCCTATCAAGAAGTCATATTTGGCTCTGCGTATGCTGCTTTGGCGTCATTTGTATGGGGATCGAAAGTGCACTGGGTCTTATTGCGAGGTCAACACTCCCAGCCCCCTTTGACAGACCACTGTTTTGGAAGGGTACGGCACGATGCACTGCTAGGGTGGTCTATTCCTGGTCCCTGGTACGAGCAGATAATTGTCGGCAAAAATATGGGAGGTGATACTGGCGATGAAAGGTTCACTAATTGTGAACAAGGTTGTAACTGCACCACACGTTACCATAAATATGGATTGGGGGGAACATTAGCATGGACGCGAAAGGTCTGGTGTGGTCTGCCTTGCTCAGTAACGCCGTCTGATATGAGGACATTTGAGTGCCTTGTCGACTGCCTGAGAGCTATACTCCGCTACAGGGAAGGGAAGCATGATTCACCACCCCCAAGGGTCGCCTCGGCGGTACTACTACCAGTTCGGAAGGCTTGTATTGGAGGACTTCCGCAAGTGAGATGTCAAATCACGCACTTATTAGTATGGTGTGCAATTGACCCTCAGTCGAATGCTCTGAGGCCCTATCCTATACTGGGAAACATCCCTGTGATGAGGAAGCATGGCTAGCTCTAAATCTTCGCCTGTAACGCGCCATAGTAGAGCATTGTAACCCGGGTCATAACACGCTAAACCTGACCCCCATATATCCTCTATTTACTTATTTTACTTCCTACTTAAAAGATTAATTTACCCTTTTTTATACCCAAATATAATTACTAAAACAATTGTATATCAGTTAAGACGTTACGACTTTATGAAACTTCATATTCTATCCATCGAGACAATACTCGTCGTAAGAGTATAAAATGTTCTGCCTCAGGCATCAATCAGATAAGACAGCGGGCGATAACGGAGGGGCAAGAAAAAAAAAATTGCCAAAATGCGCGCACGATTCAATACGTAAATTACGCACCAGCGACAACACTATTTCCACGACCCAGGGGCTAAAAACCTCGGTACTCAACAAAACGGACGGTGGCTTCCCCAACGAAACCATCAGTACACTATGTTAATGTCCCCATAGCGTACCGTGCTAATGTGGCACATGCCTTTTTAGGTTTTTGAGTTTTTAGTGTGGTGTGGTCTGATCATGCAATCGGTTAATCTATGGTTATGAAGACGGAAGACGGATGGTTTGGATGATGGACAACGTGGCTTTTTGCTTCATTTAACTACGTACGGAGGACGTTGGGAAGAGATACAGAAGACTCAAGAGATGACCTTGATCCATCCATGTGACGGGCTGCTCTTTCGACGGAGGCGATCTCATGCATGACTAATTGCGGTGAAGCCAGCTCTAAGAGAGTAACTACTACTCGGTGACACGTGGAAATCTATGATGACCATGAATCATCTTATCTACTCCGTCTGTCCTCAGACCTCAATACTTGAAGCTTTTGTAGTTACTAGTTAAGTGGCATGTGAAGTTTGTGCTAGATTTCGACAGATCTGAGCTTGTGAGCGTCCAATCAACATGCTCGTATTTGATTAAGTCGATCTGTGGGACGTACGGGCGATGGCGAGTGATTGGTGGACGCCGCCACTGGTCCCTGGTAACGCGGGTGTATGGAAGCGAAGCTTCGACACCGCCGAAGCATACATTACGGAGTACACACGTATCTGTGGTACATCAGTTCGTCGGTTCGTGTATCCGTCGACAACATTGAACCAGGAGTCATGATCTGTGCATTCTTCAGCCCTCGGGTCTATGGCTTTGGCTGTCAAGTGAGCCAATGGTATTTTTCAGCTGGTAGTCAGATATGTGAAGGCCCAGACAGGTCAATCAAATTAAAGGTCGGCCAGCTGGCCGTTCATTTCTTCAACGCGCTAAACCTATCTAGGTTCTTTCTGAATTGGGCTAGCCCGTACGGAGACGATAAGTAGATCATCTGTGGTTGAGCACAATACCGTAGTATGTACTCCGTATCTTGCTCAACGCCTTCGTCAATCATCGAATGTGTAGCTGAAACTCGCATATCGACGATAATCACAGAATGGCATTGGTGTATCTGACCACTACAGAAAGCACTTGACGTACTGTTCCAATCAACCAATTTCGCGACTTACAGATACTGACTCCATACAGACTCAGCACAACCAATCCGTGCCGCTTCAAGGCCAAATGGTGCGGTCCGAGATCGAGTATGCATGAACAACATGACTAGCGTCGCGATGTATCAAATCGATCACCACTCATCAGTAGCTATCGGTGCTAGGTGGCGGAGTTGACTTCTCGTCGTACTGATCGTGCGACACCATTATGTGTCTGGACGAACCACGGACATGCCGAATGTATGCCAGCGCAGATACCTGCCTGTTCACTGCTAGACTACATATTTGGTTCGTAGAAGAGTTCGTGATGGCACGACCGCATGACGAACTCCTTGCAGGTTGGTGGTCATGATCACCGATAAGCTTAGATAGAACGTTGTTGATGACTTGATTGACGGTGTTACTGTTACATGCTGTACTACATAGTCGAGTGATCTTGAGAAGGCATGTATCGTATCATCAGTATCCTAACGCAGTATGTACTATGGAAGGTACGTACTATGTAGTATACGTAGTATAGTACAATACAAGCCGGCGGACACTAAGAGCGGTTCCCAGAAAAGTACATGCATTACTAAGTCTGCTATCCAATCAGAGACAGCGCCACTGCCCCATGCCGAATAATCAACCAGGTCTTGGCACACCACAAGCAGTAAAAGCCTAAAGCACATGGCTCCAAACACCACGCATCCCTTGTAATTTATTTACTTAAGTTTAAGGTCATTCCGTGTATTTTTCTTCTCCCCGCTGCTTGTTAGTGCTTGGAGCTACCCCTGTCTTTTGCCCCCCAAAATTTCTTTACTATGTACGGAGCAAGTCGCGATCTGTTGAGAGCGTAAGCACTGTTAGGTAGATTTTTCATGTAATTTTCTCATCCTCAACCAATCAGATACTTGGAATGGTCAGTTCAATTCCTCCATTGTCATACCATACCGCTAAGATAAAGATAAGCAGATAAAACTCTGTAAAGTGAAAACAATGTACATAGTAGATAAATTACCAAATACAGCCCTTACCTTGGTTGACCCTTAAACCGTGGGCCGCCTCCTTCCCATTCATATGATTTTTCTGGAGAGTATTTATCTGCGCTTTCTCTTTCTCTTGTCTCTTCCTGCTCCTCTGTTCACTCGTCTCTACTTCCCCGGCAAGAGTTCGAGCTCCAAGCAAGTCTCAACAACACTTGCTTTGCGGTCGTCTAGACGTCGTCAGTCAATTGCTCCCACTTCCACTTCCACTTCCACTTCTACAGACCAGAGCCATTGGCTAACGTCGTGTAGATTGAAGTTTTCGCATCACAAAAATAAACATGTCGTCCACCGCAGTCCCCAAGCGCATTGCGCTCCAGAGGAACCTGACCACCAACTCCTCCGTGGCCAGCTCGAACTCTGCCACACCCTTCGACAGCCCTCGTCAATCGCCCTCGACCACGTCGTTGTCTTCGCTCGCATCCGAGGCCCAGGAGGTCAAGAACACCAAGATGGTGGATACCTATGGCAACGAATTCGAGCTTCCTGACTACACCATCAAGCAGATTCGCGACGCCATTCCCGCTCACTGCTATGAACGCTCTGGCCTGAGAAGTCTGTCATACGTCGCCAGGGATTTGCTCTGCCTCGGTACCACCTTCTACCTCTTCCACACCTATGTGACCCCCGAGACCGTGCCCAACGTCTATGCTCGCTCGGCTGCTTGGGCTTTCTACACCTTTGTGCAGGGTCTCTTTGGTACCGGTCTCTGGGTTATGGCCCACGAGTGTGGTCACCAGGCTTTCTCTCCCTCCAAGGTTCTCAATGATACCGTTGGCTGGGTCTGCCACTCTCTTCTTTTGGTGCCATACTTTTCCTGGAAGATCTCCCACGGCAAGCACCACAAGGCGACTGGAAACTTGAGCCGTGATATGGTTTTCGTGCCCAAGACCCGCGAGCAATACGCCTCGCACGTCGGCAAGGCTGTCCACGAAATCTCCGAGCTCATGGAGGAGACCCCCATCCTCACTGCCACCAACATGATCTTGCAGCAACTTTTTGGCTGGCCCATGTACTTGTTCACCAACGTCACCGGCCACAACAACCACGAGCGTCAGATTGAAGGTCGTGGCAAGGGCAAGCGCAACGGTTACTTTGGCGGTGTCAACCATTTCAATCCTGGCAGCCCCTTGTACGAGGCCAAGGACGCTAAGCTCATTCTTTTGAGTGATTTGGGATTGGGTTTGGTTGGTTCTGCTTTGTATTATCTCGGACAGACTTATGGCTGGCTCAACCTGCTTGTGTGGTATGGTGTGCCTTATCTCTGGGTCAACCACTGGCTTGGTAGGTTTAGTCGCTTCCTATAGTAGATTTGATGATTTGACTAACGATCGTAGTGGCCATCACTTACTTGCAACACACCGACCCCACTCTTCCTCACTACGACAACGAATCCTGGAACTTCACCCGTGGTGCCGCAGCCACAATTGATCGCGAGTTCGGATTCATCGGCCGTACTCTTCTTCACGGAATCATCGAGACCCACGTCGCTCACCACTACGTCAGCACCATCCCATTCTACCATGCCGATGAGGCCACCGAGGCCATCAAGAAGGTCATGGGCAAGCACTACCGTACCGAAGCCCACACTGGACCTCTTGGTTTCCTCAAGGCCATGTGGACCAGCGCGCGTACCTGCCAGTGGGTTGAGCCCAACGAGGGAGCCCAGGGTGAGAGCAAGGGTGTCCATTTCTTCCGCAACCGAAACGGTCGTGGCTTGCCCCCAGCCAAGTTGGCCAAGGCTTGATCTGTTGCGGTTCTTTATGGAAAGAAAGTTGCTCGTTTTTGTTCGTATTGCTTGATGTCGCTTTTCGCTGCCTTTCTCAAAGATTCAGAATTCAGCGATAGAATCCTTCGCCGGGTCGAAGTGCATCTCAAAACCTTGTAGATATGTTGTCATCTAGACAGACCGCGGCGTTTAGGGGATACAATGCTATTCTTTTGTTTTCCATCTGTTCAAAGACTTCCATCATAGCACTAAGTATAGTGTTTGAAGATATGACAATATTTTTGAATCTCATCAAATGCAGCTATTAAGGAAATGTGTTCAGGAGTCAACTACATGTATTGATGAAAACATGATCTAGCCTATTTATATGGAGGCAAATCAATTATGCGGGGAAACCTCAACCCCAGAAAAACTTGTTTTGAAAGGTTAATTAATCTATTTCGTCCCTCGCGGTTGGTTGTACGTGCTTACTACCGTTGATAAACTCCGTAGTAGTATAGGGTCACGTACATAGGTCTAGGTTATATAATCATGAACACAAATATTGATTAAACCTAGTAAAGTCTCAATTTCAATAGAATTATTTGTACATTGGCAGCGGTATTATTTACATGTCTATAGTACATCTATCGGTTAGTTACCTAAGGATGATATACTCCGTAGCCCGCCTTTCCATATCTCGAATTCGAGTTCGTTATCATTCCTGTTGTGCTCGGAGTTGTTGTTGTTGTTGGTGGTGCCGGAAGTCCACGGCGCAAAAACGAGTTTGAGGCGGCGTTTTGTTATTCGTTCTATTGGTCGGGTTGTAGTCGTCGTAGTCGTAGTTGTGGCGTTGGCGGTGGTGGTGGTGGTGATGGTGGATGGTTTCGTAGGCGTTGACTCGTTTTTGGCGCTATCATTCTGAGAGGGGATAGGTATTGATGATGGAGGCAGGGGCGATGATTGTATCGAAACCTCCTTTGCAGTTTTTATGTCCATCTGCGCGGCTCCGTTTCGATGAGGTGTTTGAAACGGCCGTACTGTAGATATATCAACCTCCTCCTCCTTTTTCAGTGCAATCCGACACGCAATCTGCGTAGACCATACAAACCCCAACGCAGGCGTCTTTTGTGCTTCGTTGCTGCCAACAATAACAACATCGGCTTCGTCGCCCCAGCCAGTGAAGAATTTCTGCTGGTGCGATAGACTCAGTGTCTCGTTTCGGACCGGGTGACCGATTATGTATGCGCCGTCAAAGTTGGTGTCGTCTTCGGCGGGGAATTGTTGCGATGGGGAGGGTGAAGACGGTATCGACGAGGATGGGAGGGCTGCGGGGGAAGAGGATGGGGTGTGATCGTTTGCTTCCATCATGGCGAGCTTGGTATGTCTGTTGAGGAGCGGGGTTTGACTACTCCGCGGAAACCACTGGCCATGTTGGTGATATGCAGCCGCATCAACCATCCCATCAAACCGATCCGAGACCTGGTTCGCGACGACAATGGCTACATCCTCCCTCACCGCGAGATTGCGCAACATATGCCCTAGTTTCGCCAACTCCCCCGATCGCGCGGAGAGGCCCTGCATGCTATTCGAGGCATGTTCGGCACGGTAATTGGCTGCTATGGAATCAATGACTACCAACCCGACATTGTATCGCTGTATTGCGACGGGGAGTTGGTAGTTTAGAATATGGTCTTGCGTCTCGAGGTCGATGGCTGTGATGGAGAGCACGTTTGCTAATGACGGTTTCTCGCTGACGGGTAGGTTGGAGAGATATGGGTGCGAGTGAAGGATTTGAGAGAGTCGCGGCGTTGAGAGGGGTGCTTCGGTGGATATGTAGATTGCTTTTCGGCCTAGGCCCTTTGGACAGGGGAGTTGGGCGGCGAGGAGGAGGTTGAGGAGGAATTGCGTTTTTCCGCTTCCACTGGACAAAGAGTAAGCTGGTAGGTTCTTCAATTTGTTGCAATTAGAGGTTTGAGGATGGTGTACCTCTCACCAGTAATCTCGGTCAAGTATCCAGTCGGTATCCCTCCGCCCAAAAGCTCATCAAGCGCGGGGTCTAGGGTGCTGATTGTACTCCATCGCGACAAATCCAATCTCCTCCCTCCATCTTCCGGCGCAACTACCTCACCACCCTCACCACCCTCACCACCCTCACCACCTTCATTGCCATTACCATTATTATACTTCCCATCATTACTGCTCACTCCCACCGAACTCGAGTGATATCCCAAATCCCCGTGCAACCCAACAACAACATCAGCACACAATCGTCGCACATCAGCCGGCGGCACGTGCGCGCGTTTCGCGATTTCGAGATAGTCGAGCGTTATCAGATCGACGGTAGTGATGTGTCTGCGCTCTAGAGGCGGGAGGATGTGGGTGTATGGTTTTGTGTTGAAGGTGGGTAGGATGGTTAGGAGATCCATATGATTACTTTTATTTGCGGGGGTTGTATTGTTGTCGACTTTGTTGGAAGAGATTGGATTGATAAGTTGAGGGTTGGTCGTTATCGCGGACGCGCCTCGCGTGGGCCAATCAGCGCCACGGATTACTACTCAATCAGCTTTTATTTGATATCCGACTTTAACTACCGTAACTACACGTCCCTTTGGTGTTTGGTTCAATTGCATGGATAATTGGCGCTGTATGTATTCTGGTAGAACGCGTTGTCCCAATTCGCTCTTGCTTCGTCCGTGCCACAGACCGGAATGCTGACACTCCTAGGCGCCAGGTTGTTCAGTTCGAAGAGCTGAGAGACCGTATTTGGATCATTTTTCTGTTCGCATTGTAGGTATTCACTGCCTTGATAAAGTGTCAGTATGAGTTAACCCAAAGACTGGAAGAGAACTCACGCCTGGACGAGGTCGTTTCTCGTACGGCCTTGCCACGGGTTCTTTGCTCCAGTCAACTTGTCGCAACCCAGCAAAAGATCGAATGCTCCTGCCCAGGAGCGTTCTGGTGGCGGTACGATACCATGCATCGTATCATTGCCCTCTGGTTGATTGACACTGTTGGTGCTTGGTGGAGAGCCGGAGCAAATCGACGGGTTGATGCATCCTACCAGGAAGTATTGCATGTTATCATTACCACAGACAAAGATATCCTGTTGATACAAGCTGGAATCAGCCTTGTAGTGAGATAAGTATCTCCAGCCAGTCTCATCAGGACTGGAATACAAGAGAATCCGCGTCATGCAAAGGATATACTGTAAAACTTTTACCTCCCCAAATATCATCTTGCATCATCCAGGGTACTTAGCAATTTGCTTATCTGCAGACAAATGAGAACCGCCGTATGCCTGAGTTTGCATAAGAAGAGGCTTGGAGATCCTTGACAATTTCAGCAGGACCACCTGGGCATGTACCGCTATTTATCTCGATGAAGGAGGATACATTATACTATTATAGAGCCTGGGATTCTAGCGCAGCGTTTTTTCTCCCTGGTCGTCAATATTTGGGCGCTCCAATCCCAATATCAAGGCGCTGTGCTAAATAGCCTGATGTCTGAAACACAGCACTATCAGAATTATGCAGGCCTGTTTGCTATCAATGCTAAATCTAGACTTTCTGGCTTGCTTCACTGACAGCTCAACCAGTAATATTTTAAATGTCTTGATTCAGCACTTTTTAGAGTTATGGAACATCGTACTTTTTGAAGTCTCTTTACGGACATCGGTGTTAATGACGGGAATAACGGACTTTGCGGCCTCATCCAGATGATAGTATAAATATGCTCAGTGGTAATTTCTCTTCAAAGAGTTGAGTGTCATGAAGAGACGAGCAACGAATATAGTCAACTCTTTACAAGGTCTCCCCAATTGGCATCATGACCTTCGCGCTTCCCGCTGAGCTCGCCGGTGGCCTCACTGATCGTGAGGCCATAGCTGACGCCCTCTACCGTGTCGCCCTTGCCTTCGACCTCAACGACGAGGCCCTCCTTCGCTCAGCGGTTACCGATGACGTCTCAGTCGAAGGCCCTCGCTCATCCACCAACGGGGTAGAGGACCTTAAGGCGGTGATTTTCGACCGTGTCTCCAAGGTTGACACGACACACATTCTCACGAACGTGCGCATCCACATAGAGAACAGGAATACAGCCAAGGTTACATGCTCAGCGTTGGCTCAGCACGTTCGTCCTGGTCAGGGCTTCGAGCCAAGCGCGGGCAAGCTTACATCGGGGGGAATGTATCTGTGTGATGTTGTCAAAGTTGGGGGTCTGTGGAAAATAAAGACCTGGAAAACGAACATTACCTGGATCGATGGTGATCGGTCTCTTTTTTCTGCGCAACAAACAGGTGCTGACGGAACTACGGAGGAGTGATGGCAGTGGTGTATTCAGCTGATCGGTTGACACTTTGCTAGGAGCTATGTATTCATGAGAAAGAATAATATGGACCTAGAGAAGTCGCCAAATTAGCCCTAATCTTGAAACATCTTAATGCCTTATCAGACCTGATCAGCCCCAATATTGACTACGTTAAGCCAGTCAGAACAGAGAATCGGTTTCTAACCTCACAATCATGTCACCTGGTCGATGACAAACGTCCACCCAAATCTCGTCGGATCTTCGCACAGGTGGTGGCCCGGGGATGGTGGGTGGTTGGACTGATTGCCCATTCGAAGCAATTCCAAATCGTACTACGTAGAGCGCAACATTAGAGATTTAGAGCAGTACAGAGCCACCCAACATCAAGTCTAATCACATGGTATGATTACAAGTGTGAAGGATTTTTGGCTGCAGACTGTATGAGCTAGTAAGCACGTATTAATTGGTTTGTGTTGGTTTTAATTGTGCTGTAGTTTAGTTGAACTACTACGTAGGCTTGACTGCAATCTATGCTCTTCTCCAACTGCAACACAATCCTCCTAAATTCTAGACGTTGACAGTTCTCGCATGGTAATGAAGTAGTATTCAGGCTAACTGACAGAGATTGCAAGTATTGTTGGCACTTGATGCACGTGTTAAACTGGGAACGGAGAGTGGCATTCGGCAACACTGTCACTGACGACTCGTTCTATGCAAATTCTAAGGTTTGAAAACTTGTGTAATTTTGAAAGTCATAGAAAGAGGCCATGAACTTAAGGGACTCAAAATGTATATATAAGACAAGGCCCTTGCCACAGTCGGTCTGACAGCAGGTAATCTTCTACCGCGTAACAAAACGACCTCGACAATGAGAGCTTCTATTATCTTCTCCATGGGCATTGCCTTTCCCGTTGTGAGCGCCTACTTGGTAGCTCCTCCTGGTGTTGCTGCCCCTGGAACAACTTCACAATGTAGTGCATGGGTCGCATATTCAAGCTCTCTTACCTGCGCATCGATTGAAGAAAGCTACGGAGTATCAAGTGGAAACTTCGCATCTTGGGTATGCATATTTCTCCTGCGGCATAGTTAATGCCTACTAGAGCTTTTCCATAACACCTTTATCATATGATGCTCACAAAATATGCAGAACCCAATCGTTGTCAGCTCGGGCTCTGGTTGTAGTCTTCTCCCCGGATTGGATTACTGTGTCCAGGTCAATTTTCAATCCTCGACTCCGACCACCACGGCATCGTCGACTACTTCGACACCCACTACGTTTGTGACAACCACTTCCGGGGATGTAATATCCACTCCAAGCCCGGTGCAGACTGGTATCGCGTCCAATTGTGATCAGTTCTACCTGGTACAGAGTGGTGATCAGTGTGGTATCATTGCATCGAACGCAGGTATCAGCCTTGCTCAATTCTATGCCTGGAACCCGGCAGTGGGCTCCGGCTGCCAATATTTGTATCTTGGTGACTATGTTTGCATTGATGTAATCGGCGCAACACACACTACGACTGCCGTCAGTACCACAACGACGCCAGGAAATGGTATCACCACCCCGACACCGTATCAAGCAGGAATGACTTCCAACTGTGATAAGTTCTACCTGGTCCAAAGCGGTGATCAATGCGGTATCATCGCTTCGAATGCCGGAGTAAGTCTCTCCGATTTCTACTCGTGGAACCCCGCGGTTGGCTCAAGCTGTGCCTACCTATTTCTCGGTGACTACGTCTGTATTGGCGTGATCGGAGCCAGTGGAACAACAACCACTGCTGCCACCACCACGACTCCCGGAAATGGAATCACGACTCCGACGCCGTATCAGTCTGGAATGGCTTCGAATTGCAACAAATTCTACTTAGTCCAAAGCGGCGACCAGTGCGGTGTCATTGCCTCGAACGAAGGAATCAGCCTCTCGCAGTTTTATGCGTGGAATCCAGCAGTTGGTTCAGCATGCCAGTCTCTGTATTTAGGGGATTATGTCTGCGTGGACGTCATTGGAGTCACGCCTACCACCAAGACCTCTACTTCGACCTCTGGCAATGGAATCACGACCCCAACTCCGTACCAACCGGGCATGGTCTCAAATTGTGACAAGTTCTATCTCGTGCAAAGTGGAGATCAGTGTGGAACGATTGCAACGAAGGAAGGGATATCCTTGGCAAATTTCTATGCCTGGAATCCCGCGGTTGGTTCAAGCTGTGCTTACTTGTACTTGGGCGATTACGTTTGTGTTGGAGTGACGGGATAGCTGTGTCTTAGCATATCAATTGATATGAAATAGGTAACTTCTTCGATGTAGTGGCTAGCTAGGTATGTTGCTCCGAAGACTAGAATCTAGTTTACTGTATCACATCATAATCAGATGGTATTATTTTTATATTCACAGATTGGTAAAAGCTCGTCGTTTTTCTCGCTCATCCGCCAGTGACTTCTGAATAGTTCATATATCATATCGAACTAGGCAGCGCAACAAACTTAGTGCAGTTTATCCAACTTACAAGTACAATACACATGCAAACCTTACATGTAGAACCGTTCACTGTATACAATATAGATGAGGTAGCATCGAGTTCGTTGAGAGGCTTACCCCGCCCCTTAGAGCAGCCAAAGAAGTGATCAGGACGCAAATTCATGTTGGTGAAAGGGTAGTTAAGTCAAGCATTTGATCCGGACCCACGACGGCAAGTTAAAATTACACTGTGCTCCGTAATGTTGGCAAGAAAGAAGCTTAAAGTGATCCAAGGAAGCTCCGCGGATACGAGCCTTACGAGAACCTGGGAGCCAACTTACTGGCCAACACCAACCAACCAACCAACCAACATAGCACCAAAATAGCAATGATTGGGTGGATTTTACACTTTCAGCTTGCTAGAGTCTCAGCTACAGTAGTACTCCGTATCTAGAATTGCTATGCATGAAGTAAGCGGCAATATAATTGATGATATTTACGCTACGTAGTAGGTGGGAATAGCCTCAATCTGGAAAAGTAATATGTGTGGATTGGGTGCATAAAACATGGTAGCGTGGGCGCTAATGTACTACCTAGTGGATTCAGTTCCATACACCACTTTTTGTCACCACCTCCGTACGGTTCTAATTAGGTTATCAAATTAGAACTCCAAGTTAATTCTGACCAAACTCAACCCGCTCTAAGGGCCATGGACCTGGATTTACCAACACAGAACCCTAGATTGATTAAAGGCTGAGTCCTGTTGGACGATGCGGGCATAGGATGTGAAACTCTATCTAACGCTAGTTACCTAAATTCTACAGCTAAAATATACTCGATCATTAAATGTTCGTCAGGTCACAAATGAATTGTCAGGCTTTGAGCCTCTATAACTACGTGCTTGGTTGATGGGCAACAGTCATACCATGGCATCGTTGCTAGGTTGCATGTGATTGAAGACTCAATAATTTGGCTCAATGATGTTGGTTGGTAAAATAGATTAATTGAAGCCTCAATCATCATTCATGTTGATTAGATACCTAGTACGCAGATTCAACTAGCCCTAACCAAGCTATGCAACGGATCACACGCATTGCACTGCTTGCAGGAACAAGTCGTCTGCCACTAGCTGACAGAAAAGATGTCCACCTGCAAAACGTTGTTTTCGGGCCGGGCTATTGGAAACGTCGAAGAAAATAGTTGGTCTATGCCTTCTGAATACCTACGAGCCAACAAACAGCATTGCAACCTTGTAATGTAACTTTTAAACCACCCTGGAATTCCGGCGGGAATTTCGCTGTTGAACGAAAACTAGTCGAGCTACGGACTTTTGTGCATTGGATTCTAATTGTGAGCTACGTAGCAGGGTTAGCTTCTCCACCAGACAGGAAGCAGACGAAAACATGTAATGTACGGACAACCAGGAATGTTGGTAACAAGCAACGTCTTTTAGCCTGGTGATATATGATATTGAGAACAGTATTTGATCTGCTCCAGTAGAACTTCATTTTTAATCTAATAGGAACTAACGTAACTAAGAAAAAGGTTGCGTTTCTAACGGCGACGCTGTATGGAGTCCAAAATCTCTTGAGCATTGAAGCTTCTGAGAAACTGACTACGTTTCGTGAAAAGAAGAATCCGATGCACCGCGCTTCGAGGCTTATCTCAATTGTCGATGTGGAGATTATCATTCGACCTCCCTTGATAGAAGGTTGCTGGAGTCACCCCCGCCGGAGGATGTCGATAATACCAAATCGCCATAGCAAAGAGCATGTAGGACTGGGCGTTTGTCTCAGCCCCCGATGTTTGAACGCCACTATCAGACACTGCATTTTTTATGCATGAATCCAAGGGGTCTAAATTCAATTAGTGACGATTCTGATTGAAAAGCAGCTGCGATTTTCAAGGTCTTTAAAAAAAGAACCAGACTTACACCATCTATCCGTCACATCCGTCGTTGTTAGGTGAGTTAGCTCATGGAAGAAACTCGAGCTTTGCGGTAGCTGGTCATCCAAACCAGTTGGTGAGCTTGCGGTAGGGTATTGAATGTCACTTAGGAATTCAACCATGTTATCATCCTCAGCGGGTTTATCAATTGCCACATCACAAAGCACCATGGAAGGGTCAAGTTTGAAAATGCCTTCAATAATTCCCGTTTCTTTTGGAAAAAGGGGCTTTGCCACAAATGCCATCGTCTGTGCCGGATTTCCGTCTGAATCGACAGTGTCCGCGCAAGGCCTGGAACCTCTTGTGAAAGCATAACCTTTCTGCACGGGGGAATAAAAAGGATAGAAAGACTGATCGGGGAAATCTATCTTGTAAAGATCCCATATTGTCTCGTACGTGCCGTCATCTTTCTCAATTTGATCCCCTTTGTAGTCAACTGCCTTATCCCCCCATCCACGTGTTTGGTAAGTAGCATCACCGCAAAAGGCGAAAGGTGGTTTGCCAGTGTATTGAAGCTCAACAGGGAGACCGTTGCCGTCGAGAAAAGCTTTTACGGCCTTCAGAGTTTCTGTTGCAGAGTCAGTCCTTTTTTTCTTCAATGACAGAATTCAGTTTATGGATGTGTGTTCATACCATGAACAGTCTCCCAAGCAAGGGCCGACTGAGTATCACCGAAGCGGCTGTAGTCCGCGGTCCATCTGATACCAAAATATGATGTAAAAAATGCCAGTAGAGCAGGATCATGAGTACTTCTTTGGTCTATAGCCCATAAAGCATCGGCGACAAGCGTCTTAGCGTCAGAAATGAATTTTCCTATTTTCGTCTGTTGGGCGTCTGAACATAGACCTTCATCAGCCGGGACATCAAAAGTGAAAATTTGGGCCTGAGAGAGGCAAGCCGTGAAGCCTAGCACGAGAAATAAAAGTCGTTGGATAAAGAGCCACATTTTGGACTTTTTACGGAAGACAACGAGACTGTAGAAGTTCTGGAATTCGAGATTGCCCCAAAAAGGGCAAATGATGAGTATAATAGCAGATAGATATCCTAGGTACTTGGCCGATGTGGCCGAGGAAAAGGTCAAAAAGACGTGCAACATAGGAAGAAAAGGGAAAAAGAGTATCTCAGGAGTTAGGCTATGGATTTGCAGCACATCTCCCCAAGGGGTTTGCCAAACAAGTTTTCCTACGGTACTAGCAATACTTGTTAGCTAATTAGTCTCACAACTATAATCCCAACTCCGGTATGCACTTCGTATTCACGGAATGGTCATTATCCATAGTTAGTGAGTGTTGGCGTGTTGGCCCATTTGCAAGCACCGATTACATAGCAACTCTAGACCTCATACCGGACCTCTTCTAGTTTGGCGACAGTACCGGTAATTCTTTCATAGGCAATTTTTTTCCCAATATCGTAACCAACATGTCGAGCCTGCAGCAATTGGCGGAATTCAAATGAACGCTAAATTAAAGCTACCTGCTTCGCCGCAGGGCCACGAGATTTTGTCGAGATATCAACAATACCTACCACGCGCATCCAGAAAATTACAAGCCAGTGCCATCTAAGAATAATATCCAAACTGTTATGTTGGTACACGATGTAACTTAATAAAGTATTTCTCATCGGGTAGTTGAATCTTCACCAGTGGTAATTCCCCGGGATGCTTACAGTTTCCGTCAAAGGTTTACCTAGGTACAGAATTCGTGCTGAAAGCAAAAAGAAGACCACCTTCAATTGTTGGTGTTGGATCTCATGCATCGAGTGTAACGTCATCTCTAGTGAAAGGATAACTTATTGGTCATGGTTACGCTTGCAAATTGCATTCAACGGCTGGCCAGAAATACTGGCCAGGTGATAGGGGGCATGCTATGTTTTCTCTCGCTGTGAAGGAAAAGTGTTATTCAATGCTATAACTTCCTGATTTTACTCCCTTCTCAGCTCATTATCATACCATTAATAGAATACATCTCAATTTATAAGGGTTCTCTTACGTGAACAATATTGTTCTCTCGAGATATCTGAAGATGATATCTGGAACGGCCCCTGGCAGCGTGCTGCTGGCGGTGCTACTCATCTCTCAATGGAGCATACATTTTGTCCATGCTGACACGCTGCCATTTGCTGTCCCACCAGACTTGGAGCATTACCTTTCAGCGCATCCTATATCCGTCAAATCCGTCAATGAAACAATCAACCAATCGACACGGCAAGGGCCTCTTCAAAGTGCCTCGGCGATTGTCAATCCCAATTTGTTCAAATGTCCCGTGAACTGCGCGGATGCTGGCACTGATTCATCTGGCTGGACAGTCTTTCATGATTTGAACCGTCTTGCATTATGCAACCAATCTTTGCTCGTTGATTTTGCCATTCATAACCCTCTCGATGACCCAAATACCCATATAACACTCTACACATGCTCCTCTGCTGCAGCCGGAAAGGGAAAGTTGTGCACGATCCCTGAAGAAAACACTATCAAAGCGAATCAAACTGTACAGCTGGCTTGGTCGGAGTCCACAAGTGCCGGAGATAAGACGAACGGAGTGGCTGCAGTTCAGCAACTACAGTCATATGTCCAAGCTGACGACTCCTGCGGCGAGGACATAATTTTTGCCTACTCGCAGGATGCAGTAGTTGGCCTTTACGCTGGTGCGGAGATCACCGGCCAGAATCTTACAAACTCTTTCTTGGAACAGTTTTCGTCTTATATACAGAGCAATCCCGTGCCGGGATCACTTATCGCCCAGATGTGCGGGTCGGCTCAGAATACGAGTTCCAATTATACATTGGGAGTGGCGTTGAGCAGCAATGGAGACTGGAAATCAGTGCAAGAAGCTGTGCAGACATGGAGTAAATCTAGCTGCGTTACTGGCTACGATCAAACCATCAACTGGAATACTCTAAGCTACTTGATCCCTGCAGCCGCCCTACCGAGCAACAAGACGTCAACCAATACTACTATTACCAACAGGACCTCAATTAAACGAGCTAGTACGGCACCTAGCCCTTATGCAAATGGAACGTGTTACACACATACAGTGGTTACGAACGACTTATGCTCAACATTGGCTACGCAATATCAAATCGCCGTCTCAGATATAGAGAAGTGGAACTCGAATACATGGGGATGGATGGGCTGCAATGACTTGCAGCTCGGTCAGAATATTTGTCTGAGCAGCGGATCAGCTCCAATGCCCGTGAACATCCCCAATGCCAATTGCGGACCTCAAATGAACGGCACAGCTGTAGCACCTGCAGGAACCGATTTAAGCACTCTGAACGAATGCCCTCTGAATGCATGCTGTGATATCTGGGGCCAGTGCGGAACCACCTCGGAGTTTTGTACACCAAGTAATTCTACGACCGGAGCACCTGGTACTGCGGCGAAAGGTCAGAATGGCTGCATATCGAATTGTGGTACAGATATCATCTATTCTTCTCCTCCAACGGAGTTTCGACGCATCGGCTATTTTGAAGGGTTTGATTTCAGCAGACCTTGTCTTTCTGAGAGTATTCTGAGTGTCGACACAAGCCAGTATACACACATTCATTTGGCTTTCGCTACTTTGAATGCAGATTTTTCGGTGAATGTTACCGGAATGGGGGACAATTTTGACCTTTTCGCTGGGCTCTCAGGCTTCAAAAGGATAATTTCATTTGGTGGCTGGGACTATTCCACGGATTCTTCTACCTACGACATCTTTCGAGAAGCATTTAATGCTGACAACCGACCAAAAGTCATTCAAAATGTGATCCAGCTTTTGAATGACTATGAGTTAGATGGTGTAGACTTTGACTGGGAATACCCTGGTGAGCCCGATATCAAAGGTATTCCACCTTCAAATTCCAAAGATACCGACGATTACTATTTTTTCTTTGTCGACCTTTACAACGCCATGTTTGAAGCCAATATGGGCAAGACGATTTCCGTCACGGCGCCTGCGTCGTACTGGTATTTGCAGACTTTCCCGATTGATGCCATGTCAAAGTATCTCGACTACATCGTTTTCATGACTTACGATCTGCATGGTCAATGGGATTACGGAAATAAATTTGTCGATCCTGGATGTTCAGCAGGTAACTGTTTACGATCCGATGTCAATCTTACAGAAACGTTAAATGCATTATCCATGATCACCAAAGCCGGTGTCCCGTCTAATATGATTGCTGTCGGTGTCACCAGTTACGGACGATCTTTTCAAATGACAACCCCAGGGTGCTACTCTGAGATGTGCACGTATACTGGGCCAGAATCTGGTGCGCTTCCCGGACCATGCACGAACACTGCAGGGTATCTGGGCAACGGCGAGATAAATCAAATCATTGCGCAGAATGGGTCCGGTTTACTTCAGTTTCAAGATGATAGCTTCTCCAACATCGTTGTCTACGGCGGAGATCAGTGGATTTCGTACATGGATGACTCGAATAAAGCTTCGAGAACGTCGATGTATCAATCTCTGAGCTTCGGCGGAGTTGCGGACTGGGCCATTGATCTTCAACAAAACGGATCACCACTCGGTACAGGAAGTAGTGATACGGACAGTTCGGGGATTGTGTATGTCCCTCCCAGCGTTTGGACTGACGAAAATCCAACTGTGAATTGCATTCCACCGTGCTCGTTTATCCTTCCCCCAATCGTTCTCGGCGGCCCTACGATCCTACCCATGCCCCCATTATCAGTATTAGTCACTATTTCCACTGTGGTGACGGTCACCGAGACTTATGGGACAACAGTGACCACCGTAGGTTCTTACTCAACTCAAACGTTTCCCACAGTGGTATCCATACCAGCATGTAAGTTGGATACCTGGTATCTTATTAAATCATACAAAGGTCAAGTCAACTGATTCACCATTCAATAGATACTGGCAATACCATCGACGTTTGGGGAGTCCCAATATTAGATCCCGGATCAACTACTGGGACGATTACCGCTTGGCCGTCTATCCAACCTACACCTTTTCCCATAGTGGTTACTCCGTATGTACCTCTCTCATGATCACTTCGGCAACAACAGAAGGAGGATCGTATTTTAAGCCTATGCTAACAAACAATTCGCAGAGTGTGGGATGGCACAACCGGGGTTACGGACGGAACAGTCACCACCTACACGTCAACGGTCGTTGTATATGGGTCATACACTTGGACCAGTAGTGGAGGGATCGAAACATATGGTGGAATAACGAATATTATTGACGGCACCACAGGAACTCCAGTCACGGCGATTATCACTCCCCACCCATACCCTGCCGAAGACTGGGGCGTTTCTGGCAGTACAACGACATCGGTAGTAGGCGGCATCATACCTAAGCGAACAGCAGCCTATTCCAGTGGAAAGCCCAAAACACGCTGTACATCTGGTTGCGGTCATAGTTGTATGTTCTTCCCCTTGCTTTTTCTTTCCCTTTCTGCGACCAAGACGTTGTAATATGTTGGTACATTCCCCTTCCGGCTGACTATAACTATTATAGGCCAGCACTTTTGTGACCCTTTTTGTCCGTTTTGTCCACCTGACTTTGGCGGTCTAGGAGGTCTTTTCGGAGGAGGACTGGGCGGAGGAGGTGGTGGTAGTGGTGGTGACGGGGATCCCAGCGACAGTTCAACTACAACCTCCACTTCTTCCTCTTCAAGTCAATCTGGAGTCACTATACCAGCCATAGCCACATTTACCGCTGACCCAGTTGTCACCCCAGTTGGAAGCGCTGCTCTCGCCGCCCTGCGGTCTGAGATAGCTTCTGTGTGGAATTCTCTATATCCACCACGAACCACAACTTCTCCGACAACTACAACTACGTCAAAACGTACAACTACAAGCACCAATCCATCTTGGCCCACCAACACAGCGATCAACGTTGGCAGCGCCTACTGCTATACACAGCAGATGGGATATGTTTCATTCACCGAAGACGATGGGAAGGCAGCCGTAGAACCGTTTTGCAACGCTAGCTACGTCCTTGACCCAAGCAACACATTTGGATTCGTTGAGAAATACGATGCAGGCTCGTACAGTGTCTTGTGTACGGCTAAGTGGGCAAGTGACCAGGCGGGCTGCGGAGCTCAGAAGGCATATTCGTTTGCTGATTCCTCCTTGGACTATGAACTCTGCCTTAATGCTTGGTCGACGGATTACTTTTGCCTCGATGAAAACGCTCCTGCCGCATCGAGCTACGGGGGAGGTTACGTTTATAACTCTGGAAGTGGCTGTATTTTGTTAGAGCTATACGCGGAGTCTAATTAGTGCAGTACTTGTACGGCACCTGGGCATCGAGTCAGCTTTATAAATTCGTATAATGTCAGGATTTTCAAGTGTCCCGAATACACTATCCCTAGGTAGGAATTGCACTTCTCTTCAACCTTGGAATATTCTCCACCAAGTCAAACTGCTGGTGTATGTGTTTGTGTATTTTGTTATACGGCTGCTTCAAATGCAGTAGGTAGGTTATAGAGTGGTACATAGGCAGCTTACTTTACAAATATCTCGTCAATGAAGCTAATGACAGCGTCAGATAACGCCACCGTGGAAATACACAGGTGTAACTCACATCTATGATAAATAGTGTCTAAACCAGCTCTGGTATCTAAACTATATACACAATTCAATTCACACGCGAACAGCTACAAAGATGAAGAAAATTATACGACAATCCGAGACTCAGACTCAATCAGTCCCGGATTCCCAGATTCCAGACTGACGGTCGTCTTTCTCAAATCCGGGAGTACGAGGATCGTTTCCGCGTGATTCTTGTAGTCTACTTCGTTGGGCACTTGGCGTCGTTGTTGTTGCGTCCATGGAGCGGTGGATACGTTCGCCGTTGTAGCGGATGCTGGACTTGTGACTGACGACGGTGTCGCGGGCTTGTTACCTGAAGCAGTAGCAGGTCCAGCAACCATGGTGGTAGATATATTCGCCCCCACAGCCGCAGAACTCGCGCCAACGACGAATGTCTTAATCTCAATTGACGGTAGTAACAAATTACCCGCTTTCTGCGGCAAAAGCATTATAGCGAACTTCTTGATTTCGCCTTCTGCAGCCGTGAAGTGGCCCCTGCGTCGGCCGCCGATCAGCCATTGGTCTTGGTTGACGTGTAGTTCGTAGGCGAATTCGAGTTGTCCTCCTCCGCCTCCGCTGGAATCTTGGGTTTCGGTTTGGTGGGAGCACCATCTGCGTGTGTGATGGAGTATGAGTTCGGCGGGGATCATGTGGCCAACTGCCGCATGGGTGGACATATTACTGTCGGTGGTTGATAGACGGAGTTCGGCTGTATGCACAACCTGTATTTCGGGGACTTCGACGGGGATGACAATGTGGCGAGCAAGATCGGATTCGTTGTTTTCTGGTAGACTCAATACGAGATTGTCCTGTTCTGCGTTAGATCAATCGCTTGAAATACTGGGGTGAAAATATCCTACCCGGTGCCATTTGATCAACCAGCTGCGAACCTCCTCTCTCAGAGACTCCCGAAGCCCTTTCAGCACCGCATCCCAATGCACATCCTTGTACGACAACATATCCATCTCCCTCAGCAAACCTATACTCTCCATATCCGACGTCGACAATTGTTCTCGAAACGCGTCCACAATATGAGGTGCCAACAGCCGCGTCAACGACTCGTATTTGCTCTGCTCAAGAGCCGAGGTAAATTTCTGCCTAACCAAGAACAAGCACTCATCGTCAATGCACGTATAACGAACCGTAAGCCGCAAAGAGTTCCGTTTTGCCGTTGAGTTTACCGCCGGCGCTCGACCGCCTTTTGGTTTGATTTTGTATATTATAGAGGCCGGTTGTTTGGGGAATACGTCCAATGCTAGAGGCCCCCTGGCACCGCTTTGGACTTCGTAGACATCCGATTCTGGTATGTCGCAGCCTAGAATCCGGAGCGGAACGAGCATTGCCGGACTCACTGTGAATCGAGAGAGGAGAACGTCATCTCTGAAGATATCTTGCACGTTGACGCTTATGGGTAATGTGGATACGACCGAGCTGGTGGATATGTATGTAAAACGGCCTGCATCGGTCTCATAAGCGACTTCTAGTCGTGCAGATAGCATGGTATGGTTTTCATCAACGGTATAAGGAACCCGGAACCGGATTTTGGTATCATGCGCAAGGTTGGTAAATTCGATACTTCCAGCGTCTGTGTTCGGTGTCATTTCGATATTCCCTGAAATGACAGTAATCTCAGAAGCCCGTAGTCGGAGACCAGCAGTTGCCGGGCGGATTCGAAGCAACCCTTTTGATATGTTGTTACGTCCGCTGTTCAATTCTATCTCGAGTGTTCGAAGTTCTTCAAGGTTGATGGAACGCGGTGCTGCAAGCTTTGCTTCAAGGCCATGTGTTGGTGGATAGCACCAAATGAATGGCCGGGTTTCTGCTTCGGCCGGTTCTGACTCCCTGAAACCGGGTGGAAGGCCTGCCGAGCTACCATATCCAGAATGCGTGAACACAAGATTCTGAACTCGAATCTCAATACGGTCGACGAATAACTTTCCTTGCAAGGTTGTCTAGGTATTCGTTAGCGACTTCAAAACTTACGTACGAAAATTTACCCACCGAAGAATCAATCGACAACCTCGTCGTTTTCGATTTGATCACAATATCTTCCGTATTCTCCAGCCAAACTTCATTAGCAAGCGTCCCAGCCGCACCAACAAGCCTGACTTTGATCGAATCAGCCACTATATCCTTATCCAACAAAAACCGCAATTTGATGTTCATCTGAAATCCATCTTTATCTTCGTAGTGCTTGATCTCAGGATCAACCACAAGATCACCAAAAAAGCTCGACAAAGGGACATTAACTTCCTTCGCAATATTCTTCGAAGCCTGCAACAAGTCCTCCACGTATGGGCTGACGTTACTCTCAAAACTCGTATCAGACGCAGCGACGGATGCTTTCTGTCGAGGCGAAAGACTTGATTGCGTATACGATGCATACTGTGACAAGAGTCTCAACATATGGCGCACATATTCATCATTTCGATCAAGCTCCTTCAAGCATCGCGTATACAACTCCAAGATTACGCCTTCAATTGATATCCAATGGCTACTTTCGTAGAACGGCGCAATTTGGCGGAAGAAGTAGGCGGCACTTTCGTAATCTTTTTGTCGGAATCTGAGGACTGCAATGTCTGTCATTGCGGCTTTGGAGGATCGGATTTGGTTGGCGGAGATAAAATGGCGGAACATGTAATCTGTAAACACTTCGTATAGAGCATAAAAGGACTTTCTGGACTGCAAATAATTCTGCAACACCGGCAAGGATAGATTGGTGGCATGTAAAGGAGTGGAAGCTTTATCCTGAGCCTTTTCGACTTTTCCATTCGTGTCATTGTCGTCGAGCGAAACGTCCTCCATATCGTCTCCAGGAATGTTAGATTCGTCAAACAGTAGATCAAGATCTCCCCACTTGTGAGCCCAACCTCGTCGCTTTCCCATCTCTTCAAGCACTCCTCTTCCTAACTGATAGAGTTCACCTCTACCCGAGGCGAGATCTTCAACGCCTGTTTTATTTGCTGGCGGTTGTTTGCCAGGAGCCGTGCCGGAGCTTATCAACGAGCTGGATCGTTTCGGAATATTAGCTCTGGAATCAGCCGCAGCCGCAGGTGAAGTCAAGGCACTGCCCGTCTTTCGCAACGATGACTCCGAGAGTGTAAGTGAAGGTGTAGACGTTTGAGACAGAATTTGACAAGACGCTGCATACGTCCATGAAGAGACCAAGTCACCAATGACAGCCGTCTTTTGCGCATCGTCGATTTCTTCTTTGACTTCTGACAACGCGCGTTCAATATCATATCGGAGAGTTCTCGCAGCCGTGATGATGAATTCCATGGCTCTATCACATACCTCAGCGAGTAATGAAAGATCATCCGATCCAACAATACCCGGGCCTGAATCTTGCTTCCCTTGTAAGAAAGGTGCCTTGGCAGCTTTGAGCAGCAAATTCAATTGTCGCGAAAAGACGTAAGCGCGGAAATCAAAGACAGAAATGTTGTTCGCCAAAATCATTTCCCTGTACGGCTTCTTTGAAGAGTCAAGCGGGAAATACTCCTCAGCCAGATCCAACGATATATCCGCCTCTGCCTCCCCGACTTCTTCAACCTCCTCATCCTGTGCAGAAGTCTGCTCCTTCATTGCGTCCAACACACTCAACACCTTCTCCTTACTATCCTCACTATACTCCAAAAACCCACCCCCATGCCTATCCCCCGTCCCCGTCAAATAATCATTCACAACACTCTCCAACCCAGCCGCAAGCTCATCATACCCCACAAGCGCATCCTCCAACAAACCCACATTCTCAAATCCCCTCGCAAGCCCTTCCTTTAAAATAAAAAAAGTACAAAAATTCCAACCCGGTAAACTGCGCTGAGAATCCTTTTCACGAATATCTTCCTCGTACTGCGTAACCCGTAAATCGAAGGAGGTCAAAATGGCTTGTTTGATTTTGTCAATGAGGTCGTTGAGTTGATCCACGAACTCGCTGTGGTCTTGCGGTTTTCCACCCGTTATTGTTGTTGTTGTCTTGGGGAGTCGGATTTGTGCGACTCTATCCACGCTCGTTTTGGATGAGCCGTTGAAATCAGCCTTAATCTTTTCGAGGACAGATGTTGGGCCTCGACCGGGCCATTTCGAGGTTGCTTTTTCGGGGACGTCGCCATCTTGCAGAACATGCAATATCAACCATTCGCACGCATCGTGATTGTCCTGCCCCCCTGCGCCTCCTCCTGCGCCACCGCTGCTGCTGCTGCTGCCACCGGTCTGCGACGAGAAGGAATGTGTCTTTATCCAGTCCCGTAGTAGTTTCCGAGACGACGCTTTGTATACCTCGTTATCGTCACATTTCAGCAGATAGATCCGTAAATACGGCGTCTGCCTTAAACCGGGGATTTGGTGTCGTCGAACATGAGGCGCACTTGCGCCTTGCGCGGAGGAGTCATTGGATGATCGTTTCTCGTCGGAGGATGCTGGTGGATGCGCAGCGACGAGGTCGACGTTGAGCGATTCAATAGACCGAGCAGGGCGAGTTGGTGATTTCCAATGCAGGTTTTTGAGTGGTAGTCTTGGGGCGAGGATTGCTTGGACGTCTGAGAAGAGGCCGGAGGGATCTGTGCATGAGACTGTATTCATTTAAACGAATATCGTGTTAGTGCTTGGCGCAACATCAGATCAATAGTCAAGGGAGAGGTGTATACCAGTAACCTTGCTCAGACCAGTCTCATTTGTGGGGTCCATTCTTCCTCCCGAGTCCAAGGAACAATGTCAATAAGATCGCTCAAGACACCATCCCGGACTCATCAATCAAACAATGTACGTAGCAATAAGGAGTGGACAGTGTCCTGATGTTTGCGGAGCTGCGATGCCTCCAGAAGCTCCGCAGTCTGCACAGACCACATCTTGGCAGATACAATAACCCTAACCCTGTCCACAATTAGCCCTAATCGCTACTATGTACTCATCGAAAATCCATGAAGATAATCACGACCAAACTGAATTCGTTATCTATGCTAATGATATAATACGTAGAAAATATGTACATGACATCTCACAACTCGTAAACACTCCGGGAATCATTAATACCTTGTAGGGAAGGAAATCAAAATAGTAGCAAGGAAAAGAAACAACACGGTTTAAATCTCCCATCTGTCTGCAATGCAACCGAGGTGAAAATCCGCCCGCTTCAAACAAAGGATATCTATGGCAAGGGAGCAAAAAAAAAGAAGAAAAATGATATTAGACATCAAGGGTAGGAAGAAAAAAGGACGCAAGTAGAAAACAAGTGGGACACTGGAGTCCGTCTCAGCACCAGTTTATGGCGTTACGGCAATAGAACGGTGGATGTAACGAGTCTTGACAAACTCGTATCCCTCGGAGATACCTTGCCACAAACCAGGCACAAAGTTTCGTAGCCACAGGCCTAAGAAGAGAAGCAACATTGGGATCTACATGGACATTGTTAGCATTATATTCAACAGAAATCATAGTTCGAGGATGAGTGCTTACCCAGAAGAAGAAAAGATTCTTGTCTTTTCGTAGTCCCTTCATCTTGCGAGCTTGTTGCTTCTTCAGTTGCTCCTGTTGTTGACGAGAAATAACCGTCTTGCGGCCAATTCGGATGTCGGTGAGTTCCTCCTCCGATTCCTCTGTTTCCCCATTCGAGTTAGATGGACCGGCATGGTCTTCAAAGTGCTGATCAAGCGCTGCGTCTGTAGCCGCCCTGAGTAAAGAAGTTTTCTTAATTTCGAGATCCCGGTCTTCGTCAGCTTCTTGATGTGGGTATAATTCGTCGTATGCAGGTGGCTCGTTAGCGTTCTCAGTAGCGGTAGTTGGTGAAGAGTTTCCGGTAAACATCTCCCACCATCCATCCTTGGAGGACCAGGAGGACCCAGGTCTGTGAGGAACAAGGTTGCTGATGCGCCGCATCATAGGATATGCCTGATAATCAGGAAGGGCCGGCATAGCAGGCATGGCGGGCATCGGTGGCATTGGCGGAAGAGCGGGAAGGTTGGGGAATGCTCTACCAACACTCTGTTGGAATTGATTGATTTGAGTTGCAAGCTGATTGCGCCATGCAACTAGAGATGCAGGCGGGGCGGTGTTAGCTCCAGTATCTGTTTCCTTGTCTGCTGTGACTTCCGGATTGACGCTATCAACATGTACACTGCCCTCGCGAGAACGAGTATAAAATAACGAAGGTCCTGCATCTTGGTGGACGCTTGAGCGCCGTGACGAGATGAAAACATTCGTCTCATCCTCATCCGACTCGGTCGTCTCTTCATCATCTGACTGGTTTTGTGTGAGATTGAAAGATTCAGATGCCGAAGAAGCTTCCCAGAACGAGTTCAAGGAACCAGAGCTACTTGGACGACGACGTAGAGAAGGCGAAGAGCCGACGCTGCGAGACCGATAATGACGAGCAGGAATAAGCGCAGCCTGGTGAGCGGGCAAGGAAGTCGCAATATCGGCAGACGTGAATCCCCGTATGCTTCTGGCCATCGCATCGGCACCCGCAAGTCTGAGACGGTGAACAATATGAGCATGTCCACTCAAAGCAGCAAAGTGCATCGGTGTATGGCCATTCTTGTCCTGAACATCTGGATTTGCGCCTCTCGCGAGAAGTCCGGCTACAAATCTTGTCAAGCCCAGTGACGAAGCAAAGTGCAACAAAGTTTGACCGGTCGATGCCTTCGAGTTGTACCTCGGAGCACGAGGGCTGTCATCAAGATCAATGAATTCCAGATAGGTAAGCATCCTTGAATCCAGGTCGCTCGTCTGGCCTTGGACGTTCAAGTTAGGAATCTGTCGCTGTCCACTGCTTCCTCCTTGGATATCATTTTGTAGGTTCCACAGCGCAGCCTGATCGCCTCCCATAATCCGTTGAGCAGTCTGGAAGGCATCCGAAGGGTTCCGTAACTTCTGACCTAGAATACTTAATGCCAATCTGTACATCTGAAGCTCGCGATCATCCACATAGCGGAAGAAGTGTTGTTGCTTGGGAAGGATTGTTTGTGTCTGAGGCACTTGACCAAAGGTAGGGTGCTCATGCTTGAAGACAACTGGTACAAGACCAGGTTGCAAAGCCGGCGGTGTCAAGCAGTTTAGACACTTGTCGCCCCAGAACGTTGTTGTCGTGGCTAGAGTATCGCCAAAGACAACTTCCATACCTGGATAAAATCCACTGCCCAGAAGTGTGACTTCTGTTCCTCCGGTTGTTGAGCCTTCAGCCGGGACAAGCTTGTGAATAATAGTTGGCAAACGATTTCCTGCATTTGTAAGATGAGGCCAAGCTTGATTGACGGGATTTGGCCCAGTGGATGGATTGTGAGTCGGTTCAGCAAATATATTGCGCGACGCCGTCAATCCTGGTGAGCCTGGACGACTTGCATGAGCCGAGCTGGGAGTTGACAAGAAGTGTTGACCGAGACTATCAAAATTTTGAGCTTGCTGAACGGGATTGAAATATGAACCCTCGTTGTTGTTGTTTGGAGTTGGTGGGCCATTGCTGAATGGACCGGTGACACCAATTGGCGTAGCGAAGGGTCGTTCAGTTGGTGAGAAATATCCATGAGTGTTAGATACTTGGCCATTCACGGTGGAACTAGTGGAAGAGTTGGCCTGAGGACTATCGAGCCTCGTCATAGTTAATCCTGTAGGCAGCTTGCCGGAACTGCTGTGCTTTCGGCGTTTGCTTGAAGGACCGGCATACTCAATCGGAGATGTCTGGCGAGAGCCATTGCGTGGTGTAAGAGATGCAGATGAGGCTCCGCTGTTTTGCGGCATGGTCACGAAAGGTCCTGACGTAGCAGCATACTGAGAAGCCATTTGTTGTGCAAGAACTTGAGAATCTGTACTAGGAGATATGCGAAACGGTTGTTGCCCGCCAACCGGAGCCTTTGCCAACTCTTGGGGGGAACTAGAAATGAACACGCTGGTACCGGGCAGCTGCGTCCCATCGGTCAGAGCATTGCTATGAGCTGTTGCAGAATTCGAACCTGCCGCATGGGTCTTATGATCGTCTGTAATCATGATGGAATTGGTCATTGCCTGAGCGACCACATTGTCCTGGTAATCCTTGACCGTGAAAATGACTTGGAACCCATTCTTCTCATTTTGATGCCGACAGTAGCACGCTATTCGCATAGGTAGCTCAACTTGCATTGCACCTGGCGGCGTGTATGTGACGGTAGACTCTTTAGCTGGTTCGAGCCATTCCTTCATTTCATTGGTATTGAAAACGATGACCCGTTTGTCCTCATATTTTTGGAAGAGTTCGTCTTCACCAGGTTTCCGCTGTTTTTTCCTGGAGGCGCGCTTTCTCTCACGCTGTATACATCCTTGACAGATTTTGACCTCGCCGCCTTCCAGGGGTTTGTCCTCGTCGTCTTCCTGGTTGTCATCCGCAGAGGCGGAAACAATGGATGTGCGTCGTTTGACAACTTCCCCGCGAGCTCTTGCGTAAGCCCTTTCCAATTTAGCCTTATCTTGCATCGCACTTGTACATACGAGGCTCGTATGCAACTCAAGGATGTCTGGAGAGCGACCAATCTCGGGTTTTGCCAAGAACTTGGGTTTTGAAATAGCATGTGTAGGCAGGCGAAGCTTTTTGACGCCAGCAGGAAGGGGATACATAGTGAGTCGAATCGGAATTTGCGTTTCAACTCGAGACTTCAGCGACGTTGGGTGCACATGCAAGATTGGGCGAGATGGAACACGAGCCATTGATTTGGCGTAAAATGGAGACATGGAATAGTCCGGTAATCCATATTGTACGTCGTTTTGACCGATGATCATATTCGCGTTTGAAAGTAAAGATGCATTATGTGCGAAGGTAGCATTGGCAACCGTGCCGGGGATATCGTCCGTAACTGAAGAAGGCGAACGACCGCTCCATTGCGATGAGGAAATGGATTGTGGGTTAGGATGTAGCCTTGATGCCATCGGAGACGCTTCTCTGGAGCTAGTTGAAAGGAACGGCGAGGCGGGGTGATGTGCCTGTTCAGCAGCGCAGCTTGTTAGTTATTAATCTTGCATGGTTCCATAGAGAAAGATAATCTTACCATGACTGGTTTAGTTGAACTCTTTTGCTTCTTTATTGCCTGAGTGGCATTGTTAGGCGGCATGGGACTGCTGGCTGCGCTGTCAAAGTCGAACGCCGAGTCCATCACCCTGTTGCTCGATTCAATGTCGGTATACTTTGGATCGAAACCATTGAAGTCGGTGTCCAAGCCAAATAGGTTGTCTTTATTCATTGCAAATGCTTGCCATCCCTCAGTTTCGAACTTGACCGCACCGTCACTGTGGACAGCGGACCCGACGGAGGAGTTACGAGCATGGTCCCTCATTGACTCTGCGGATGAACCAGGACTCGAATTGTCGCCTGCCGAGTCCGACGGCGAGTCGAAGGAAAACGCCAGGGGACGTTTGAGTGAGTTGGAATTCTGCTGTTGCCGTTTGAAAGACACCTCAGAGGGTGATACATATAGCCCATTATTGTCGGTAGTTTGGGGTGAGCGAGCGAATATGTCGTCAAACTCCCTGCCAGCATCATGTGGAAGGTGCTGATAATCGCCGCCGTTTATGAATTCCATCTCGCCATCCTGGTACATGCCATTCATTTCCGTGTCCAGCACGGTGGGATCCAATGTTGCAAACACCGGCGACGAAGCTTCTGGGGGTTTCATTCTAGTCTGATCCCCGTCGCGCGCGATAACGGGGTACAGTATGATATCAAAAAATTCCAAAGGAGGGTTGTTTCACCAATAGGACCAATTTCAGCACCTAGAACTGCGTAATTCTTCCTTTGACGACCAGACACAGCGACTGTTTAAGGGGCGAGAAACCGATCCGGACACGCAGGAACCAGGAACGTTCTTTATTGACAACAATCAACAGGCATGTCGAGAAGAAATAGCAGCGAAACAAAAAAGGCAGCGCGAATCGATTGATAGAATAACGGCGTGTACGATTTCTGCCGGGCGGAAATGTTTGATCGGGAATGTCGGTGTGGGACGGTGTCGTCGATACTAAGAAGGGCTGTTAAGTCGACGATGATTCAATCGGGTTCAACGGTTTCGTATCGGAGAGAACAGGGTCGAATGTCTGATGAGTGCTGATAGCCCGCGGTGCCACCACCAGAGGGGAGCGACAGTGGTTGAGCACTAGACTTGAGTTTCTGTCTTGACCAAGACCAGTATAGTGGTTGATGTTGTTGTTGGCAGGGACAGGAACTGTGGAGGGCGACGGCAAACAGGAGAATTCCTTCTGGAATCTGTTGAGCTAGAGCCTCTCAGGAATTTGCCGGTGACAGTTAGCGGAACGCCAGATGGTGGCCTGAGGCATGAATTGCCATTATGTAAGCGGCCAAGACCGCGGATGGCGGGTGGTGCAACGCTAGTCCTGTTGTAGACAAATATGGGCCAATCAGAGTGCTTGAATTACTCTGCCATTTCAGAGAAGGAGCGTGCCTTCCTCAACAACCTCGGAAGGCCACACCCAGGCATCAGCATTCTCGCAATGACTCAATCATCTCAACCATTTAGTTGGGGTGGTCATCGTAGCTCTCATATTGATGAGCTCTTATATCAGGTCAGGAAAAGAATTGTTCTATGAACTTCTACGAAGGGTACGTGCAGCCGTCTCAGCCTCTCAGCTGTGTACGACATACCCCTCAAGCATTCGACAATTCCACAAGATATTGCTCCAATTGGACATGGAGTGATTATTATACTCCTCGGTCCTTGTGGCTTCGCATTTGTTCTCTGATGGCACCATCTGCTCGATCTTGTAATCGAGTGTTTTTATTGAGAACCACTGGGGTATTGCCTACTGCATGATAATACTTTAGGGTGCGAAGGACCTTATATCACCAACACCCAGACTACAAAGGTACATCTTAGGATATTCTCAATCGAGGAGCCAAGATGATGATCACTGTCCAGCTCAACCGAAATGCAACACAATACCGTCACTTTTCAGGATTTTCGAGCTCGAGTTTCCGATGTTCCGCTAGGATGTCTGCCAAGCTGTTCGTCATGCGCGAATAGTGCCCTTCAAGATGGTATATTGTCTATGTGGGAGAGTACTCAGGTCGGCCTTGTTGATAGAGAATTCATGAGATGGCTGAAGAAAATTGAGAAGCATCTCAAACAACGATCATTGCAATCTAGAAAGAAATGTCGAACTTGACTAATCAGGCGCTAGACTCGACTGACTGGTCCTTATCAGACGAACAATATCATCCACTATCGAACCCAATATATATCATACCGGTACTTGTGCCGGACTCATTCCAGAATCCCCTGTCGTCCGAATATAGTCATTAATCACGCAACCTGTTTCGCCAAGATATCATTGATATCTACTACCAAGAAAACCAAGAATAACATACATTGCGCACAAGATTGAGGCCGAAATTACGCGCTGTCCACTAGGTATCCTACAAATATGGCAGGCGCTTAGGGTGTTAGAGAATGGTTGGTGTGACAGTTGCTCGGCTTGGCGCCACCCGCTATTGGCTAGAACCAGGGGTACGCCCTCTACGTCTATTTCAACGACGACGAGAACCATCCACTCTGTTTCATCAGATTCAAACATTTCGCGGTCAATTGGACCAACCGGCCCAATTAATGCCATATTATGCCGTCCTTTTCATGGCACTCGAAACAAAACAGTTAGTTGCATCGGATGAGATCTGGGCATGACGCAATAAACCATATTTTCCTCCAGTCATGCTGGTCAATTGTCGTCAGGACAGCCAGCACATTCGACTGATCACTGAAGATTTGTTTAGATTTCAATATAGGCTAAATAAGAGTCAGGTACATACTTGAATCTGAAGACTTATTTCTCGTTTCATGGGTACTTCAAACATCCAACTCCGCCCAGACCCTGGATCAGCGAAATGACAGGACCTCGGAACATCGGTCAGCGCTAGCCAGCGTCTCTCATGGCCTTCTCTAGAGACTTGGATATAAAAACGCGAGATGTTCCTGTTCTTCAGGCTTTTTCATCGGCGGTCATTCACTTCCAGCGCATTCACTTCTCTTCGTACCATTCATTCTTTTCATCACTTCGTTGACCGAAGCCACTTGAGTCTTGTCTTCTGTTTCTCAACATCCACCAAGCTACCTAGCTCCTTGCCTTTACCTACAATTTCTATCTTTAACAAGGACTCGTTGACGAGATGCCTTCTACTAAAGTCGCTGCCCTTTCTGCCGTCCTAGCTTTGGCCTCCACGGTCGCTGGCCATGGTTTTGTGCAAAACATCATTATTGACGGTAAATCGTAAGTAGTGATGCATCCAATATTAAACTAGACATACTTACAAAAAAATCAGCTACTCTGGATACCTTGTGACTCAGTTCCCATACGAGTCCAACCCACCAGCTGTTATTGGGTGGGCAACAACTGCAACCGACCTGGGATTCGTCGCTCCCAGTGAGTACACCAGTGCGGACATTATCTGCCATAAGAACGCCACACCTGGTGCGCTTTCTGCCCCAGTTGCTGCAGGAGGCACTGTCGAGCTCCAGTGGACTACATGGCCCGATAGCCATCACGGTCCTGTTATCAGCTACCTCGCCAACTGCAATGGCAACTGTTCTACCGTGGACAAGACCAAGCTAGACTTCGTCAAGATCGAGGAAAGTGGTCTGATCGACGATACCACCCCACCAGGTACATGGGCTTCCGACAATCTTATCGCCGCCAACAACAGCTGGACTGTAACAATCCCCTCCACCATCGCGCCTGGAAACTACGTTTTGCGCCACGAAATCATTGCTCTTCACTCCGCCGGAAACGCGGATGGTGCCCAAAACTACCCTCAATGCATCAACTTGGAGATCACCGGCAGCGGAACCGCCGCTCCCTCTGGTACCGCTGGTGAAGAGCTCTACACCTCTACTGACCCCGGTATCTTGGTCAACATCTACCAATCCTTGTCGACCTACGTTATTCCCGGACCAACTCTGTGGAGCGGTGCTGCCAATCAAGCTGTTGCCACTGGTTCTGCTACTGCGGTTGCTACGACTGCCGCCGCTTCTGCGACCGTTGCTCCTACTACACTTGTTACCTCTGTCGCTCGGGCTTCATCTACCAGTGCCACTGCTGTGGTGACCTCTGTCGCTCCTGTAGTGACTGATGTTGTGACTGTCACTGATGTAGTGACCGTGACTACCGTCATCACCACTACTGTCTTTTAAAACCCCTGTCAAAGTTCATTGCATGATTTGTCAACCCTGACATGTTTCCACCATTTTACCGGATCCAAGTCTTTGAGAACATGTCTTTAGCTGTTCGGCCAACTTCTACCATTTTCCTTTCTTTTCTCTGAACCTGCTTTCGGATTGTACATTTTTCAACTTCATTTTGTGTCCAATTTTGTGACATCATTTAGCTTCAGGCCAATTAAACAAGTGTTCATATTTACTTTTATCCAAAGATTCACCAAAAAACTAGCAGATTAAAGCTATTTTGTAAAAAGGAGTCACGTCGACTCATAGGGAGTCATACTTAGGGCTGGCCAATCACCTGAGCTGGCGGGGGAGTATAAAAATGCGGAGCTCCAAGTCCCCGCCCGCATTTATGTCATCGCAAAAGCCATCGTCCTGAGAAATTCTTCAGGACAACACACCACTTCCCGAGTCGTTATAAAATTCTCATTTCATCACTACAAAGAGAACAGCTTCCAGATTATCACGCAAAGAACCAGCATGTTCAAGAAAAAGCCAACGGTGAGTATCAAGAAGCTTATCCACCCCGCAGATACCCCTCACATCAAATTGAAGCTCCAGAAAAAGATGAAATCCAAGGTGCCAAACGAATATTTAGCTAATGATCGTTACTAACGATAGATCAAAACCCTCTCACCCATCCGCTCCTCCGATCGACGCAAAATAGCCGATCAAATCATCAAAGAATACCAGATCGACATCGCTACCACAACTCCAACTGACGAAACCAATCCCATCAACAATAACAACAATGAAGAAGCAAACGCCACAAAAGAGACCGCTACAAACCTTACAGCGATAAGAAATGCCCTTCTCCCAGAGAATTCGCTTTCTGCAAGATTCACGACCACAGCAGGACCGGATCTTCGAGAAGTCCAAGGGACCGTATACGCCGGCTCGCATCCCGAGTCAGGTGGCGAGGAAAGAATACTATGGTTCAAAATAGAACAGGGACCAGGCGCAGATGGACAAATATATCCTACAGTCTACTCGCTATGGCATAATTCACGCATTTTGCCTTTGTTACATACCCCATCCTTTGTGATGGGAAAGCTGTTTGGAGGAGCCGATTTGATGACTCCTGGTTTGGCGAATGGGCCTCCATTCCCCAGTGGAGCTGTGAAGGGAGCTGCAGTGGCGGTTGCGAGCTTGGATACTCCTACGGTACCTGTGTTTGTGGGTGTTTGTGAAATTGATGTTTCGGCGTTGGGGGAGGTTCAGGGGACAAAGGGGCATGCGGTTCGGGGTTTGCATTGGGAAGGGGATGAGTTGTGGGCGTGGAGTTCGTCGTCTAGGCCGGGTCAGCCTTCTCCGGAGTATTTGGAAGGGTGGGATGAGGAGAGGATTAAGGATGTTGAAGAAGGGGTTGGGGAATTGACACTGAAAGAAGAGGAAGCGGAGGCGCAACAAGCTGCTACTCTTGCTGAAGAAGCAAAACCCGCTCCTGAAGAACCCCTCGAACCGGAAACCGAGCCGACGGTCAAAGGTGAGCTATGAAAAGCTATCTTCTTACTGTATGGGCATATCTAACCGCATGTCACAGAGATCGATGATGCCTTCGTCAAGGCGTTCGTATATTCTCTCTATCAACTCAAAAAAGACAACCCCAACACACCAAACCATGGACTGCAACTCCCAGTTCAACCATCTGCGGTGATCTCCAAACTCGTTACCCCATACCTACCCATCTATTCTACTCAACAAGCTCAATATTATCAGATCAAAAAGACAAGCTGGAAAAACGTGAAGAAATTTATCAAATATTTAGACAAGGAACGACTCGTCAAATCCAAGGATCGCAACGGACAGGAGACGGTGGTTATTGACGTGGACTTCAACGATCATCGAATCGAACAGTTTACACCATACAGACTGCCAACCAAGAACATTGTCGAGAGCTCCGGAAAAGCGGTATCGGGAAAACAAAAGGCAACAGAAGAGACGGGTGGTGATCCATCAGTTGGCCAAGTGATTGTCGTTCAGGTCTTGTACAGACCTACACAAAAGCTTACACCAACTATTTTCCCACAACTCAGCACAACTGACCCGAAGAATTACTACAAATACTCGGAAGTGTCAACACGACTAGATGAGTATCTTTCATCACAAGATCCGCCACTCGTATCCGAATCCAATCGACGAATAATCAAACTCAACCCCTTCCTAGCCAACACCATCTACACATCCTCCTCATCCGAAGACAGAGCAGCCCTCTCCCGCGGCGAAGTAACTCGCGACAGCCTCCTGAAACGAATAACATCCGACCCCTCCCTCCTTGCCCCTTACCACGCCATTCTAAAACACGGCCAAACCCTCACAGACGTAAAACCCAAATCCGGCAGCGCACCCAAAGTGGCCGTCATGATTGAGCGACGAGCTGGCAACAAGACAGCCACCAAGGTCTCTGGTATTGAATATTTTGGGATTATTCCTACGTTGTTAGCGGAAGAGTTGCAGAAGAAGTGTGCTTCGAGTACGAGTGTTGCACAGGCTACGGGTGCGGTGAAGGGGGTGATGGAGATTATGATTCAGGGGGATCAGAGGAAGGCCGTTGAGACGGCGTTGGAGAAGAGGGGGGTCAAGTCTCAATGGGTTGACGTGGTGGATAAGACGAAGAAGAAGAAGTAGAAGTAGAAAGTCAAAACTGCATTGCAGGTGAATATAACAAGAACCTTGGCAAATATTAGAGGAAGAAAAAGTAATGTATGTGCTTATGTGCTTATGTGGGAGCTTTCAATCGAGAAGCTCATCAGTGAATATCAAGATAACCACCTCCGGTATAATTTTCTCAAGTTACCTAAGGTTTCTTCGCCTCCTCCCACTCCCTCGCAATCTGCCCACACAATGCCGCAATCGACATATCCCCCAAGATATCAAAGACAGGAACATCAACCCCAAACTCCTTCACAACCCAACTGCGCAGATCGACCGCCGTCAATGAATCCGCTCCAGCAGCGTGTAAGGGTTTGTCGAGATCGAGTTTGTTGTAAGGGATCAACGTCAGGCGGCAGAATCGATCGACTAGAGCATTTGTGATGATTTCGCGGATTTGGGAGGTATCTAAGGCAGGATCGGTTTTGTCGTCGCCGGAAGTATCTAATGTATGCCTCCAGAGCGGCTGGTGAAATGCCGCCGGAGTCTCCATATCTCGACTTCCGTGAAGCGAAGGGGGCACAATACCCGCAGCGACCTGTGATGGGAGCTTGGACAAATCAAGGCTCGGGTCGCAAAAATACTCAAACAGTCCCAAAATCTCTGCCTCTGCCATGGGTGCGTAGAGACCAGTCGAACTCAGTCTCTTGATCAAATCATCCTTAGCAGCAAGCAGGCCGACCCCCCGTACCGATGATTCCGAGATCGATTGACGCTGCCTTCTCGCCGATTGATATACGGTATTTGGCAAGAGCGTCCTGGAAGGTATTTCCAGCAGCGTAGTTGATCTGAGTAGCTTGGCCAAAAATACCAGTCATCGATGATGCGAGGATGAAAAAGACCATCTTTGAGGGGAGGAGAGAATGCAGATTCCATGATCCTTCGACTTTGGCTTTGGTAGCGGCAGTCCAGTCGTCGATGGTCATTTTTGCATAGGTAATTTCCTTTTGGAAAAGTCAGCCAGACCCATGTTCACCCTTTCACAACGTGGATAAAGGAGGTTTTTTTCTTTTTTTTTTCTTACCTTCAACACCGCACTAGCCTGAATACACCCTTTGATCGGAGGCATCTTCTCAGAGCAATAAGCTATCACATCTTCGAGTGCCGATTTGTCTGATATATCGCAAGCAGGAGCATAAACCCGAACCCCCGTTGCTTCTAACTCGTGTATAAAAGTTTTGGCATCTTCTGTGCGAGCCCCGGAGCGAGAAAGGAGTATGAGATGACGACTTGTAACGTCGAATATCCGTGTATAAAAGAGCTCGAAAAAAAGCAAGTACAGGTCCCCAGATTCATAAATCATCAATGACGCGCATATTTAACCACTAAGTAGGCAGTCATGTATCTATATAACGCATTAGCTGAAGCTTTCTCCGTACTCCGAATGGGTAAGTACCTATCTTGATATGAGGACTGCTCGACTTTGTTGAATATACCAATACCTTTGACTATTCTTTCATCCTTAGATACTGTTAGTATCCCATAAAATAAACTCTTTATAGAGCCATATTATGCAACTGTTCTTTGTAGTGGCGGACTTAAGGTTATAGATATGCCAGGGAAAGTACGTAGTCCGCCCTAATTGCAGACTGACAGCCCCCACCTTTTGAGTCAAAATGGTGAAACTCCGAGAGTTTTCAATGTGTTCTTCCTTTGCAACAGCTGGACTGGTTTTGTACATAGTTCTTCTGCCCCAATTTAATGGCGAGCTACAGCCTGTAAATTGTTTTGTGCATTAATGATCAACATTGAATTGGCTCGTTTTGGTGCCGAGAGAGCTGAAGCATCAGCTTTATGTATAACATGGAAACTTTTATTGTACATCAATGACCAACATTCTCTGTGCCCATAGCTGTCATCACAATCGTACTCTGGTACTTTGTGATGATGGGCAAAAGCAATATTCAATTACTGTCAGCTTCTCCTTCGAATTGAGCACATAATTTTTGCACATCATAATTGTACAAGATTTATGCCACGCTGACTTCTTGGGCATCATCGCGATCAATTTTATGACTTCGTGCACTGTCCTTTATGCTGTCATGATATTCATAGATTGATGGATCGGGAAGTCGGCGAGGAAGCGCCGACCTTGATGGACATATGGTTCAGAGAAGAGATATAAAGATGGACGAAGGTTGCCCTTCTCGAGATGAAGAGTTTCTCTGAATCATAAAAAGAATCAAGCAACAAAAAAGGCCAACCGATTCAAAGCTACATTCGACTACTACTTGCCTATCTTCAATCAAAAAGAAATCCCATCGCTACCAAAATGCCTGTCTACCACATCGGTCAGTCCCCCTCCCACCCAAACTCCTCAAAACCCCAACACTAACTTTCTATAAAAAAACATGAAGTCCTCTTCCACCTCAAACCCGAAGTCACAGACACCCAAATCTCCGAATGGAGCTCCATGGCCAAATCCCAACTGGGCCAAGTTCCAGGACTCATCTCCATCGAAGCCAACAAGCCTCTACCGGCTTCCGTGTCTCGCACAAAGGGGTATGATATGGCTCTTGTAGCTGTTTTGGAAGGGCCGGAGTTTGTGGAGGGGTATGCTAAGTTTGCTGCTCAATCTCAGTATGTTTTTTCTCCTTTCCCCTTGTGATTTGTAGTTGGATGGTGATGGTCATAGGGGAGAGGCTAATGGAGAACGATGTGTAGGGCTCAGACTTTCCGGGAGCAGCTTTTTGATGATACTATTGCTTTTGATTTGCAGTTTTAGATCTCTCCATCAACGGTCTAGATGCAAGACATATATGCAGCAATGATTGGGAATGTCAACTGGTAAGATGTGGGCTGAATGAGAATGTTATCTAGTCAATATGTCAACTGCCAGTTATTGGAGAAATGAAATGAGTCACATTGCAAAGAAAGCAATGTCTCGGCTACTCTTAGTTTATACACCCAAGAGTAACGCAGTAGACATATACGTATTCCATTGTAGGCGTGCAACGCAATGGCTCTATATGAAGTAACAAGTCGAAGGTATACATATTCAGCCACATAAAGCAAAGAACAATAATCAAACCTAGGAAAGACAGAAAACACTGCCGATCGTGACCGTGACCCTGAAAACATAACGCCGTGGGATGACATGAAATAAGATCATGTGGAATGACTTTTAATGATGACAAGGGGTGGTTTATATGACTTTTGTAATTCAACCTTCCTTGACATCGAGCTTCTTTGCAGCATGTTCAGAAGCGCCATTTTCTTCGCGAGCTCGCTTCTGGCCGGAGGTAGCGGGTTCCTCGGTGCTCTTGATGACGGGAATGCCCCTATTCAATGCGTTAGCAAAGTTTTCAGTTAATCTTAAGGAAAGATGTAAACCTACCGAGCATCTTTCTGAACAGCAGGTCTATCTTCACGGAAACCTCTCTTCTGGTCCTCGTCGCGGCGTTCTCTCCAGTCGCGACGGTCATTATCACCACGACCGCCCCGACCACGACCTCGGCCACGGCCACCCCGACCGCCTCGACCGCCATGGTGACCGCCGTTACGGTTGCTTGCCTTTATCTTGCCAGACTGGATGTCCCTGGCCTTTTCCTCGCAGTAGTCTTTCTTGCTCTTGATGAGCAAATCCTTGCCGTTCCATTTGGGGGCAGGATCCAAGGCGAGGAACTTCTTTTGTGTCTCCTCGGTATCAAACTCAACAAAGACACTTCCCTTGAAGGTCTTATCGAAAGCGCGACGCAGACGAATAGCCTTAGTAGGACCGAAAGGAGCAAAGAAAGCTTCAATCTCAAACTGTGTCTTGGGACCCTCTTCGCCGAATCCCTTGACATAAACGCTACGGCCCATAGCTTCGTTTTCAAACACCTTGACAACATTGGGGTCGAGGAAGTCGTTTACAGATTCGGGCAGAGGCACTTTGCGCTGGACTTTGGTATCGTTATCAACAAGGTCGAGGACGGTGGAGGTCTTCATTGCCTCAACAATGGCGCTGAAGGGCTGGAAGCGGCGCATTCGCTTGAAGCTGTGGAGGAGAGAAAGCTCAACGGGGTGGTTGGCACTTCCACCGACCTTCTTGAGGAGGAAGTTGTCCATGGGGAGGTTGGAGTCTGAGAAATAAAATTCAACCTGCTCGAATTAATGTCATGTTCGCGAAAGTCAACCCGAACTTTGTGCGACAAACCTGTTTCCTAATCTCATCATGGTTATCGGTCACCTCTTGAGCAGTGAAATCAGACTTGATGTTCTCGCGGTAGTTGCGTCTGGGGCGGTCTGATGGTTTCCTCTCTCCCTTTGATTCTTGTTCAGCCTGTTCCTTGCCGAGCTTGGTTGCTTCTGCGATAATACGAGCTTCCTTGGCAGCCTCATCTTCTTCAGCGGGCGCCTGGGTTTCAGTCTTCTCTGCATCTCCCTTCAATTCGGCGAGGAGATCCTGAACGTCTTTTGCGGCGTCGGCGTTGCCGTTTGCTGCCTTGACTTCTTCGGCAGACATGATGTGTAATCGACCGCGCTTTGCGCAGATGAGTCAATTCGGTGGGAAACGGTAGACAAGCTCGACTATTTGGATTTGTGCAGACGATCAGCGAATGCGACAGTAAATATGCTGGTATGAGGAGTCAGCGAAGAAGTAATCGGCGCGATAAGAAAAAAAAGTCGGCGGTGGTGGGGAAATTTTCAAAGAGCAGGAGCTACGAATCAGGCTTAGCGCCAAATGTGCTCCAGCCTCGAGTTTTTGTCTCCCCCACCTGCCTCGTCCAGGCCAATCACATTGATGCTCGACGTATATATGCCAGCTCTCAGATGGAGGCTCTTCCAAGTCTTCAGAGTGGAATATACAATGGAGGAGCAGAGTAAAGGCATTTGCAGGATGATCCGGCTTGAGGTTTCCCTCAAAGACGTGGATATGAGACTCCCAACATGGCAGCCACGGTCTGGCGTGCTCCTTCCCAGATGAGAAGGAGCAGCCCCAGCAGGATGTCTGCTGGGAAGGAAGGTGCTTCCTAGGTGCTGCTTCGTGACTGCCGTATATGCACTTAGGAGACGACGATGTTATGCTCGACGGCGTCTTGTCTTTCTCTCCTTCTCACGTTTCTTCTGGTACGGGCTTCGTCTGGGTTTTGGCTTAGATTGTCGACGTTGCACTCTTTTATCATCAAGTCAAAGGCCTTGTGCATCTTTTGGATTAGCTCATCCCTCAGTTGAAATATATACCCATTCAATTGTACGATACCTCATGCCACCGGTGAACTTCAACGGATACTACTAGTGGTCCTGGTCCTATTGCTCGATAGTCGAGGTGCATCGCCCACAATGGCCGACTCGGCGGATTCTGCACCTCCACGACCAGATCAGTGGTCTGTCGCTGATGTGCGTGAGATAAGTCGTTGATGCAGTCGATCGTCTTGCTAATCAGTCACAGGTGGTTTACATAACACTAGTGACCCCCCTGATCCTGGCAGCGTTTGCTGAATGGTTTCTCTGGCTCGGAGCGTTCCTCTTCGGGCTCGTCAATGTCTACCGCAAAGCCGAGCATTGGACTACTCGTGTCATTGCAGTTTTCATCATGATCCTATTCTCAATGCTTCGGTATGTGTTCTCATGACTTCGAAGTTACAAATCACAGCTAATGTTCTTAGATCCATATTCCTTCCTGTGATGGTTGTCACTCTCCCTCTACCGAACAATATCACTCGTCACTTCGCCTGGGCACTAGTTAACGTCCTGCAATGGTTCGCTTTCTATACGTTCTCGGTGCTCCTCCTCGTCCCGTGGGCACTCTGCCTTCACAGACTCATCACAAGCGAGATCGGCCGTTCCAGGAGAATCAAGGATGTCTTACACGATACAGTTGCCCCCAAGGTGGTGGTGGTCATGCCGGTTTACAATGAAGAACCAGGTATCCTGATCAAAGCAATCCGCTCCGTAGTCGGAAGTGATTATCCTTCGTCGTGTCTTCATGTCTTTCTATCATTTGATGGAGAGCCGTCTGATGAACTGTGGGATTCAATTGCCATGCAACTAGGCATTCCTCTCGGCGTCAGTAAGAAGGCCCAGAGCATTGACGCCATCTACCATTCAGTCCGTGTAACGGTTAGCAGGTTTCCGCACGGTGGCAAGCGACACTGCCAGAAGAGGACCTTCAAGCTCATTGACCGAATCTATGCAGACTATCTCGCTCGGCACGATGATTTGTTTATTCTTTTCATCGACTCCGACTGTATTCTGGACAAAGTATGTATTCAGAATTTCATGTATGACATGGAATTGAAGCCGGGAAGCGGACACGATATGATAGCAATGACCGGAATCATTACGTCTACAACGAAAACCATGTCTTTGATTACCATACTCCAGGATATGGAGTACATTCATGGACAGCTATTTGAACGCTCTGTTGAATCGACCTGTGGTTCAGTGACATGTCTTCCTGGTGCTTTGACCATGCTGCGATTCTCGGCATTTCGCAAAATGGCTAAATACTATTTCGAAGACCAGATCGACAAGATTGATGACTTCTTCGACTACATCAAATGTCACCTGGGTGAAGATCGTTGGTTGACTCATTTGTTCATGGTGAGCACTGTGAAGCGAAATCAGATACAACTCTGCACGGGTGCTTTCTGCAAGACGCAGGCTGTACAGACAATGAGCAGCTTGATCAAGCAGCGCCGCCGCTGGTTTCTCGGTTTCGTTTCGAACGAGGTCTGTATGCTTACTGATGTGAGGATTTGGAGGCGTTATCCTTTGCTATGCATCATTCGCTTCATGCAGGATACCATTCGGACCACCGCCCTGTTATTCTTTATCATGATACTTTCAGTGTCGACCACTTCTACCAGCCTTGCGAGCTTGCCGCTTGGTTTCATCGCGATATCTTTAGGGTTGAACTATGCACTGATGCTCTATTTCGGGTACATTCTACACCGATTCAAAGCCTGGCTGTATCCCTTGATGTTCTTGCTGAATCCGTTTTTCAACTGGCTATATCTTGTCTACGGATGCTGTACAGCTGGTAAGCGTACTTGGGGCGGGCCGCGAACAAATGCACCCAAGGCAGACGCATACACCACACCTCGCGAAGCTGCGGAACAAGCAGAAGCCCAGGGCGACGATCTCAACGTGGATGTTTCCACATTCCGCGAGTATGGACATGCCACCGTCGGTGTCCCACTGCATCCAACGGAGAGTGTAACGAATCGTTTGGCCACCGATCCAAACTACGATGGGACGTGCGATGTTAACCTTGACTCCGAGCTTTCTCTGATGGAACATGATCGAGAAGAATCCGCTCTACGAAAGATTCCTCTGCATCCAAAAGCCTCATTTGATTCTAGCATAACCGACAATTACTCGCTCAGCCTTCCACTTCCCGTGGAGAGTCTGATGGAAGAAGAGCGTAAACTCCAGGATCTCCGTGATTTTGACAAGACCTTGAACAATGACAGTGAGGAACAGCTCCGAACACCCGTTTGGAAAGCAAACTATCGCAGAGACAGCTTGAGCTTTCCTGGGAGACAGCGCAATTTTAGTCCCCAGTCCTCGCCAACCCTGTCAACAATGTCCCGCTTTGACAGCCCAGAAGTCAGCATGGATCCTGTCAGGCAATTAGCACCATTGCACCTGACTCCCAGTCCATTAGGTCAAAGCTGTCTGCATAATACGGTCCAAGAGGAGGAGGACCACGAGCAAACTGTGCGAGCGCCGCTGTTCGGCGGAATCGGCAGAAAGTCAATCAAGAAAGGTCGGCGTTTCCTCACTTTGGGAAGGAAGTCGGGGAGTCAGTAACAAATACTGAAGCTCAAGAAGCTCAAAAAATCTTCTTCAAACGCAAGAGAGAATGAGCGATGCATCATTTATATCGTGCCGATTGCATACTTAGGACATAGATTAGTTGCTACGATACGCTCGTTTACTTCGCGCATGTATTCTTCCCGCCTTGTTGTATCCAAGCAGTTTGTTTTTTTTTATTCATAGACGAATCCCAAATTCCAGGAATTCCAAGCCTTGTCTTGTTTGCCCAAATCAAGCCACATTAGCCCTAATGATTACGTAAGGCGGTGAGATGCAGAGAATTCTGCCATCCCAAGTGAGGCGGTGAGGCGGAGATCAGTCTGGGAAGCGCTGGAAGGTTCGATAAGGCTCCAAACGGACTGAAAGAACCTCGCTGGCCAGACGGCTCATATAACGGAGTGAGCCAAATAATTCATCCAGCATTTGACTCATCCACCATCAAACCCGCCGAGTTGACACGTATCATTCTGCAGCCTTGTGTGTGAAAACGAATCATCCACGTCGAGCAAGAACGAGAAGAAGAAAGTAAAAAAGTTCGTACGCTACGGGACAACAAACAACGGATCCACCGCCGCCGCTCCACTTACTGGTGCAAATTCCTTCCCCTCCAACAGCCTGTATCAATATAGCACTTTTACCTCTCTCTCTTCCGTCATAAAAAGTGTTGTCAATTCTTTTCTTCTTTTTATTTCACCTTTCCCCCTCTCTTCCGCCATATACATCACCGTCGATTAATATCTTTTCACCATGTCTGTGATCGGTATTGATTTCGGGGCTCAGAGCACCAAAATTGGTGTGGCCCGCAATAAGGGTATCGATATCGTACGTGCTGCCCCTCCAAGAACGTCCCGGCATTCCACGCATACTATAGCTCGTATCAGGCACAAAACGTCTTGAAATGATAATGTACTGACCGTGGTGGTTCTTTTACAGATTACAAATGAGGTCTCCAACAGATCTACGCCGTAAGTTCAGCTCTCTCTACCGCTCGCTTATCGCATGAAAAATTTCGTCGAACGTGGTCACTAACTGCTATGCGATTCTAGGACCCTCGTCGGATTCGGCCCCAAGAGCAGATATCTCGGCGAAGCTGCAAAGACACAAGAAGTCTCCAACCTCAAGAACACCGTCGGCAGTCTTAAGCGTCTCATCGGTCGCAGCTTAACCGATCCGGATGTGCAGGCCGAGCAGGAATACAACACCGCAACCTTCTGCGAGGTGGAAGGCCAGGTCGGCGTGGAGGTCAACTACCTCGGAAAGAAGGACAAGTTCAGCGCTACGCAACTGGTTGCTATGTACTTGAACAAGATTAAGCAGACCGCTTCGAAAGAGATCAAGTTGGGTGTCTCGGACGTCGTTATCAGCGTCCCCGCCTGGTTCACAGACTCACAGCGACGAGCAATGTTGGATGCCGCCGATATTGCCGGTCTCAAAGCTCTCCGATTGATCAACGACACCACCGCTATTGCTCTCGGATACGGTATCACCAAGTTGGATCTCCCCGGTCCCGAGGAGAAGCCGCGCCGTGTCGCTTTCGTCGATATCGGTCACAGCAATTACACTGTCTCGATTGTGGAGTTCCGCAAGGGAGAGCTTAACGTCAAGGCAACTGCATGGGACCGTAACTTCGGTGGTCGTAACTTTGACAAGGCGCTCACCGACCACTTCGCCGATGAGTTCAAAGAAAAGTTCAAGATCGACATTCGCTCCAACCCTAAGGCTTGGGCTCGTACATTGACTGCCGCTGAGAAGTTGAAGAAGGTCCTTTCCGCCAACGCCCAGGCTCCTCTCAACATTGAGTCTTTGATGGACGACGTGGACGTTCGCGCAATGGTTAAGCGTGAGGAGATGCAAGAAATGGTCAAGCCTCTGTTGGAGCGCGTTTCTGTTCCTTTGGAGCAGGCCCTTGCCGAAGCCAAGCTCAAGCCCGAAGATATCGACAGCATTGAGATGGTTGGTGGTTGCACACGTGTTCCTGTCATCAAGGAGGCCGTTGCCAACTTTTTCGGAAAGCCCCTTTCTTTCACTCTTAACCAAGACGAGGCTATTGCTCGTGGTTGTACCTTCAGCTGCGCCATTCTGTCTCCTGTCTTCCGTGTGCGTGATTTCTCAGTGCACGACATTGTCAACTACCCGATTGAGTTCACTTGGGAACAATCTCCCGAGATCCCCGATGAGGACACCAGCTTGACCGTCTTTAATAAAGGCAATGTTTTGCCTTCCACCAAGATTCTTACTTTCTACCGCCGACAGCCTTTCGATTTGGAGGCTCGTTACGTCAAGCCTGAAGCTCTCCCAGGAAAGGTCAACCCATGGATTGGCCGTTTCTCTGTCAAGGGTGTTCAGGCTCAGGCCGACAACGACTTTATGATCTGCAAGCTCAAGGCTCGTCTTAACTTGCACGGTATTCTCAACGTGGAGTCTGGATACTACGTTGAGGATGTTGAGGTTGAGGAACCTGTTGAGGAGGATGAGAAGAAGGATGGCGATGTAAGTCAGCCACTCTTGGGTGAAGAATGTTGTACTAATTGCATACAGGCTATGGACACCGACGCAGGCGAAAAGAAGACCCGTAAGGTCAAGAAGCAAGTCCGCAAGGGTGATCTCCCTATCTCTGCCGGCACAACTGGTCTTGAAGAGGCCACCAAGTCTGCCTGGACCGAGAAGGAGAATGCCATGACCATGGAAGACAAGCTTGTTGCTGACACCGACGAGAAGAAGAACGAGCTTGAGTCTTACATTTACGAGCTTCGTGACAAGATCGAGACCACCTACGCAGAGTTTTCCAGCGAGGAAGAGAAGGAGAAGTTGCGTTCTAAGTTGACCGAAGCTGAAGTAAGTGCACCCGACTTCTTGTCATCGAATAATAGCTAACGTTGACTAGGATTGGCTCTACGAGGAAGGTGAAGACACCACCAAGGCCATCTACGTCTCGAAGATGGAGGAGATCAGATTCATCGCCGGCCCCATCATCCAGCGATACATGGACAAGATCGAGAACGAGCGCCTGTCCAAACTCCAGGCTCAAGAAGAAGAAGCCGCCAAGAAGCGTGCTGAAGAAGAGGCCAAGCGAAAAGCAGAGGAGGAGGCCAAGAAGGCTGCCGAAGGACACAAGACGGAAGCCCCTGACACCGAGATGAAAGATGCTCCTGCCGAAGGTGAAGCCAAGAATGACCTCGATTAACGATACCATTCCATTCCTTTCAGCTTGTACGCTCTTTGCAATGTGCTCGCGATTAAAACAGTTTTATTTGACATGATATATGATGCTCTTCATGCCCTTTGCAATCAACTATATTTCTTAATTCGGTGCGGCTTTTGCTTTTCGCAGATTTATAAACGAGACGAGAAATTCTTGACAAGCAAAAGAGACGGACTGTATCCGATTAACGACAGATGACGTTCATCATAAAACGGAGACCGGTGGTGGACTGTTGATTCGATTTTGATGTTTTCAAGACTTAGACTAGATTACTTTCAAATACAATATTTGGCCATACATTCAAGAATGTTCCCTGTAGAGCTATAAAAAATGTGAGTGTGAGTTGACCGCCGCCTGAAGTCTACCTCGGCATAAACCCTATGCGGTCAAGGCGGACTACGGTTATCGGCTGTCTGGACTTGTTCCGCTTATCCACTTCTACATATATCTACTACGTCCTTTTTATTTCGAGACGATTGTCACTATTCTCTTTTCTGTAGAAGTCCGTGTTCCTGCAAGTGCCCTGCAATTATCTACCTGGAGTAAGTGCCCAACGAACTGATGTTCATGGTTCTGATTCATGATTCATGACCCATGAAGCTTTCCCCGCGTTTTCGTCTGGATTGATTACTGACATGCTTGCTCAGCATCATTCACCCCTCTCCATCCGTTGCGCCGCATATATCGCGCTCTCATAAAAGTACATCATCACCATGGCCGTCGACCGTCTTTCGTCTCTTCTCAACCACCTGAAGCCCGGCAACTCTGGCATTGCGGCGATGTAATTCACCCCAACCCCGACTCACAGAATAATATCTGACCAGTACGTCAAATAGTACAACCAAAAACCCAGACGATGTCGTGGTCACACTCGCAATCCGCACTCCCCTGACCAAGGGTTTCAAGGGAGGCTTCAAGGACACGTCGCTCGATTACATAGTCTACTCAGTACTGAAAGAGCTCGTTGAGCGATCGCAAATCGATCCTGCGCTGATCGAGGATGTTTCTTTGGGCAATGTACACCACCACCTCCACAATATAATCACGAATTGAAGAGACACGCTAACAAGATGGATGGATAGGTCGGCGACGGACGAGCAGCATACCTCGGCCGCGCCGCCGCTCTCGCAGCTGGCATCCCACACACCGCCGGCGCTTCAAGCGTAAACCGTTTCTGCGCCTCGGGCCTCAAAGCAATCCACGACATCGCCAACCAGATCCGCACGGGCGCAATCGATATTGGCGTCGCCGTCGGCGCTGAGTCCATGACCTTCGGCGGCCGCGGGGTCGACACATTCCATGAAGAGATTCTCAAGAGTCAGGAAGCGGCCGACTGTCTGCAGCCCATGGGTCAGACGTCTGAAAATGTCGGTGACGATTTTGGAATCACACGCCAGATGCAGGATGAGTATTCGGTGGAGTCGTTTCGGCGTGCGGAAGTCGCGCAAAAGGCGGGTTGGTTTGATGATGAGATTGTGCCTGTTACGACAAAGATCAAGGATCCGAAGACTGGAGAAGAAAAGACCGTTACACTTACCAAGGACGAAGGCCCGAGGTACGGAACTACGTATGAAGGGTTGAGCAAGATTCGACCTGCTTTTCCGCAGTTTGGGAATAAGACTACTGGCGGTAACGCCAGTCAGGTTACCGACGGAGGTAAGTCTACCCGTCTCTGAGCAATTGAAAGGAATATAGATGCTGACGATACATACAGCCGCCGCAGTCCTCCTGATGCGCCGTTCCAAAGCAATCGAACTCAACCAACCCATCCTCGCCAAATTCTGCGGCGCCACCGTCGCCGGCGTCCCTCCACGAGTAATGGGCATCGGTCCCACCGCCGCAATCCCAAAACTCCTCAAACAATTCAATCTGAGCGTCGCAGACATCGATATTTGGGAAATCAACGAAGCATTTGCCTCGATGGCGGTCTACTGTCTCAAGAATCTGGGTATTGAGCATGAGAAACTCAACCCGCGCGGAGGAGCGATTGCGTTGGGTCATCCGCTCGGAGCGACGGGTACAAGACAGGTGGTTACGATTTTGAGTGAGGCGCGCAGAACGAAGAAGAAGATTTTGGTTAATAGTATGTGTATTGGAACGGGGCAGGGGATGGCGGGGCTTTGGGTTAATGAGCAGATTTAAGCTGCGTGCGAAATGCGAAGCATTGAGCCGTCATTTCCTGGAAGTGGTTGTATATATTAGTATTATTGCCGTATTGAAATGTCATCATCATGGTATATCGTATGCAAAACATCATGGATATATACAAAAGTCATCAATTGAATGGATCAAGTCTCGCCCTCAGCATTAGACCCCCTCCCCCTCTGCTGCTCCCTCTTCAACCTATCCTCCGCCGCCCTCGCCATAATCTCCCTCCTACTCAACCCTCCTCCTGCTGCTTGATCTGCTTGGTCACCACCATCTCTTTCAGCTGCTCCTCCCAAGACGTATTCACCCCCCGTCCACCCCCCATGATCAACCCACTCATCCTCCCCGCCTTTCGATCCTTCCTCCTCCCAATCCCTCGGATTATAAAACTCCTGCTCCGACAATCTATGCCCGCCCCTCGTCCAATCCCCCCTTTCGACTTCCTGCTCAATCTGCTTCGTCAACTCCCAAAATTGTCTATCGTGTTCACTATGCACGCAATGCGCCAATTCATGACACAACGTCTTGCGTATTGTTCTATAATCTCGATATCCGTCGTAGGCATCTGTGCGAAGCCGCAGCTCTATAACTTCGCCTTTGTTGCGATTCAGGCCTAATGTGCGCGATTCGTGGGTTGTGTGTTCGGCGGGATTCATTTCTGTGAGTAGTGGAACATAGAAACGGTGTTTGGCCATTGCGAATTTTATGCCGGGGTCGTCGCGCAGTTTCTCCAGAAAGTGCAGGCTGCGGGCAGGGTTGGGTAAGTAGGAGAGTGGTTCGCAACGGCCGAATGTGTAGGAAGAGGAAGAAGGGGAGGAGAGGGTGTGGATTCCCCCGGGAGGGCGGCGGGTGATGGGTGGATGGGGCTGGCGGCGTGCTTGGGCGCGGGCTGCTAGTTTCTGTTTTGTGGATGATATATTCTCGTTCATGGAGTCGATGTCCTCTGCTCTTGCGCCCAGCAACGTAATTTTGAGTTTGGGGGATGAGAGTGGTAAGAACTCCGGTAGAGGTGTGGTTGCGTTGAATGGTGCCTTTTGTAGGCCAAGTTTCCCAGGCGCGATCATGAATTTTTGGTTTTCGATAGGAATCTGAAGATCGGGAGATGATGAGATACTTGTCGCGAGATCGCTGAGGGTTGCGGTGGCGGGGAGTGTGAATGTGTACGGTGCTCCATGGTGGTGGACTGTGATGTCTATCGTTGAGTCGTTTTGTTGTAGACTCGTAGGTTCTTCGTGATCTGCCATGGCGATATGTTCGACGATAACAATATGTACAAAACAACTTCGGAAAGAAAACAAATGCAAAGAACGCTAAATGCAGAGGAGTCAAAGTGAAGATGAGATGAAGTCTTAAAGATGCGACATGTGATTGGGGTAGATCCGTTATCTCCGACGGTTTGTCAGCAGATGCTTAGGTAAGTTAAGGCTTCGAGAAGGTGCTGTGTCACATGACCCGTATCCAATGTCAGAATTAAAACGGTAATTAAAATACGGCTAAATATCAATTGCACCAAGAAGGAGTACACCTTAGTGTGATTTCTTGGTAATGGTATGTAACAAGTGTGAACATTCCATATTCAAGTGGTCTCGGTTCTAACATACAATATTTGTCAATCGGGAGAGATGAATGGAAGGTCATGTAAAATTGAGAATAGATTCGTTATTCATAGCTATCTACATCATATTAGTGCATGTACATTCATCCAGAGATTCCATGCAAGACCCGTTCCATACCTAGGTAGATGGAGCGAATCACAGTGGAGATCGTGATATCAAGTAGGCGCAAAACCGACAGAGGGTATATTCGAAACATAAGTCTCACGTCAAAAATCAATCGAGGTATCCAACATTATATATCGATAGGCATGACAAATGCCCAGTAGATGGCATAGGGCGACTTTGGCCGCGATGTGGTTGTGTTGCATGATCATCCAACACTGAGGCTGCGTCCTGTGCAACCATTCGTATATTCGTGTTTATTAGAAAATATATGGTACTACACGGCCAGTACCCATTGTCCAACCGAGGGATTCCATATATGACTAAACAAGCACCGCACGTTAGTGAAACCTTCCACCAAGTTACCAACATCCATTGCGAATAAGGTTGGACCTACTTTTGAAAACTGGTCCGCGTCAACGCCATGACAGAATACTCTTCCGTCAACAACTCCTGATACCGAAACGGCACAAAAGCCTTGGTCCCCTCAAAATTCGACTGGCGCAGCGGATACAAATCATCCGTTTGGTATACATGCCCGTTTTTGCATTCCCACGTATGCGGTTCGTCGTCTGGGTTGAAGCGACTTAGTGCCGTTATATCGACGTATAATCCGTTACTGGTATCTATCCAACGCGCGTCGATGATGTTGTGTCCCGGCCCGCGGTCGCGAAAGTAGGCCCAGGGATTGATGTCGAGCAGGTATTTGCGTTTGAATTTTTTGTCGGTGGAGGTGTAGCTGGTCACGGTGTGGTTGAATTCGCGCGCCATGCGGGCGAGGGTTGTATCGAGGACTTGAGTGTCGACATCCCAGTCCCAGGGCAACAACTTCATCACCATCAGCAGCCGATACAATCGGAAAAGGACACAGAGGGGATATACCTCGCCATTCCACCACCACCCCAATAACGTCCCATGCGCAATCCACGTCTCGAGTTCATGCAATCGGAAAAAGTCTAGATATGCAATCACCATATGATGCAGACTCTCCGCCCGTTCCTCTTCGGACACCATGCCATGGAAATACCGCACGTCATAATGGCCCAAGCGATCATCGGCGCCCTTCTCATGTCCCACCGGTTCGTGGAAATATTTGTCCTCCAGCGAACGATTGAGCGTTAAATAGTTCATGCCATTGAGCACAGGCGGTGGTGGAGGTTCCTTGTTCTGGTCGTTGTTCTTGTTGTCGGCGGGCGCACTGGTAACGATCTGCGATAGGTACGATGACCCCACGGCCAGACCGAGCACAAAACTCCGAATGTTCATGGCTGGATTGAGTTTATTGGCGCAGGATCAGATACATTTTTCATCTCATTGCTTCCAAGCTCCAAGTTTGATGGGACGGGATCAGTCGCATAGGCACACGCAATCGCCGTTGATCGTGGATCGTGGATTTGACGGTCAAACGACAAGAAACAGGTGATAAAGAAGATATTTACATCCCTTCTCCCGCAAGGCTAGAAAGGCGCAGTAACTTAAGGACAAAAGAATGGACAATCCCTTGATAAGGCTCAGTATGCCAAGACCTCTGTGCTCCGTTCCTTGAATGTGAGATGTTCAACCAGGGAACCAGACACATAGAAATGCGGCGATTGTCTACTTATGTCCGCGACTGGGGCTACGTACGTACGAACGAACTAGTCTACGGACTAAGTAATGGCCAGTCTTATTGAAATGTGGGCTGGGAGATTGGGATTGCGTCGGCGTCGGTCAATGCATTGTAGGTACGTAGACTAGACAATCCTCCCAGGCTCTCACTAGCAGTACAGCCCTCGTACTGGATAGTCGAACATGGAATTCACATAATGGTCAGTTATGCTGCTGACAGGTCGCCAATCAGATGCAGAGGGCATACTATGTATTGTTTTCGTCTGACAGCAGAGAAAGAGGGAAGTACGTACCTTGGAAGAGCAAGAATTGAAGACGCGCGTGCATATCTACCCAATGCGGCTAGTGTCCCAGCGCAAGATCAGGGCGCCAAGCCACGCCGGCTTCTATCGGGAAGGCTGGCTGGTGATTGGCTCACTCTACTACGTCGTACTAGTCTCGTAGTGCAGCGCTTGGCCAACCGGATGCTTCGAGATAATCTCCCACTGATCAGTCGATGACGCAGCCTTTATCGTTCCTCTATACTGTAGTATACTATGTAGAGATAGCATGTTAGGAACAGTCGTTTTCGGACATACACAATACATAGTTAAATGATACTTAAGACGCATATGGCCAACTACGACAGCCTGACATCTACATCTCTCCGACTGAGTCAGTTATCAGCAGCTTCATCATGACTTAAGTCACCTAACTACATACGGAGTAACTAGATTGCCAAGGTAACTCCGCCCGCCAAGACCCTGCTGTGAGACCTTGACGTACTCCGTATGTAGTAGTACGTAGTGACTTGGTCGAATACAGTTGAGGAAGTGAGAATATACGAGTCATAATGAAATTCGGCCTGATGCATTAACCATGATGAATCGCTTCGTTGAAGTGAACCACTGACTCGTGATTACAGAAAAACCCCACCTCAGATTGTTGTTAGGACTAGGGCTAGGGTTAGACGGTACCTACTACAATTCTGACCGACAACCAGAAAGGTGAATGGGTTATGTCTAAATAATATCATGTGGTCATGGCATAAATATTACTCTAAACTTGAAGGACCTCGCGTTTCTTCCTCTTTTCCCCTTTCTTCCTACAAACTTGAGCCCTTGTAAGGTTGTTCACACTGCCGATACGAATACGAACCCTGGTTCGGCTAGTGTCGGGACTAGGGCTTCCTCAATCGAAAAGCCTTCAGTCAATACAAACCACTGCTCAGTTTGGGCATGGTCAAGTTGAATACATTCCCAGGACCAACTCGCTCATCAATATCACAATATCGTGGACATGATCTAAGTATCTGCCCAGCGTCGATGGCGTGCCGTCGTTCGCACCCGCTTCCACATTGATATCAGTATGCGGTAGGAAAGATACGTTGACTAGGTATCATTTTCCTGCAGGTTCTTCCATACTCTATAGGCCCATTCTTGTAATTCTTTCACGAACTCCCTGGTTATCGTACATCTCGTAGCAGGATATACCTTACTAGTCAGGCCAACGACAATGCCAAATAGACACCCAACACCACGAATACCCTTCAACGGATGAGAACAAAACCTCCCTCGGGGTTCATATAGAGCTTACCTTGATTGGTCAGCACCTCTTAGTCTGAACCTTGAGATATTGACAATCGAATGCGATCTGATGGCTGAGTTACTACAGATCCATCTTTGGAACGTTTGTGGCTACGACGAACATGAAATTCAGATATTATCTTGGTATTCTCCCCTGGACATGCAGTGCTTTCTTCGACTCCTTTCAGGGATGATGCGCTGATCCAAGGTCCATTTACTCATTGAGACATATCGAATTTTCGGAAGGGTTTCCTGTAGGTAGGTTATCCTTGTACGAGCCTCTTACCAAAAAACTGGTTCGCAGTCTTAGGCCAAGGATAGGGGTATTTTTAGTCGGGAGATTTATCACAACGCCTCGTATCATACTAAGGCTATGATACTAAGGCGATGTGTGATATCATCAATAGTCTTGTACGATTTTAGCTAACAGTTGAACGGAATCACTTTGACGTAGCATTTGATCCGTACAGGGCCATCTGCCATTCATAATCCTGATTATGGCAAAATATGTTAAACCTGGTTACCAACTCCACTACGTAGTTAGATCAGAATCTACCAAGTTGCGGCCTTGATATTAGCTAGTTCTGACATTCCGGTGCACATCAAGTCAGTTAAGTCAGATGCATCAGCAGCTTCATCACGAACGAGTCCCCACACATGTAACTACGCCTGCCAAGACCTAATCCGTATAGTTATATTGCTACCAAATCACTTATTCCCGTTAATCTCATCAACACCTTTATTCATTAATTCAATTGCCTACCATGTCTCGTTCATACAAAGAGATTCCCATTTTTGATGGATCCATCACCCTCAGAATAGAAACCACCCCTATCTCCTTAGACGAGGAGACGCGTGCTCTGTATAACCGCGCAATTGCAGACCCCACATCTCTGACAGACTCAGAACGAAGAAGGATCACCCATCGACCACCACCAGATGAAGAAGACGCTCTCTGTCGACAAGTATGTGGATCAAGCATGACTGAACTAGTTGCCAAAGCTGTAGCCATACACAATAATGGCAGTGCCACTGGCACTAGTACCGGTACTGAAGATCTTGTTCTCACCTATAAAGAAGCCCATCATATAACAGCCGGAGTCGTGCGTGGACAGCCCGGGCGTCTCCTCTCTTACCAGGTACGACTCAGCAAAGAGGAGCAGGATCTGACCCATAAAGCTGCTGCCGCCGCTTTAACTGAGGAGATGAAAATTGCCCGAGAAGTAGCGCAGGCAGTTCACCGGCGATGGTGGCCTGCATGGAAGGCGGCAATGGAAAGCTTGAATGACGACGATATTCGGAATATTCGCTATGCGATGCGGATACCATGGCAGGACCAGATTCTTAAATCTGCTTCTACAGATGGCTCTCCTTCTGTCTCTGGCCTGGTGGTGTTTTACGATCCTGAACGGACAGAGGGGCACAAAAGTGATGTTGAACAAGCTGTCTTCAATGGATTGCATTATCAACTGATGTCTATGGATGACAGAGCCATTGCTAGGTTCAGTCTACACTGGGTGGACGTTACAGCTCTAGATTCTGACGATACAGACAAATTGAGTGCACTGCAGACCAAGTTCCAGACCATGCTCGCAAATCACGAGCTCCCTACTGGCCTGCGAACGGATTGTTTCCTATACATGGATAAGGAGGGGCTATGCTTCACCAGACCATACGTCTGGTTAGGTGAGCCTGTGCCTAGTAATATTGAGCCAGGACCAGCACCAGATACAGAAAAGGCAACAACAGAGTCAGGGGTAGGCAAGAAGGAAGAGATAGTCCCGCTAAAAGTGGACATCAAGCATATTGCGCCGACGCTATTTGCGCGACTGGTTCAGCGCGATCTTGCAGGAAAAGAGAAGCGATGGCCGTATCGGCATACGTCGGAGCTGGCGATGCTGCATCAGGCGGCGCGACACTCGCAGAATAGCCAGGGGCAGCCGGATGGCATTTGGCCGCCTCCATCTCGGTTCATGTGATTCTTTCAATGTACACTAGATCTTGTAGATCGATCACAAAATCAATTAATAGCAAATATATTCAATCCTATATAACCAAGATGATTACGCCGCCCGTGTTCCTCCTACCTATTCGTTGTATCAAGTAGGTTTTAGTTGACAAAATTCCCAATTCCAGGTCCAATCCAATCCAATCCAATCCATTACCAAAGACAATATACTCCATCGCAGAATAAATAAAGGTGAAATCATCTCAAAAGTTACTGTTGATGGTGATGCTCATCGTCACTGCTGATAACACTGCCTACCTCAGACCAGCTGGCGGGAGTCAATATCCCGTCTGTAGGCTGTCCCCATTCACTCAATGTGCCATCCGAGGACAGTTCGTCGTGGACATGTTCCAGACTTCCTGGTATAGACGATGTCGTCGATACGTCGTGTTCGACAAACGGGTTGGCTGGAATGCTTGAACTGGTAGAAGAACTGGACTGATTTGGATGGTCATAGAAATACTCAGATTGACCACTTTCTGAGGTGTGAGTGGAACTGGAGAGGTTTGCGACGGAGAAGTATTCCGAATGTTCCATTTGGCCGCGATTGGGTGTGGTCTCGTGGTTGGACTCGGGGAACTCGGATGTTGGAGTCAGATCAATTAGCGATTCTGAAGGGTGGTGTGACGAAGTTTCTGATGGCAAAGCAAGATGAAGGCGATCTCGTTCCATAGCCTCCAACATCTCATTTTGGGCTTGGAGACGGGCATTAGTGACAGCTTCCGGCTCAGATGATCCGCCGCGCTTATACAATGAAGTCGAATTGCCGGTATCAAGTGCCGTCGATTGTGCAGTCGCATGGTCGTCATTGACAACTATTCCACGAGTACCATCTCCTCCATCCTCAGCCTTTAGCCTACCATCCTTATCCACCAACGCATCAAAACTGACAGCCGCACTGCTAGACCGAGTACTTCTCCTCCTCCGGGCTTGATTCAATTCTCTGCGTCGCTCAATCTCTTCTCGAGCTTGACGTCTTCGTTCTTCGGCGGCTGCGCTGGTTTCTTCGGTCATGGAGATGTCCTCAGAATGTGCATCTCGAGGATGAATTTCATCGCCTAGATTATAGAGAGCGACGGCTACTTTTCGGCGCGACTGGTTTACCCATCGTCGGAATTGGGGGCTTTCGTAGACGGCGATACCGGCTGCGACGAGGACAGAGACGCCGATGATGATTCCTATAGTGATGTCAATGACTGTATCTCAAGACCAGGATCGTCTTCTAGTTCATCTTAAGAATATCGACTAGGCGGTATAGTTAAACGAACCTTTTGCTAACGGAGCTGGCATGATATCGATATTTCAAGCGTACTCTATAGAAGCATAGGTCTCGTGAGGTTGTAAGAAGCAGCTCGGCCGCCGGCGGCAACTAGAGAGCTCAAAATGAGGCAGCCTTGTGCCTTTTCACAACTAGTACAGCCTAGCCAACAGAATGAATCAGCCTTGCTGATCCAAAATCACAGCCACACAATGCAGGCCACTCCAATCCACGACGATTGATAGTTTGAACAATTTGAAATAGTGATTCGAAGAGAGGAGAGTTGCATTGGCGGTTGCCTTCTTAACACCGACACTGCCGGGCTCGCCGATAAGCCCGATAAGAGCACGTAGATTGGATAATTCATCACCCCGCAGGTCCCGCCACGTGACCGCGCTAGCCCCTATCTGCGTGCCCTAAGACGCGTCTCGATCTGGTTCTTTGTATACTTTCCGCCGTTGATCGACACCCGACCAACACGACAACCTCGCACGTCTCGTCACCTGCAAGGCTTATGCTGTCGATGTTAACAATACGTCTATGAATTGAATGTCTGTTTACTGCCAACATGTCAAGTTCAACGCAGCGCAATCTCACCCTCACGGAGGAGCTAGAAAGACTGGAGCAGTCGATCACGTTGACTCTACAAGGTACGGCCAATACTATGCAATTGGGACTACATACTGACTTTTTGGCAGAAATCGACAGCAATTTCTCCCGAGCCCACCGAATCGTCACTACCAGCATTCTACCCATCGTTGAGCAGTATACCGAACACTCGAAAGATGTCTGGGAAGGAGCCAAAGTAAGTCAACAACAAATTCTCTAAGGCACCTTCTGACTAACAGGGCCATAGTTCTGGAAACAATTCTTCGAAGCAAGCGCCAACGTCTCCCTATCCGGCTACGAAGAAATGCCAAACGAAGACACGACAACTACAGACCATGACCAAACTGTAACCGAAGATTCGACCAACATGACGCAAACAAGTCTGGACAACGAAGCTGCATCTTATCAAACTCCTTCGTCTGAGCATTTGGATCTGGGACATCATCGTCATGATGAGAGTGAATTGGATATTTCGTCGCTTACCATATCGCCTTCGCATAGCACACCCAGACCGCAGGCTTATTTGAAGGGTGGTGAAACTCCAACGGCAGGCGGATATCCCTCAGCTTACGGCGAGGACGATACCGGTCGAGTTGGATACGAAGATTCAGCCCTCCCAGAAGGCAACGACGATGACGCACCAGTCACCCCCGGAAGACACACAACCCGCTTCCAGCAAACCGCAAACGAAACACCAATGTCCTCACCATTCATCCCTCCACCCACAGTCTCCCGTACCACCCAACTCTCAACCTCGAAAAAGACAGTGCAAAGAAACTACCAGAAACCAACAGATCCCGTTCTGCACCACGTCCTCGACAAGACATACCGTGTTCAGGCTACGCCATTATCAAAGGGATACAAACCAACAAAATTCGCCGTCAGCACCCCGAAGGAAAAAACCACCGAAAGTAAATATGCATACGACGACTCCCCACTCTCCAGCCCTGAACTGGAAGCTCCAAAACTGCGCTCGGAACTTTTTTCATACAAAGGCGCACAAAACACACCCGGTACGAATCGCAAGATTCGTCGCAGTCCTCAAAATCGGGAACGCACCACACCCAAACCGGGGGTTAGTGTGCTGACCCCTGCCAAACCGAGACTTTCCCTAGTCGGCAATAAGAAGATGACTACGACAGGTGGCTGGGAAAGCGACGACGAAGATTTCGATGCGTATGATCCTGAGGATACTGCAGCGGCGCTAGGATTTAGTCCGCCCAAGACAATGCAGTTTCATATTCCGCATAGTCGGTTAATGAAGACGCCTGGTAAGACGAATTCCCCCCTTCATCCCCCACTTCATCCTTCCCTCTTGTCCTATGTTTTGGGGTGATAGTAGACTAAGATGTAACAACAGCTAAAGAAGCCTCCAAACGCATTGTGTCGGATCTTCTTGCTACAGCAGGTGGCACGGGCACTACAGCGGATGATATGACGGAGGACTTTTATAATAGATATCGAGCAGGAGCGGAGGAGGATGATGTGCATAGTCCTACGGTTGTGCGGAGTGGAGGGCAGTTAGAGGATGATACCTTTTAGACTTGGACATGTTGATCTTGAAATTGGGGTAGGAGACATGGTCTTTCGACAAGTGTCGATTCACTACGAAGGAATGTCTATAGAAGAAGAAATTCATAAAGGCCAAAAACGAATCGAAGAATAGAAAAAGAACGACCAGCGCTCTCTCAATTCTCAACACTCTCCTGTCGAGAGTCCAGACTAAAAACGGGCTAGATCATGCCACTAAATAACAATCAACAAAGCATGAAAAATAAAGAAAAGACAAAAACAATCCAAGAAAGAAACAGGGGAGAATTTTGTGAAAACATATGGAAGGGTATAATCATGAAAAAAAAAATAGATAGATACAGAGATACTGAATGGAAAGGGAAAACGACAACAAAGAGAAATATCAATCAACGCCTCGATGGTGGTGCTCATGATAACGCTCATATGAAGGAAATAAAAGATAAGAGATTAGGAGATAATAGGAAGACAATCCAAAAACCGTAGCGAGTAAGACGGACAGCCACAGAGAATCCCACTTTGCTGGGCATTGGTCCGTCCAACGTCATCCAGAAGAGGTCGTGTGTTGATACAGAATTGAGGCCGAGGCAACTACATGAAAATCTCTTGACAGTTCTCCACGAGAAACTTCAAAGCCTCGTTCTTTTTCTGAACGTCGGTCATCTCGCGCGCAATGTCCTTTGGCTGCATGATCGTTGGAGCAAAAACAACTGCAATATTCTGGCTGGTCATCAGATTCGTCTTTTCATGCTCCACGACACGCTTGAGGTGGAAAACGAGAAACTCTAGCACATCACGATGGACGCGTGGGAGCCCTTCGAGCGAATTGCGCATTGCTTCGATGCGAGTAGAATGTTCAGGGATATTAAACGTATCAATCACACTATCGTAAACATCGTGCGTGATCAACGGCGAAGGTAACTTGCGGAAGTATTGCTTAAGCGCAGATGTAACGGCGTGAATGTCGAGATCTGGATCGGAGATGTCAAAGTCGTTCGCTTGCTCGAACCCTTCTCGAATAACCTGCGTGACGGTCGACGCGCCAGATTTACGGTAGATACCCTCTTCGTCCATACCTACAAACGATCAGTATCGCTCAGCACAACGTCGGGTAAAAGAACATACCTCGTAGCTCAACCTCTTGAATGCAGCGTGTAACTATCGAAGGAATAATGCTCTTCTCTAGTTCCAAACGTTGTTCCAAATCGACACCGAATAGACCTAAGCAGATGTTAGTATGGTTACGCGACTGGCGCGACAGGAAAAACTTACTCTCGCTAGTCACAGCAACATCAGCCAACGCTGGTGAGCTTCCATTTGTCTGATTCTTCCACGCAGCCTGTCGTTTCTGGTTTCCAAAGAATCCAAATCTCGGTTCCTGTGTTTGAGAGCGTGGCAGCGACGGGTTGACTTCGACTTGCTGAACCGTTCCATCTGGACCAATCATGTCCTTTTCGCCCGAGAACGCCTTGAGTCCCTTGGAGACACCCTTGGCCACACTCTGACCGCCTCGTTTCCAGTTGAACTTGCGCACCTGTCCTTTGCGGATACTGACAACCTGGGGTCCAGGGATGATGGTGGCATCGCCCTCGTCTTGGATCGTCATGGTGGAAACTGAGGAAGCAAGATCGCTCGTCTTGGACGCATCAACAGAACCCGTCGATTTTTCTTTGTTGTGGGAGTAAATGCCCAAGCCGTTTGTGGAACGAGCTGACTCCGTGGCCGAGCTGGCTTTGTAGAGACCTTGGATCTGATTCACAAGCTGATTGTTTAATTCTGCCAATTGTGCATTCTTTGAAGATAACTGTTCAAATTCTTGGAAACTCTTGTCTTTCATTCGTGAGAGGTTTGCGACTTCCTCCACAATGTCATTTCGTTTCTGCATAAGCTCTTCAATCTGCGGGGCAAAGGAGTCTTTGAGCTGCTGTAGCTTCTCTGCAAAGTTACGCACAACATTGTTTGTCAGTTTTGCCAAATCCATGGGGGCAGCACCATGCTTTTCCCTATCAAGATGCTCTGTGATAGCAGAAAGTTCGCGCATAACCACTTCCTTCTTGGTATCCAAGACCACCATGGTCGAGCGCTTCTCGCGCAACTCGGTATTAGCCTTTTTGACATCTGCTTGGGCATTCAAGGCTCTCTCTAGCTCCGTGATTTTCTGATCTCTTTCCATTACCCGTTGACGCTCTCTACGTAGCTCACCCCTTAGCCAACTGATATCCTCTCGCTGTTCACTTGGAGAAGCAGTGTCAGGACTGCTAGGATCTTGCGCAAAAGCGCTACCATTGACTGGAGATCTCGGCCACTTGCCATCCTTTGACACAATGGATCCCTTATCGCTATAGCTCCGACCATGGCGTACAGAATTCGACATCGGTCTCTTGACGGAGTCACTTCTACCAGTCTGGGTTTCAGCTCCTATTATCCTAGCCAAATCTTCGTCCAGCGAGAAATCACCACCGCCACTATAACGCAGCAATGCGGGTGACGAGGCAAGGTTATTCTTGATAGCATCCGATAGAGAAGGAGCGTTCGACCCGTTACGAGCGTGATAATTGTCCAAGGAAATTGGCACATTGGTTGGTTCTGCCGACACCTTTTTCGATAGTTCTGCCTCTTCATTATGAGTCAACTGTCGAGAAACATCAGCCGATTCTTTTGAGTCACGGATATCGCCACGACCAGATGGAGCTTTAGAAGGAGCAGAGCCAACGTCCTTGCGCTGAATTTGACTGGAAACAAAGTGCTCCAGAGAATCTCCCCGTTTTGGAAGGGCTTGGACTGTGCTTGATTTGGGAAGAGTCTTGTTAGTATCGGCTTGGTCATGCTCAATTTCAATATAACTGCTACGATTCTGGTCGGGTGATCGCACTGGTGGCGAGGCAATGGATGCGGGAGGGCTTGTAGTTTTCTCCGTCGAAGGCTGTGGTGCTTTGGATGATTCCGATGAAGCGGCGGTAACAGCTCCAGGAGAACCTGTGGAGATAGAAGTTCCTTCTTTGGCCGCGTTGAGGTCGGACTTGGAGCTATGAGTAGAAGCAGATTTCCGTCCTCGCGGCGCTTCCTGTAACTTGAATCCGTCGCTTGTTTCGGTCTTGGTCTGAGCAACTTTTGGCGTCGGCTCTTGTCGCCAGCGGTTCTGATCAGCGACAGGGTTGCTGACCTGGCGCTCTTTTTGTTGGAAGGCAATATGAGGGGCAGAGACTTGAGTAGTTTCTGTACGATCCACTGAAGTCTGGCGAGAAGATGTTGCTGGTCGCGAATGATCAAAGTAGTCTTGCGGCTGGTGGCGTGCTTGCTCTGGACCAGGAACTTCATTATGCGGCGACACGCGTTCGTCGGGTGTAGGGTCGAATGCGACGGGTATCAGGAACTCTCCAGTATCCACTTCCGACTTGGTAGACATGGTGGACTGACGTTTGCTCGAATCGGGGCGGTATGCACTCGAGGGGAGAAGGAGATTATCTGAATCAAGACTGTCAGTACTTCCCTGCTTCTGTAGTTCGTAGATTGGTGTAGTTACCTTGATTTTGAGGAGGTTCCGGCTGCGGAGCAGGCGGTTCTTCAGCGCGACTACGGCTTGACGTTCGCTCTTCCATTCCATAGCCACGGATAGGAACATCTGGAGAGCCGGAGTACTCTCTCGCTGGCAGTGTTTCAACCTCGCGGTTTGGCCGAGCGTCTTCCATAGTCGGTGGAAGAGACGGGAGCGACTTGTCATATATAGTATTTGGCTTTTTCGCGGCCGTCTTTTTCTTGCGGCGCCGTTGCATGAGGGACTCGTGACAGTCCATGCAGAAGATACCTTGAGATGTCCTTGCATACCGAAGGTTCTCAATTCTCCTCTTGCAGTTTCGACATTTGAAGCAATTGGCACAGAATGCCTGGTCGCCAGTCAAGATCGCCAGATCCTCTATTTTGTTTCCACAGGAGCTGCAGCTGTATGTACAGTTGCTGCATATCAACGAGCCGTCGCCGAGGAGTAGGAGGTGAGCGTCCGAATCTAGTAAGGTGTTACAGGTGTTGCATCGGAAACAATCGATATGCCACCTATTGCCCGCTGAAATGCGTATTAGCAAGGAACGAGATGGTAGATGTCTTCTTTAAACTTACCTAATTCGAATGCTTTCCCTTCCTCCAGAATCTATAACAACACAAAAGTAACAGATGGTCAGATAAGAAGTCTCGCAGAAAGATATACCCGTAGTACATACCTCTCCACAGCCCTTGCAAGGATAAGGAATATCATCCTGATCCATGCCGGTATCAGAGAAGCCCGCCGGTGAATCCATTTTTTCTATAACTTTTCTTCAAACAACTTTCAAGTCGGTATACACAAGCGCCTTCCACCAACGCACACGGATGGACACAGACGAAGATTATCGGCGGCCGCGCATGGAAGGGGGTTTGGAGTAGGGTCGTAATACCGTGTACTATTACGGACCGCGGACGGGAAGAGATAGCGGGAGACCCTGTACGATAATGACAAATGATCAGTAATCTTGAGAGAATAAAAGGGCAAGGCCGACGAGCGCGCAAGAACTCCGGAAGTAATTTTGCAGAGATATCCCTATACAAATCATGAAACCCTCCCGGAAGTGTCTATGTATATGCGCCTGACGGATTTGCCGCACCAAGAATGCTCGGGAACATAGGACATACTGGTAAAAGTCGAAGAAAGGAGGGAATATCCGGCCGCTGTTCACAATGCAAAAACTCGAACGATATAGAAAATGTTTCGGCGTCAACCGAGCTGTTCAAAGTCGTCCTCTCCCCACGAAACCCCAGCGTGCAAATGGGGAACTGGTACGTAGTATGAAAGGAGGGATTTGGAAGGATGGGCGGCGTGGGCTGTCTGTCGAGTCAGTGCGCGCGTACGGCAGAGGAATTCCGAGCCAAGTCGAATAGCTGGCGGGTTTTAATATTATAGTTTTTTGATGGGTTGATATAGAAATACGGAATCAAATTAGAGCAGGAAGAAGGAATAGGAAGGATGGAGGGAGGGAGTGAGGTTGTTGAGTGTGGAGGAGGAGGAAGACGAGGAAGGGCGGTTGATGAATTGGCAGGAGCGAAGGTGCAGGAGTGAACGTGCCAATTGAAGTTCTGGACTCTGCCGCCTGCGCTTGCCAAGTAGCCAATGCTAGTTCTGTCTACTACAGTGTCTAGTATTTCCTACTGTCTTACTTCTTTCATCAACAATGCGCACTACTCAATCTTCGATCCTATTCAATAATATTATAATACCATTGTCGGAAATCATAGAAGCCATCCGGCGACAACGTCCTCAATGGCAAAACAGACGGCAAAAGAATGGATGTTTATAGACTCATAGAGTAGCTGTACCGTGGTTCTTGGTGGAGCAAGTGAAACAGTTCGATAGGCATTTTCACGTTGTCTCTGTAGTACTACTACTCTATACGTAGCACATCCGACAATATATGGACGGAGGAGCCGCGCCTGGATACGATGCTGTCGTATGTGTACATAGTATACTCCATAGTACGTGGTTCAGTGAGTAGTTCGTCCCATAGTGCCGAAAGACCAGCGCCTAGTCTCAGGCACATACCAGTATACACTATGTAGCAATTCGGAGTCTGTAACTAGTATTCGGTACATACGACCACTCAAGCAACTCTGGATGTGTTTCAACATTTGAAACAAAGTCGACAAACAAGCAGAACATGTAGCGCGGCAGCGGTCAAATTCTGTAGAAGAAATTAAAGATAACACAACGAGGGGTCCCTGTGGATACGTCGTACTTAGTGTGGTTTAGGCTGTTTAGGAAAGTTGGTGGAGTTGAACTGTCAGGTCTGTTGACTGTTGACTGTTGACTACGGAGTACCCGACTGTTCAGTGTAAGGGGCCAGGGCCAGGACCAGACGGCGCGGTAATCCGGCAGCGGGAGACCGATAAAAGCTGAGGCGAGATGACAAGCCGTGCACATCATATTAATCTACTACGTATTATCTTTCGTCTGATGTAACTATTTATTTGATTGCTATTTTTGATATAATATATAATATCGCTATGATCTTATGGAGCAAGGATTGCGGTGCAATCAAAAGGCCAGCTTATACTTTACCAAGCTTTAGACGTTAACTCACATCTCACGTGCCTTGTCTTGCCCCTGACAGCTGGAATGAAATTCCCTCAAGAATCCGACCAAGAACATTCCACATCTTCCATGAATCTGCATACGAACTGAGTACGTACATACGTACTCTCGAGAGTCGAGACCCAAGTCCAGAATGTACGAATATCTGTAACTCTTCTGAAATCACAGTCCAGGGACAACTCACCCTGAAACACGCACGAGCCCATCTCGCCGTCTGCGCCACTTCGGTAATTTAGTCCCTACATCAGTCCCTATACAGCAAGCCCCTAACCAGTCTCCTCAGTTAATGGCAGGTAAATAGTTACTACGTACTATTAATTGCGGCTAGACTAGGCCCTAGCCTACTAAGCCATTCCTCGCTTTAATGGAATTTATGTCGCGACCATCCAATCATATCCCGTTATTGTCGATTTGGACTTTGGAAATTGGAATAGGGGCATCATACGGCTTGTGAATGCTAACTACTCATTTTACGTAGGCAGTTAAGTCAGTCGAGGTGGCTGAGTTGTATTGGTTTGTGTTGGGGGTCTGTGTCCTAAGATCTACCCCGGTAGGTCCGTCCTAGGACAAGGCATAGTTAACATAGTTTTACCGTTTTACGTAGGTAGTTACGGAGTAGTTAGTTAGCAAATTTGAGTGATCCAATTGAGTTTGGCATTTTATAGAAACGGGATCGGAATATCGCTAACAGACTGACCAGTCAAGCGAGGTGGCATTTTATTATTGCTGTTTCATGTTTTCGCTGTTGCTTGCCGTTTGATGTACGGAGAAAGGTTGACTTGACCCTGGAATTAGCCCTAACTCTAACACGACCCTGACAAGGAACAAGTTCATCATCGTGATCGTTGAACTATGAACATACTAGTAGCTATGTAGTACGTATCAGGAAATACGAACTGTATGTACGGATACGGAGTAGTCTATGCTTTTCTTAGCACAGACTAAATGCAAGACATTCTTCCTTAGTGTTTCAATGGTATGTTAGTTCTCCATAAATCCACTTTCCCCTGACTCGAGATGCCGAGCTGTTTGGGCTCCGTTGTTCGTGAACCCATGGTAACGATTACACTGATTACAAGTCCAAACACAGGTGGTTACATAGCTTGTGGTATTCCTTTCTATCTGGCTTCAAGTATTCGCTTTTCTGTTTCTGCTAGCCTTTTAACGAGTCGAAGGGATGTAGACTTGTAGAGTGAGCAGATAGAACGATATTATTATAATGTCAAACTCCATAAAGACACGCGACTTCCTATCTACTCGTTGGAAGAACAAACTCCACGCTAAGCAGGATGCTTTTGTAAACAACGGTATCAAAATAACAACAACCGAATCAAAACGCCAACATAAATAAGCCTCGCCCAAAAGACGACAAGAAGATAGAGAATACAAGAATAGAGACAAGAATCTGCGATAGGTACATCATGCTCGAACTCCTTGAGACGACTTCTTCGCGATAAAGTAGGTCAACAAGTTGCGCTGATCGTTTCCAGCGGGATTGATCATGCGCCAAAACACCTCCTCATTCTGCACCATGTCATGCAATTCGACACTGAACTCCGTAATGGCTCGCCTGATATCGGGTTGCGACTGCGCAAGACTGGCGTTGGCAAACCGTCCTAATCGTTCAATCTCACCCTCGTTCAATGTCCTGTGGTCTTTGTTGAGACGCTTGAGTAGGCCTGAAAGAATATAAATACCCATCGTGATTGCGCGATTGCCTTCATCGTCGTGTTTTTCCGTCTCAATCAAATCAAGAACAGCGAATATCACATCCACAGCTTCGCAGGAAGCAATGATATCTTCCGCCGTCTCTTCAAGTCCGCTTACAATGTGGTGGGTAAGTTCGTAATTCTTGCGTGTATTAAGAAGTGCAGTCATCACTCGGGGATAATGAACAGCAAACCAGGCTCCATTATACGCAAACATGAGTCGGATAGTAACCAAGATCTGTATCTTGAGATCCATGGACCGAGGCACCGATGTTCGCTTGTCATCAGTAGGAGCTTCCAATGCATCCAAAAGTCCCAACAACATCTCATCATACTTTGACTGATCAACAAACATCGAGTCGTGGTACTTGATAAGGCCTTGTAGTTTGCGATACCCATGTACGTCCAAAGCCTTTGCTTTGATGCGAGTGATGCCCTTGTCGATCATTTCTTTAGCTTTGATTGGGTCTTTTGATCTAGGACTGAGACTTCGACGTCTCTCCGCCCCGATCTTTTGCAAAATTCTATGACTATTATCCAATGCACTAGGCGATGCAACATTGCCATTCGATGGACTGAAAGGCACTGCCTGCTGTTTCGCTACGCGTGGTGTGGGCGCGCTAGGCTCGTTGACAGGAATCTCTTCCAAGACTGGCTTCTTAAGGACTTGTGGACTCTTGGTAATGTTATCGGAGTGTGTTTCTGCGCTGACATTTGTTTCTGGATCTTCATAGACCGTCAGACCAACCGGTCGAAGGTCTTCAAGTACTAATGACCGAGAAGCAATAGGGCTTGGTATATGAGTCGGTCTGTCTTCACTTCCATGGCGTGAATGACGTGCGCGAGGAGAGACTAAGACTGAAGAAGATGTGCCATTTGTCTCAACACTGTTTGTGCGTGAGTGTGACACCGGGATTCGAGATGGAGATGTGATTGCATTGACGGGGGCAGGTTCCTCATGCACAACGACCGGCGGCTCTTCAACCGACATCACATCGTCATGTGTATGCGTAATATGCATAGCAGGCGTGGTAGGTGTGGTAGGTATGTCATCGTAATCATCCAATGCAATCACATTCGAATGCTGTATCGGATGAGACTCCTCGTAATGCGGCGATGACTCAACTATTTCATTCTCTGTTGTAGGCTGAGGTTTGATAATATCATCAGAGTCACTGCGAGGCCCAGCCGCGGGGCGAAACTCGCCGTTCTTCAAGCTAGAAATATCCAGTCTTTTAGGTTTACTCCTAGCAGTACTGCTCGCTGGAGCCCCAGCAGCTCTTGACTTAGGCCGTGCCGGTGATCTGGCACTAGGTGTAGCAACTGATTTTGGTCTTACTTTTGCCGGACTAACCTCTGGGCTCAGTGGTTTCACATGAGAAGCTGCACTTCCCGGCCGTCGATCAGAATATGGATCAGCTGTGGCTGGTCGTGCTAGCTCGGGTCGTCGTGGCTTTACAGCCGGCCGCATAGGAGCAGATGACAACGAAGACAGATGGGTGCCAGTTGGTACAGTCCGTACACTGCTTGTAGACTTGGTTGCTCCCGGTGTGCGTGTGGCAGGGCGTGTGGGCTTCGTGTCGGCAAATGTAGACTGTGCTGATTCTGGTCGGGGTGGGATATTTTGGGGCGGAATGCTCTTAGCTGCAGCGGCTCTCTTCTGTGCTGCAATCGTTTCTTTGAGACTAGGTCGCTGAGTAGATGCCGAAACACTGTGTGAGAAGGCCTGACGAGGGCGACCTTCAGGCGCAGGAGCAGCATTAGGATTGTGAGGATCTTTCTCTAACAGAGTCTTTGATTTGGCGTCTAGCGATGACATGATCCTACAGAGAAAGTGGTTAGTTTTGTCTCCACGATATTCAAGGATTAGGTATCTTACTCTTCGGCTCTATCAGGCCAGATCTGGTAGAAGGTCCAGAAAGTACCACGCATGCTCTCTCGAACACCTGGATTGGGGTCACCGAGGCATTTTTTGATACATTTTTCGACGAGCTCAAGGCCGCCACCGTGCTCTATCGAGCTCTTATGGCGGGCCTGCTTCTTCAGGAGGGTCTTTAGCCAACCCGCAGCAAACAGACGGGGCTGAACATTTTTGTCTTGGCATGCAAATGATAGATGTTGGAGGACGCGAGGAACATATGTCACGTTCTGGATGATGGCATCGACAGTGGCATTGCCATTTTGTGCACTGATTTTCTTCATTCCAGCACATAGTTTGATCATATTTTGAAGTAAGAGTTCAACCATGTTATCGATTCCCGGTCCGCATATCTTTGCGATTTCTTGGAGAAGAAGACAGCCTGCCGTAGATAGAGTTGTTCGCAGAGAGTTGACTACTTTCAAAATTCCATCAAGAAGGCTTTTGATGCCAGCGAGAAAATGCTGGGAGTATGCCTGGGGGGCATTGCCGCGCACGAGCTTCCGAAGGGTCTCTATAGACTTTTCACGGGGTATCCAATTGTGTTCTGTTTCCCTACCCTCGAAGTGTGGCTGCATATTTCGTATTATATCGTCTATCTCACGATTCGAGTCCACGAAAATGGGCTCAATGTATTCGCCTTCCAAAGCAGCAGTAGCCGAACCGGCTAGAGAGTCAGTACTGATACTGTGGGATAATCCCGAGTGAAGGTCGACTTTCGGGGCTGGGCGAAGTTCTGAGTCTGTCGACACAAAGTCAGAAAAAGATACCGCAGAATTCTCGGTAACAAAACCTACCTTCTCGTGCGATGGCAGCCCGACTCTGTGGCCGTTGCGATAGGACAGAAGTCGGTCGAGGCGGGTCGTCACGGTGACGGGAAACCGCAAGACTACTTCCAGGACGACGTGTCTCTGAGCGGCTGCTACCTAATACATCGTGGTCGGAAAGACCTAAGTTTGAGAGAATTGCCGCAACGATAGACTTTCGAACACCATTTTCGGAGAGTTGTCGTTTCAGGTCTGACTTGGCTCGGGATGGGGCATTTCTATATGTTCAAACGGGTCAATGTATGCGACGAAACGAAAGAGGGTAGACGACAACACACTGGAATATTTCAATGATAGTGGTCTTTGCGGTCTCTCGAACGCCGCTATCAGCATCTTCTAGCGCAGCAACAAGCGACGGCACATGTGCACGGAATAAAATGTTGTGTTCTCTCGTCATCTGCAACCGAATGCGTAAGTTATATGTTCTTTAGTCCAGAGACGCAACTCACAGTAGCCAGCCAGATCATACTCATCTCCCTAGCTCGCGCATTCTTGCCAACCAGAGCAGTTCCAAGGACATGCGCTTCCACGTCTTGAGGGGCCGCAATCCATAGATCGGTGAAAGCCTGGGAAGCTTGAGCGCGAAGGCGTTCCTTGTGGTCTCCAAGACGCTCTAGACATATCGGATATAATTGACGGGCATGAAAGAGTACTAGATGGTGGTTTTCTTGTATGTAAAGCCGCTTGAGAAGATGAGCGAGTGTGGAAAATCCCGCGGATGAGAGAGAGGAGTGTTGAGCAGAGATTGCGAGTCGCAAAGCTTCGAAAAGGGGGAGAGCAGCTGGTTCGGGGACATTTTTCTGCTTGATATCGGACTTGACATTTGTAAGGGCTGCAATTTTGGCGTCAACCGAGACGTTTGGGTTTTTCAATGTGCCCAGTAGTTCTGTAGCTCTAGCCTCCATTTTGATGCGTCGCTATTTCAGGCCGTCGGGAGGAGAAACGATTGTAATGTATGCGGGCAGTACATAAAGGGCAGTTGCGACTATGTCGGTGTACGGAATTCACTTTCGAGTCGCAGATAATGCGATTGCGTGGATAAAATATTTGGAGCGGCGCAAAGAAGGAGAAATCGTTGGGAAGATTTATGTGTCGAGTGGTTCTGTCATGCCAAAGTCAGTATGTCGAATAGACGACAGTAGTAGAGAGGACCAGAAAAGCGCTGTTGTAAAAGCGATGCATGCACCATAGCCTTCCACAGAAAGACGTATGCGCGTTTCGTATGAGGACATATGCGCTGCTGTTGACAGCGCGGGGCGATGTTTCAGGGTGATTGTTTTGGCCGATGCGATAGCAGCGCGCTAGGATTTGTTGGGGGATGACTTACCAGGTGTATTCGCTGTTGCTTGTATGTTGATAATGTTTATGTGCTATGTGTGTGTTCGCTATGTATAAGTTCGCGACTGTTGTTCGACGATGCTCCAGAGGAAAGAAGTCGAGGGAGGCTAGCCGTTCAGACGTCAGGAGGTGCGCCGGCGATGTTGTTGACAAAACGGAAAGAGCGACCCAGTCGATTGGTTTAGCCGCAAGCTTGGCAAAAAGTCAATAAACGCTTTAGGCGCGAGTAACCAGAGATATAAGCAGTCAATGAGACTCGATTTTCTACAGTTGCGGATATATCAGTTGTTCATGTAAATTATGTTATCTCAATTAACTAAGTAGTTGTTTGTTGTCAGGTAAACACTTGGTGCCTTAGTTCGGCGATGAGGGGTTTACAGCAGCCTATCAGTCACTCCTCCGTGGTTACCATGGTGGGCCCGGTGTTTGTTGTTTTTCTACCCAATCGAGTTCTCTGACAGACGATTAGAATCCATCGTTCTACAAGTTGACTCGTTCTGCCAGAAATTTATACAAAATGTCGAGTCCACTTTTTGCACTGTTCTCATGACACGCAATACCTCAGACAAGCTCTGACAGCCACCCCACAGCGACCAGGTAGTGTCTCCGTTGTTGAGCCCCCAGATCAAATATATGCACCAATCCGCGATTCTTCCCTCACTAGATCTACTGGATCATCTACGAACGAAAGTCAAAGGGGTAATTCCTCTTCTGTAGAGGATACCCGAATTTTATTTGAACCCATCGTGTTATGATAAATGGCCCCATTGACGTTTCTTCGGAGTCACCAAAGGTACAGGTATCGTCTTGGTATTCGACTACTTTGCACCAAACCTATATTAACTCGTTCGAAAAAGATCCCCATGCCGGCACAGGATGAGCCCCAACCTTCGGCGAGGGTGCCTATATACGGGGAATAATTAGATGGAAATGATCAAGCTTCAGCTTCACAAGCAGTTAATCCCGCGAGCCTCCCCATGGATTGAAGTGCTCAATGACTCAAACCAGTGAGAATAGTTCAACCCAAGGAGCTTTAATCATACGCTCTGTGATATAGGACATCTCTTCGCAATCACTTTCTGTAAGCGGTCCAGTAAGCCAAAACGACCCCCCTTATCTTGACAGCATCCCAGCCGGTCATCATGGTTGATATTGGGTGGCACTCTGTACCTACATGAGGTATGAATATCCAGTCTCCTGCTTTCAAACATCTAATTCCAAGAATCAAGCATTACAACTAAACCTCTTTTCACTTGAAAAAAAATTCGCGAACATGAAGGTCACACTCTTCGCGCTCAGCCTCCTATCGACCATCAACCTTGCAGCAGCTTCACCAGTCGCCGAAACCGACTTGTTCACTGAGACCAACCTGACCGAGAGAAGTGGCTATTTTCATGCCATAAACGAGGCCTATGAGATTGCTTCTCATGCCAGCCGAACGAATCCTTATGTCGATCGTGAATACGAGTTGCAATGTTTCTGTGACTCGGAATCTCCTTGCTGTCTTGGTTTAGCATATGTTGCTTCGGAGGAGCATATTTCTACTGGCACAAATTGTGTGATGGCTTGTGCAGGATTTAATATCGTGAGTTTTAATTTATATTATTATTTAACAATTTAAAATTGTTCATAAACTCAGCAAAAATTTGAATAGCTTGCTGTACATCTCCGTTCATTCCATGTTAGCATACTGACTGGGAGCAATCTTAGCCACCTTGAGGGGTCGATCATCATTGGTAGTTTTATTCCATCCCAAAATACTACCGATTAGGAATGGTGTCGGCGAGAGTATTTGATGAAATGAGGTGTTAAAACTGCTATTATGATCCATCAGGTTGAGCCTTGATTGAGGTTTTCCCCATAGATTCTTCACTGCCGTTTTTTTTTTTTTTTTTTTTCGATATGGTTTTCCTTAATCCTAGTGCAAATGCAAAGACCAAGAAATGATTGACTGAACAAATCCACTGTAATGTATAGTTCTAATTACAGTAGACTTAACCCTGGTGTTGCCCTGATTTGCAAAAAGCACTTCTAGCCCTAACTGTCTTACCCAGGGGCTTCCAGTCAAATCAGCCCATAACATCCCCAACGACCACGATTGGAGTAACATTCGTGAAATTGGGGGTGTAACATATGCTGAAATCAAAACTTTTTGTGCTGTGATCCATGCTTGAGAGCCAATGTGATGTGTTTTCATTTCCCCTTTTCGCCCTCCATCAGAGTCTCCTAGATCAGCTTGTGGAAGGAGCAAACATTTTTGGTACTTTTTCTTTTTAAATTCTCATAGATAGATCATGATGCTGACGATAAAGCTATTTACGATTGAGGCAAGGTCTTGCCCTGCCCCGTGTCTTGCTTTAAGGTTGCAGATTCTAATATTGCTTACCGTTGAATACATAGGGCTCGTGGAGGACTACCGCATGATCCACAACGGAGAGCCATACATATTGGGACCCCGCCAGGCGCACCTATACACAAAGGATCTTTGTTGTATGTAATTCAAAGTCGGGAAAATACCGTAAACATAAAATAGGTAACCTACATACCATTGTATATTGACGGGATTCCCCGGGTTTGTAGCTGGCGGTGCCTATTTGGGCCTCCGCGACTAGACGAGGATACATGTATATATCCTCGCCTACGTGAGCTCGCACCTAGTTTACACAAACCAGTTGACAACCTAGACATCACACAATACAGAAATATTACGTGCCATCCCACACTCACATAATATATTGCTAACGGAGACGAGATAACTTAACGGTTAGGAATGAGAAGACTAGGCAGTTGAGCCTCTAAGATAAAAGACGTGGATTCCAATCCAGGATACCAAGTATATGCCAGTAGGACTATTGATTAAATACAAAAAAGACCTCTCATTTGGTACGAGAGATAATTTATAAACATGTCTCCAGATTGTATCTGTGGCAAATCCGCAATATACCAATCTCTCCATATAAAATGGGAAACGATATATACACAACCCCCGTACAAAATACGTTGCCCCGTCTCACCAATCAAAGTACCACTTGCCTCATTTGGCCGTTTGGTTTATTTGTTTTGCTTGGTCGATTCATGATACTATCGCTTCTACACCGTTACCCAAATTCAGACACTGCGACACTCCCTACATAATTCTCTACAACTGTACAAGCACGCATTTCCTCATCGGCCTCGCCTCCCCATTTCTCGGCCTTGGTTGTTCGCAGTAGCTTCTCCTTTGCTGTCTCCTTGAAATTCTTCTTATTCTTCTTTCGACCACCTTTGGTTTTGTCCTGCCCATGTGTAGGTGTGATCCTCCCTCCGAATCACCATGCCAATTTACGATAATACACGGTTCTGCAGTCTATGTGGAGCGAACGACCATGTTATCAAACAATGCCCAAGAAACTACTGCCCAGACTGCAAGATACTAGGTCATACACGCTCTAGATGTCCTGAGACACTCTGTTACAGCTGTGGTCAGAAGGGACATTTAGCAGCGAGATGCACAACATTTCAAGAATGCGATAAGTGCTACAGTCTTAAGCACAGCATTAATAGATGTCCGCATCGATTCTCCGACACAGTGTTTATTCGTCCACCGACGAACATGAACAAGCGAATCACATTAGAAATCGCAGCCACAATCATACATGAGCGAACTCGATCCGACTTCTCAGCAGTAAGCATCGCTACTACCACGAATAAGAGAACTCGATCAGATATTTCAGCAACAAGCATGGCTGAGCCAAAGAACAAACGAACGCGATTGAATATCTCAGTACCAGGCGTGACCTCAACTATGAATGGTCAATGTCCATCCATTCCTCAAACGGAGGACATACCACTCAAAGACAAGTAAGACACTTTTAATCTTATTGCTATATGGCTTTTGTGATTTCTGACAGCTGCTTAGACACTCTCTTTCTATCAAACCCGAAATCGAGTTCCCAATCCTTGAACACGCCGCAAAAAATCTTATTGAGAGCCTTTCAAATGGCGTTTGGAATGAATTCAAGCAGACACCATACCAGGAAATGATTCTTATGCACGGTGGTAAAGAGGCAGTCCTCCGGTCTGTGTTTGAAAGTATTCCTCAAGAGATTTTAGAGCTGCAAGGAGAGGTTCTAACGCTAGAAAAGTAAGTTGGGATTTCCTATAATGGTTTTATAGGCCACATACTGAACAGAACAAAGGTTGAATCAAATTAGAGAGAAACAAGGGCCCTCAGATGCGTGGCCAGATAATAGTGGCTATTGTGACATTGTCACAGATATTAGAGACCCTACGTTCTGGCGACCATATGTTGGTCAGAGCAAATGCGTCCGAGTCCGTGTTGCTCAGCATTTGGAGGCCTATAGAATGCAGCGCAGAGACTCGCTACATTATTATTTTATTTCTGTTGCAAACGGTTCTTAACATATGAATTTCTTGCGTCTTTGGAGTATTCCAAGCAAGTTTCTACAAGATAAAAATACACAGACATCCGTTATGCTCTTAAACAACATTCTTGAAATGCTAATGTGCTATGCATTTCAGTCACTTCCTTCCATGGCTATGGAAGACTTCATGGATCTTGATGCAGATACCATCGGATTAAACGTGTTACCTCCACTTTTTGATGGAATCAATGTTGCGAAAGAGGTTCGCAATCGATATCAGGAGGAACTTAGGGATTCTCCAGATCCCTACATTCGTGGCTACCCAGATGTGAGAGAGAGCCAAAGCCATTTCAGGGCCATGGCTGTTAAAAAAAACGCTTGTGTTGCACCGAGTTGGACGACAGACCAATACCGATCAGAGGTGGTCCAAGCCTTACTGAAGTACGATCCTCGATTAACATTTCATATGCTTGGTCTGAAAACAAACACCAATGATAACAAAGATTTCGATATAGCCGCGCATGTACAGGAAACTGCTGTTGATTTGGACCTGTCTAGTGATGCAGAGCCCTTAATCACACCCTTTGGTACGACAAGTGCTCATATCGGTGTGGTTCTAGAACGCTGTCTCGTAAGAATTGACGATAATATTGAAAACCTGAAAAACAATGTCTGCGCTGTACCGGAACTTTTTTGGAATGCCAGATTCACAGAAAGCAATTCATTAATCTGGACCTCGGATCTACGACAAACACTCCGAAAACTTTCTACATCGCAAGAACACCACAGCTCAAAACTCAGCAAATGCCTACAAAAGTTCCACCGAACGCTAATTGATCAATCTAATCTAAGAATGATCATGATCTGCGGTTCTTACGCCAGGACTGTATGCTTAACGCCTGAGATCATGAATAGAAAGATTCGAATTAATCTACGTGGCGACGCTCATTGTGAAGCGTACGTGGAGCTAGAGCAAGACGGAGTCAGGGTCAAAAGGATCTATGTTCATATCGAATCGCTACCTATCTACTATGGAAGTGATACTGATTGGAACCAGCTGCGACGCTTTTCGGAGATAATTCGATTGATGAGTACCCTCACAGAAGTTGAAGATATCAGATGTTTTATATGCCAGAGAGCTCTTGCCTCACAACTGATTATTGGCCAATTCGTGAATGGCTTACTTTGAAAGGAATCATCCAAGACGAACAGATTCAGAAATGGGAGGCACTAGCCGGGTCATTATCCCGTGGTCTATTCCTATTGCTTTGTACCCTTCCCCGAAACCCAGATCCGGGACAAAGAAGAAAAAAGCCTGTTGTTCCAGTCTCTAAGTCTACTGATCCAGAGACATTCACGGAGGAAGAAGTGGCTAGGAGCAAAGAGCTGTATACGCAGACTACAGGATACTCGTACCCAAAATTTGAAGCGGGTGTGAACTCGAAGACACGCGTGGATGTTGGGCGAACATCTCGAACTTCTCCACCTGCTAATGCTGATCGATCTTCAGAGATGAAGAAGCAATCTTCTGCTGTTGAGAAGCCAGTCCCAGGCGATGATTATATTGATGAGGATGAGTTCCAAGAAATACTGAATGCGGCGGATCCTTTAGATGCACCAGAAGCAACAGATGAGGACTTTACAGAAGAATTTGAGAGAAAGTCACAAATACCACAATGTTGGGCTTATACCACTGATTCTACTCGTCAATCGCTGTTGATTGGGAGACTTTATGATGGGCACCCGCGTCGCGCTGAACACCACTATACAATTCATCATTCGCATTTTGAAATTAGATTCAGACGTGAGAATCTCGATCTAAAATGGAAACTTCTGGTCACACTGCAATTGAGTCCGTATGGCACTCGACACCCACATTGCTATGCATGGCAAGCTCAAGAAATTGATCCAGCTTCTCGTATAGCTGTTCTCATACAAGGGAAGCTACTCAATGGAGAAGAATTTGATCTGTATGCAAGCCAACCTGAGACGGCATGGAAAGATTCTATGCGTTGGAATGCTATACACGACTGGTTAAGGGGGATGTCGTGGGAGAAAATAGCTTTGGCTAATAAACCACGTCGATACTTAGAAGTTTTTAGGGCTAACCTTCCTGAAAAACTACTCAGATTCAAGGCTATGAATTCACCGACAACAGTCTCACCCCCGACCAAGAAAAAACATGGCAAGAGGAGAAGAAGGCACGCTCGAAGATAAGAGAGCGAAACCAATGGAAAGAGAAAGTCTTCGGGAAAAAATACCTGGGGAATAAGAACGCGAATGAAATAATTAGGGAGGATTGAAGGAGATGGAATAGAAGAGAATTTGATATCAATGTGGAAAAGGTAGTCTAGATTGTTCACATATGTACGGAGGATGAAACTACCAGTCAATAACAGCTCAATACTTCTCAAGCTGCTTGTCATTATTGAGTAAAGAATAGCTGACTTTATGGATCAGTTCAAGTCTCCAGACGAAATCCAAGAATCCACCCTACTCCTGGTCCTCATGACGTCGTTGTCAAAGTCGCCGCAGCCAGCTTCTGCCACGCCGACTGCCAATTATGGGGGGAAAATATACGGTTTTTCATTTGCCAACCACACACCCTCTCACGGGACTGTCGGTATAATCGTATCTCTTGGGTCATCAGTGACCATCAAATGGCATGTCGGTCGACGTGTCGACGTCAATCTCTTGAAACACCAATGCCATTCGTGCCCTCCTTGCAAGATAGGGAATAATATTCGATACCGCCAAAGCAAAGAGATAGCCAGTCTATCTCATGATAGTGGTATGTCTGAGTACATCCTTAGGGACCCGGAGACTCTTGTAGAGCTACCGGATCAAGTTACGTTTGATCAGGCTGCACCATTGATGTGTGCTGGAGTAAGTTCTGCTTTCCTAGATTACGATCAACAAACCAACTTTGAGCAAGGCTACTGTTTGGGCTGCAATCGAAGAGGCCGAAGCACAAGTCGAAGCACCCTTGGGAATCATCAGGATCGCCGGACTAGGTTCTCTCGCTATCCAATTCGCGAAAGTTCTAGGTCACCCTGTGGTAGCCGTTGACAATCTTCCCGAGGGCCGAGCTTTGGCCACTGAAGGCCCCTTCCAGGCTGATTTGGTCCTCGATATTTTTAATCCCAGTAAGACACCAAAACAAGTCAAGGCTTGGTCTAGTGATGTCGGTCTTGCGGCTGTCATAGTCTGTACCGACGACACGGACGTAATTGAATGGAGTCTGAAGACTCTCCGGCCGCATGGTGTCTGTGTTGCGTTGGGCGTACCAGAGATAGGGTTCAAGTTCAATGATTTTGACGCTGTGTTTGCTTGCTTAAAATTCAAGGGTTCTTTGGTTGCGACTCCCAGGCAGATGGAGGATATGTTGAAAGCGGTTGCGAAGTTTGGTATCAAGTCGCATATCACCCTCCGGCCTCTGGAGAAAGTGCCGGATGTGACTAATATGTACAAGGATTCTGGCCTCAAAGGTCGGTTGGTCATGGCCATTGATGCATAGAGATGATTACTCCTGGACACATATCTTTGTGATGCCGAGGTTTACCTAGTCTACATGACAGAAAGTACTTTAATTCGCATTAAATTAAAGCACTTTACACCGAAAAGTCTCCCCTTGAAAGACTTATCAAGATAATACAAAACTCCCTCTCTAGACAGCTGATCTCAAAAAAGCCGTTCTGGGCTCTTGTAGGCACGCCCTAGGAGGAGATCGCATGGGCTAAATACCAACACTCCCGAGTGAATCGAGTGGAAATATCGACTTCCTTTGGTCTCCACTCTTCTAGGAAATAAATACATAGTAAATTTTCTTTTAATGGTTCATTCGGGGCTGTGAACCTAGTAAACGAACCCTGCCATTGTATTGGACGGGAGCGTGGCAGCGTGTTTAACGCAAAGCTGTCTAATTGAGCTTCTTTCAAACACATGTGCATCCTACTCTAATTACTTGGCCCAGAAAATACACCACTGACACACAAGCTCAAAGCATCATTTGGATACATAAATTCAGACAGAGACTATAGTAGATCCCACCTCAACCTACTCATCGTACAACAACATGACCACAACCAAACTCCCGGCTCCGTCACCCCTCCGGATCAACATCAAACCCCAGTCTCAACAGGGTGACGATGAGACTCAACCTGCAAGCAAAGAAACAAGCCCCAAGCCAAAAATAAGGCTGCGTTTAGAAGACGCACGCCATCCAGCAGCTGCATCATTTTTTGGCCTCATCCCAGACCTTGAAGCCGTACTCGACTCCGCCTTGACGGCAATCGTCGAGGAACTCTACACTTCTCCTCGAGGGCGACCACACAACAGTAATAATGAGAGTGATGCATCCAAAGCACCAATACCATCATTCACCCCATTCATACCCCCCACTCGCTCCGTGACAATCATCCTCCAAGACTTCAATGGCGTCGCCTACACCAACGGCACAGACCTGGACGATGACCACAAGGAAATCCACTTCTCACTCTCATACATCAACCACGTCTGCAACAACGATGCTCAACCCCTCGCCGAACTAAAAGGTGTTCTCACTCATGAACTGGTACATTGCTACCAACACACTGCCCCAAAAGATGATGACGCTGAAGGAGAGATCCCGCGACCACCGGGCGGTTTGATTGAAGGGATCGCCGACTTTGTACGTCTGAAAGCCGGGCTGGGAGCAGCGCATTGGCAAAAGCCCAAATCTGCGCTTGATCGGGCGTCAGGTTGGGATGCGGGGTATCAGCATACGGCTTATTTCTTGTCGTGGTTGGAAGATGTGCGGTTTGGCAAGGGGGCGATTGGGTTGCTTAATGATCGGTTGTTGAGGACGGGGTATTTGGGGGAGGCAGAGGAGGAGAAGAAGAAGGAGAAGGAGAAGGAGAAGCCGGGGTTTTGGAGGGGTTTGTTTGGGGTTGAGGTTGATGATTTGTGGGAGGAGTATGGTAGATATCTGGACAAGGAGGTTCAGGGGAAAGTGGAATAGGATTCGATTCTCATTATTATTGATGATCTACAGTGAAATTGTCTGGAAGCACCCAAAGTGATTGAATCCGATGTATTCTTACAATGTCACCTGAATTTTCCTTGGAGATCTGATACTATACAAGACATGATGATGATGACGATGACATGCAGTGGAAACATTCCGCGCCCATGCAACCTCATACCGAAGATATAAATAACACACTAAGGAAAAGAAAAAACAAAGTCACAGCGCCATGGATCCGGGGCATCAAAATGAGAAATATAAAGGCCGGTCCTTATAAGTAAACGTTCCCTTCCTCATGAAAGTTCTCAACAATTATCTTATCCAGAAATTGAAAAATATCTTAGACGAAAATCTCCCCATAATCCACGTACACGGGCTTCCATGGCTTAGCTCCTTCTTCTTCCATGGAGCTAGGCACTCTAACCTCCAAGGGGCTATAGAGGTACCAACCCTTGAGCGCTGCAACTGCTGCTCGAGTCCTCGCCTCGACGAGACTGGCTCCGGATCCTTCACCCAGTTTATCCTTGCCAGAAAAGACACCAACGTTGAAAACGGGATTCCTGCTGTGTCGACCGGTTTCGCTGATGATTTTCGCAACGGGGGGTTCGATATTTTCACGGTGGCATAGAGTAGCCAAATCGCGGGCAGGCTGTGTGAAAGAGAATAGTTTGGTCATATCGAGGTGACGAGATATGATATGTTCAATGAAGAATCGCTTGGCTGCTGGACGACCGGCGTGTAGGTATATACCACCCACCAGCGCCTGCACAAATGTTGATGTGGCCTTTTCGGCGGTCACGCCAGGAATGGACTCGATATCCGGGAGTTTTGATTCGACGTTTTTCGGATTCTTGGTTCGGAGATCTGGATCGCCAAATATATCACCGTGGACAACGCTTGATGCGATTGACTTTCTCCAGTGTGTTTTTGGTCGTGTGGTCCTTCTCGCGTCTTTTACAATCTCCGTCCCTGGTTGTACCCTTTTAAATTGCAAAAGACCCGGGTCTACCTCTGGCCCAGGTGCAACAGCCAACTCCACACCCCATTCTCCAGCTATGGCTGCCAGCGTCCTCGGACCGATATATGCGTACAATGCGGCGTAGAGTACGGTCATGGGAAGGCGAGGATAGGTACAGATGATATGTTCGGTGGTATAGCTAGCGAGCAGATCATGGCCGAGCAAAGCCAATGAGGCATTATTAAAGCTGGGGTGAGGGTCTGATGATGCATCTCTTAACGTTCGGGCTAAGGTCTCGAGAGGGAATTTCTTGGGTAGAGCAAGTCGAGAATGTAAAGCGTAGACTTTTGGTGATGGTTTTTGGAAACCTGCTCTTTTGAAGGGGTCGACAATCTGGGGTTCCTCTGGAGGTGTGATTTCTTCTGATATTGTGTTATCAGTCGTCTGTTCTTCTAATATTTGTGCAATTGGCGAAACTGTAGACTGGTGCCGTGTTCTAGCATTGGCCTGCCAGTACACATGACCACCCGACATGGCCCTCGAGGACGGCGACAGGACCGAGCGGCTCCATCGCTGGAGCTGCAATCTCTTCATCGGGTGCCCTAACGAAAATCAAAGGTCGGCACCTGAAAGGATCAATTGACGCGAGATTGAAGCGGTTGCGTGGTTAGTGAACGAACGGAGACCCCCATATAACTTTTTCGGAGAAAAATGTCAAGCTGCGCTCGAAGTCACGGGGACGGGGAAGGAGAGAAATCTGAGAAATTGCGCTAGTCCTTTTGTGGTGCTAGCTTCCCGGTCACGGGCTTTCCGGACGGATCCCAAGCAGAACGTCAAATGAACACCACTTGATTTCAGATCAAGCTTCGACTTCTTTATCTACACTTGTCCGCCATTCATTCGCTTTATTGAAAATGGGAGGAGGCGGAAAGATCCCGTACGTTATTCAACTCTCGCCAGATCTCGAAATTGTGACCAATTGCGTTTGAAACTGACCTGCCAGCGCAGTTACCCAAAAGAGGTGTGGTCTCCAGCTGGTGGTTGGTACGCTCAACCAGGCAACTGGAAGGCCAACACTGCTGTCATGGGTCTAGCCATCGTCGGAATCGTCGCAGCAACATGGAGTCTCAGTGCCGAACGCGAACACCGTGACAGAATGCCTGAGCCCGGCCGATTCTTCCCAAGCCGAAAGTCAGTTACTGATTGAATCTTACGCCGCCGGTTATAACATTCGCTGACAGTTGACCTCTACTACAGTTGGAGCAAACAGATCATTGAGCACGACCGACAGAACGCTACGAAAAACGAATCATAAGCCGGGAGACATGTTATAGAAGATTAAGGGCGATATCATTTCCATGTGTTTATTTCTTCGACGCCGCGCGGATTGGCTTGGAGACATAGAGTTATCAATCCGCAATTTGATTGATAGAGGAGGCGTTAAACTATCACCCAATCATGGTCTTGCGGAAACTGTTCAGGAGTTTGGCATAACCGCTGTGTATAATTACGGAGTCGTTCATTGAATCCAGTCCCGTTCCAAGTTTCATATCCATTTGTCGTTGCGATTGTAGGCACTCCGATTTGCTCTACAACAAACCCGGCTGCGACAGTCGCACAGATAAGAGCCTGGGGGATCTGTCCGGCATTGCCCCATTTGGTTTTAATCTTGTTCCAGTTATCGGACTTTGCCAGTGTATCATCTATGATTTGGCCGGGCTCGCGATCGTTGCTGATCATACCCTGGGCCAGCGCACCAAGAAAAGAGTTACCAGCCCCAGTAGGATCGACAACTTTTGATACTTGGTCTGATTCAGACTGGTGATATGCTGGAAGCCACAACCCCTTTTGACCTTTTGAATAGCTGTAGCTACCGTCTTTACCTGCTCTGATAACTAGTGCGCCTTTATTTTCCGGGCCAATACCGGATTCTAGGATCTTTTGAACAAGTTTTCGGTCGCCCTCGTCGGTTTCGTGCCAACCGGGATGTCCAAACATCATTCCCAGCTCCAGCTCATTGGGGCTAACCAGGTCGACAACGCGACAGGCTGCAAGGAATTTTTCTTGTTCCTCGGGCGTGCAGAGATCGGGCACGGGCTCCCAAACAAATATTGGTCGAGCGAAATTGTCTGAAGAAGCCGATCCTCGTCGCCGGAGAATCTCTTGAACGATGTGAATGCATCTTTCGGATGAACACACCATGTGGAATGTCTTTGAGAAAAGCTGAGCGTTGGATAGCATGTAGGGTTCCAGGCGTAACTTTGGTGTCAAGTATTTGAAGTCTTGTTCTGTTAGAATGCTTACCACTCAGCAGATATACAATCTTACCTCTTTTCTCATTATCCCCGTAACCATTCCATGCTCGTGTAGTTAATCGACCCTTGTCCTCTCGTATCACACAACCGGTGTTCCACGATAGGATTGTGTTCATCATATCTGGAGGAAAGTCGGATCCAGCATCGACAATCCAGCTAACAGCCTTTCCATGGTCATTGCCAGCAACCATACGAGCTCCCACGACTGCAAAGGAGCCTGCCCCTCCTATGATCCCATAGACCGATGGAGTGGGGGGCTTGAACTCGATATCGTCTGAAGTGGATTAGAATGTTGGTCACGTATATCTAGAATTCAGTTCATATGAATAGATAGAACACATGCCTATAATGAACATGCCCAGAGTACAGAAGTCTACGTCGACTCCCCGCTTCTCGACTGTATGACCCTCTTCTGACATCCTGATATTGATACCTAGTTATAAATATATTGATGGCTGCTTGTCTGTCGCATTCAATTGGGTTATACTGAATGAACAAAGAGACAAATACAGCTTTCTGCTTGATGAGATTATGCAAAAGGCATATTTGCAGAGATAACAAATGTTGTTCTGTGTGCTGTCGCTGCCCTGGGACGGAAGGCACGATGGGGTGGCTGCCTCAGCTTTCAGGCAGCAAACTCTATGAGGTGTTGTAACTTGTGGAAGTCATCTCGGCTGGCTTAGACGCTTTCATGTCAGCGTATTTCTTAGGAGAACCGACGTATTGTTTCGCCAGAATGGTTGAGGCCCAGGTGTCTTCTTCCCGGTGCACAGCAAGTATTCGCGTGATGAGACAAGATGTGCCAAGCTGATATGTTTATTATGGAGTCAACAACCCTGAATCAAATTAACTAACATCCATATTAACATCCATTTACAAATGTGCGTTTCCTATCGACCAGCTGATGGTAGTAGTAGGTAGGTTAGTAGACTCGAGGGAGTGCAAAAAAAAATTATGTGAATCGACAGGAGCGAGATTTGAACCCGCGCATCCGAAGATACAACATAATCTACCATAACCTAATATAATTGGTATATTAGGGTTATTCGAATGTTGCCTTAGACCACTCGGCCATCCTCCTCCCAGGTCCTCCAAAATCTACGTCTATGGAGCCACATTCACTTGGACATCTCATCTTCACTCTTCCTTCTCCTGACCGGAGCTTGGATCACTCTACATTGTTTCTATAGATCCTGGAGTCAAGATTCACAACAACCGCAATCATGGCTGGAAATCAGATGCATAATATGACCACCCTCATAAAGAGGTATGATTTCGGAATATTTCCCTATGCTGATTCTGAAGATGGGAAGGCAATACCGGATGCTAATGATAGCTGACTTGCAGGCTTGAGGCAGCCACCTCTCGTCTTGAGGATATGGCAATGTCATTCGAAGGAGCCAGCCCAACAAGCCACGTTAACCTCGCGACTCCTGTACAACAAGCAGGTATAGAACCTTCGACCCAACCTCCTTCGCCCCCTACCCCGACCCCCGAGCCCGATCCACCACAAATCGAGGACTTTGATGTCTTGATCAAGAGCGATGTCCAAGCATTCGTTGATCTCGGAAAACAAATTGGAGGACTGGTTGGAGAACAGGTACCATGCGTCGAATCCGGACACTACGCATACGTCGAACGTGGATTGACATAATACCAGGCTGAGGCAGTTCTGCAAGCATTCCAAGCCGAACGTACCTTTATTCTCGTGACTACAAAAGCAAAGAGACCCGAACCGTTGGCTCCTGAACTCATGACCGAACTTCATAAAGCATCCGATACTATCAACAATATTCGCGAATCCAACAGAAGTTCCCCGTTCTTCGACCACTTCAGCGCTATCGCGGAAGGAATAGTTGCGCTAGGATGGTTCTTTGAGCTGAAGCCTGCGACATTTGTCAGTGACATGGTGGGTGGAATTCAGTACTACGGCAACAAGGTCTTGAAGCAATACAAGGATAAGTGAGTACTTCAGATGGATGGTTTTATGTTATGAATTGATTGCTGACTCGGATAGGGAACCTCTACATGTTCAGTACATTCAAGCATACTACAAGGTCTTCAAGTCGCTTTCCGCCTACCTCAATAACCATTATCGAACCGGCTTGACATGGAACAACCAGAGCGACCTCAGCGCCCTAGATGCATTGAAACAAATCCAGTCTGGCTCAGCCAAAGCAGCACCTGCTGCCCCTGCCCCAGCTGCTGGTGCACCTCCACCACCGCCTCCCCCTCCCCCTCCCCCTCCACCACCACCAGCTGATCTAGCTGTCCCTTCTTCGCAGCCCAAGGGAGGTGACATGAACGCGGTATTCGCCCAGCTCAACCAAGGTGACGCCGTCACATCCGGTCTCCGCAAGGTAGACAAATCTCAGATGACGCACAAGAACCCCAGCCTCCGAGCAGGATCTACCGTTCCCGAGCGATCCGACTCGCAGGGCAGTTTGGGATCCCCAGTTAACCGCGGAAAGTCACCTGCACCAGGCAAGAAGCCGAAACCCGAAAGTATGCGAGCCAAGAAACCTCCCCGAAAGGACTTGGAGGGCAGCAAATGGTACGTGGAGCATTTCGACAATGTCTCTGACGTGATCGAAATCAACGCTCAACAAAACCAATCCATCCTCATCTCCCGCTGCAACAAGACCATCATCAAAGTGAACGGCAAGGCAAACGCAATTTCAATCGATAACTGCAACGGCCTTTCGATCATCGTGGAATCGCTGGTTAGTAGTCTGGAAGTGATCAAATCCACCAAATTCGCGCTTCAAGTTGATGGTGTTGTGCCTACTTTACTTTTGGATCAGGTTGATGGTGCAACGGTCTATCTTTCGCCTGCAAGCATCAACTTGGAGATCTTCACCAGCAAGACCACTGGGACGAACATCTTGTTGCCGCCCAAGGAAGGTACGGATGACGATACAACTGAACATCCTCTTCCGGAGCAGATTAAGAGTTATGTCAAGGACGGTGTGCTCGTTAGCGAGATTGTTGAGCATGCTGGTTAAGATCGAGTAGAGATATTGTCTTTTTGGCGAGTTGATGGTGTATTTGCAAGCCTCTGTTGTCTGTTTTTTGAGACATCTTGTGACCTAGATAGCGCCTAGTATATTCTTGTTCTTGTAGATTAAAATCTTCCGTTCATAGGTGTAACGTGAGCCGAGAAAGAATTACTTTCATTATTTGGAGATCATCTCAACTACCTCGGCCAAAACCATCAATTCCTACGAAGCGTGCGGCTGCCCTCGAGCACTCTCAGGACGCACAATTCTTATCCCATACCTTCTCAATATAATCCGGAAGAACATACCGACTATTTATAAATATCCGGCATGTATAACTGCACATCCTCGCCACCATAATTATTAGAGCCTATATATACCTCTCGGTGCCTGCAGCACATTCGTTTTCATGTGAGTAATGAAACATTTGAAACAAGATCGACAATTTCAGGATCCTTTTCTCCTCCTCCTCCTCCCTGCTGTTGCGGGAAATTAGCTTTGGCGTAGTAGTATTTGTGGTATCACTTGTTCTCTATGACTTTGGGACGCTTTGTATCGTCGCCATCGTCGCCTAGGCCCCCGGATAGTTACATCGGGGACGACCCTCACTTTTGATACAAATAGCGTCGTCTATGCTGCCCACGCTCCAAGTGCCATTGGGTGTCATTTTTCCAACGGTACCAATTCTGTCTTTTTCGGTGGTGGCAATACCACATATATCCTGGACTTGGCCTTCCTGGATATATCTCTAGGGAGTCGGAGTCGCCAACCGGACTACAAAAAAGAAACATTGAACCTTAGACTGCCCAGCAACTAAACACCTGTAGGGGGTAGCAAAAAATGACATATGAGAACCCACGCCTCTTTCGAGAGATGCATGCTTCATATAGACAGGAAGTCTATCAATTGACATAGTAGATCATAGAGAGTGTGCTCCCTATAAGTACGTCAGGCTTGAGACATCCGCTAGATGACGTTAGCAATTTGCATTGATAGAATGATTAGAGAGAGGATCTCTGTACGCATAGTCCACTCAGCCATCTTGCCATATCGAACCCTCGAGCTTGTCACTTGGGGGACTAACGTAATTCACTGGTGAGTTGGTCATACTAGCGAGTTGGCCACCTTCAATACACATGCAAAATGGCATATGTTCGTACCCTCATTACTCTACACCAAGGACTTGTCTCTACTTCATCTGACGTGCACATCTTTAATATTGACCTATTAACGAAGTATGTAGGAATTTAACTAATTATATATAAGAATAACTTATGTTTTGTTTCAACACACTGATTTCCAGTTGTATTATATGTAATGTGTATAATTACTACATTACACTATTTCAAATTGAATATTCCTATTATATTAAGTGACCTAATACCAATTTATGCATCGCGAATTGAAATTCCCATTGGATGTTGAGTAATGATGGTACGAATATATGCCATTTTGTATGTGTATTGAAGGTGGCCAACTTGCTAGTGTGGCCAACTCAATGGTGAATTACGTTATATTAACATCTTCGACTTCGAATGTAGACTAGTTACACAAAGCTCTCAGTAACCATACATTCTTCACTCATTCGAGATAACCCCAAAATTCTTGAGGGAGAGGAGTCAGGTAGGCATTGAGGGATCAAGATAGTATGACGAATCGTATAGTGTGTTAACTAATGAGTTATTCATACGTTAGGTTAATACTGACCTAATAACATTCCCAGGTGGGTATAAATATAAATAACTCCTTAACACACTGGTAGGATCAGTCATACTATCTGTATCTTACTTGTCCCAGACCGCCGCCGGAAGCAAAAAGCAACATTGGTATGTACATTGACAGTTGCATATACGTACTGAATCGGAGCTGAAGACATCAATGTCGTAGAACATCAGATCAATGCCTAGATGTCACAAACAATGCAATGCATAAGCTATGCCTTCTTACATGTACTCCGTAGACGGACGAAGCAAGAAAATGATTTGGTCCATGGTTACGTGTTTGAGAAGCCCCTGTCGTCGTAAGTATGTATCACACAGCCAGAATGCAGGCACGAGAGGAGGAATGATCCAAGGTAGGCACCAGCTGACATAACTGCTGCTGTCTTTGGATTTTCGTGCTTGTCAATATGTATCAAACATCTTTCAGGGGAGAGATGGATACATCGAATGATAGGATTCGACTTTTTGAATATTCGTGCTCTTGAAACAACCATACTTGTAGTAATTTGCAATTTGATACTTCATCGTGATTATACACATATATTGATAGTTACTTACTAATAATACCCATATACCCTGAATCAACACGGAACTAATTACATGATTGTTCCTATCCAGAAAGACCGCTTTCCAGAAGTAGTCCATGCCATTACATGCTCATGCTAGAATCAATCCAGCATGACAGTCTGGTAGGTGGCTATATACAGCCTCATTCCTGCGAATCCGATGTCTGCTCGCCGTTACAACTCCACTCTCTCAATCTCTGAGCCAGAAGACTTTCGCCAACACTGGAATACCCCGTAGGCGAAGTAGCGAGTTGATGAAAATTTCCGTAGTAATCGCTGTCGTTGTTGCTCATTTTTGCGTCGTCGTCCTCATCGAGGTTGCCGAGATCTGCGGATTTGAGGGGCGGAGGGGAGTCAAGTGACATTTCATCAGACAGTGGACGCGGGGTTGACGAGTTTCCTGTTTGCCAGATATCATTTTTGGAGAATAAGAACGGGCCGGCGTCTTCGGTAGATAGCCCCTGGGAACCGGGAGTGCTGAGCCTGAATGGTACGGGTTGTACCTGATTATGATTCGAGGATGCAGGCGAATCTGGATAGAACTTGTCATCGAAGAAGTGACTGTCGCCGAACCCAATTCCGGCGCTTCGTCTCCGATGGCTTCTGTCATTGGCTGAGATATTGCCAGAAGTATTACTCGAGTCCTTCGCGGGCTTGTAAGGGCTATACCGAGGCTCCGGATGCTGAATCTCATTCCGCAATTTCTCCTTCCCATCAGGCACTCTGTTGGCAAAGACAACTCGAATGGTCGAATGGAGGTAAAATCGACCTTTACTCGGGCAGCAGATGTTCAAGTGGATGAGATATCTCAAAGTAGGCTTATCTTTTGGATCACTTGTCGGATTGAGTGAGGCCTCGGGACGGTCAGTCCCTAGATTCTTTCGCGCCGTTAAGGGCATGTCGATGATAGGACCTGCAGAGTAGCTCCGCTGCCTAATGAATGTTTTGGTGCCGGGTTCCATATCGTCGAGATCATACGGCACCAAGAACAGTTTGACAGCAGTCTTGTTGGGATTCTTGATAACAATTTGCAGCTGACCTCGTTGGGGAATGCGATAAGAGCCTCCAGGAGGAGCCTTCGCTGCTTCAGAACGTGTCGAACGCTTCTCACGCCTCTGGCGCTCACCGCAGTCGGGGCTAGGTATGGGCGTGCTTGAACCGCTGTTGTCATATTGCACACGGGATCGCTTCTTCTCGCTTAAACTGTCGCGAGGTTGTGCATTTTGAAGCTCAATCAAGCCAACATAAGGGCTAGGACTGTCGTCGGAGATGGTACGACCAGGTCCGGATGTTGGATAGCTGTAGAATACAGCAGGAAAAGGTACGGTGATATGTGGCGGACATCTCAGATTAGGTTTACATTTGCCCCGGCCTAACACGCCAATCTGTGCAGTAAAGTCCAAAGGCTGTGATGGAGTTGTGGACATTCTGCCACGCAAGATGGACTCCTCATATGAGCCAACCATCGAGGCATGTGTGCGAGGAGATGAGTCTGATGCAAAGGATGGCCGTCGCAACCGAAAAGGTGTTTGTGGTGACGACGATGCAGGTTGGAGAGTGTAGAATGATGACCGATGTGGTTGATAAGCCTGGAGGCGCGAGTCTTCGCTGCCGTGAGCTGAAGCAAATGACCTACTCAGGTTGAAGTTTCGTGACTGACTGGGTGGCGAGCCACGTAGTTGCATGAACGTCTCTGGCGGTAGTGTTCGCCGACGACTGTTCTTAATACTCTTTGCGAATTCATCTATAAATTCACGCTTCGTCGAGAAATCTAAATCGGTATTGTTCGCTTGATGCACCAGAGGACTGGTCGGCGCTTTGAGGACGTAACTTGATGAGAAAGATCCTAGAGAAGGTGCCCGGGATCTTGCACCTAATACGCTCCTGGGATGCTGCCCGGTCAACGGGCTTGCTTCAGTGTCTCGAGATATGTGCCTCCCAGAGGCCGCATGATTGAACCATGGAGTAGTAGGCGAAGAGCCGTATCGTATGAAGGAAGGAGGCCGTTGTGAACTATTGTACCCGTCAAAGTCCAGAAATTTCGTTTCCCGGTTTTGAGCAGCACCCTCTCTAAAGTCGCCGGAATGTAGTGCAGAGAGTGGACGCTCGATTTCGGATGGTTTGGCTAGCTCAGATCTCTCGTCAACGCCGGATACATCCGGCCGGAGGTTGTCCATGTCTGATGTCGAGTCATAATTCCTCTCAAAGTCTAGCGATAAATTCGATCGAGCGGTTTGATTTGTAGATTTTCTTCCTACATCTTGATGCGCCCAGGTGGGACTTTCTCCCCGCTTTATCGACTGTATAAGTTCCTCTCGGCTTCTCGGCTGTGTTGTCGAGAAATGATAATCATAAGTCGAGCTATTTTGAGGCGATTCGCTCATGCCGATTTCTTTGAACTGATCTTTCTTCCATTTTGAGTCGGCTGAATGCTCCCTATAGTTTCCGGTCTCGCTGTTGGCTTGTCTGGCTGGAGGTGTAGTAGATCTTTCCGGATGATGGAATATAGGCATCTTAAACTGTTGGTACGCCTGTAGATATGACTATAACATTACAGAAAGGCTTCCGGTCGAGAAAGACCTCTTTAGGCTTGAAATATAGAGCTGGTAAAAACGCCGACAGCACAGATAAAGCGCAACAATCACAGTCGGGTGGCGGTAAGATAGTAGCAATGTCGTAATCTGGTGGGCGTCCTGGCGATTGCGGGCAAAGTGAATAAATTCAGGCGATAAGCGGAATATATTTGCCAGTCAGATGAAACCGATAGCAGATCCAGTACAGCACGGCCCGAGACGCAAAGTAAAACAAAAGGTAAGTTGGAGGTTGGGAGACGAAAAATGAATCATCTATGAAAGACTGATTAGGTGAGTTATTATCAAGTGACCAGTCACGGCGGGTCCTCAGCTAACGCTTTGTGAGGTCAGTGGGCGATCCCCGGGAGCCCTAACCCTGCTAGCAGTCAGTTTGAATCAGCATCGAGTCACAAGTAACAGCGCATACCTACCCATGCGTTGGTCACCACAACCTGTTCGTTTGCACCACTTGGCAGGACACTCAATCAACTACTACGAAACAGCAGTAGAGTAAATTGAGTAGTTAGTTGGAAGTAGAATGACGATCAAGTCGGATGATTCCATCGATTAAGCGCATCTTGGCGCCTTCCTAGTGTGCCGGGTGGGGCCTTCTATCTCTGCGGAGCCCAAAAAATTCATCTTACTATGTACTCCTATAGTAATCTCATAAACATCAAGTCTGTTTCATACACTCACTCATCAGACACTGTCAACATGTCTACCAAACGCCTTCGTGATACCGACGACGCCGCCGATTCAAAGACCGCCGCCGCCGACAAACAGCAAACCCACAAGCGCCGAAAAGGGTTCACCGTTGGCCCGGAGAATCTCCCAGATGGCACATATCGCCGCAAAGGTATATCCATCGCCTTCTAATTTCAATGGTTACTCTGCACATACTAATTCTTTCCGGTGGTATCCAGCACAAAAAATAAAACGCGACCTCATCCAAAAAGCCAAAGTGAAAAAAGCATACGCCAAAATCAAAGCCGCCGAAGAAGAGTCCGCGCCCGCTGTTCGGTCTCTCTACTATGAAAATGAAGAACCAACTACCACCGGCACAAACGATGAGTCCCCAGATCCATCAGCCGGTCTAGAACTACATCCCGACCGACAAGCCATGCTCGACGCTCCGGAGGCCCCTCCAGCAACAGCCGAAAAGCCAAAGGTCAATAGAGAATGGAATAGAGAACGCGGACGAAAGCGACGCCCAAAACCATCCGCGTTCCAGAAAGAGCTTGAAATAGCCGAAAAGCGTCGAAAGGAGCAGGAAGCGCGTCAGAAAGAAAGAGAACTCAAAGCTAAAGAGAGGCAGGCGATGGCGAAGGCGAGGCGGCCTGATCAATTCGGGAAGCGGAGACTGGGGAGGGAGAGTACGGTGTTGTTGAGTAAGATTCAGAGGACGTTGGGTTCTCAGTGATTTATTGCGAAGCTCTGGTTAAAAATAAGATACCCTTTCAGTCGCCTACAAATGCGTTATGTGTATAATGAATTCTACAGTTAAGGAATTGGACATGCAAGAAATTATATGAAGTACTACTACCTAGGTGTGCGTAGTGCCCTTGGCGCCAGATCTCACTTTTCTGAAACAAGCGAATTCGCCCTTGGTATGCTCTCGCAACCTCTTCAAGATACCCCTCATCTCTCCCAACTCAGCCTGCAACTTTGTCCGAGCCTCGTTATTCGTCCGTCGATCAAGCTCAAGATAAATCTGACTTTGAATTGAAGACGCCTCCTCGGTGACGTATTGCGCCATTGTCTGCGCTATGAATTCCGTGTCGAGAGTTGCCTGCATCAGTGCAGGAAGGGTGTATTTGGGGCGTGATTGGAATGCAATCAGTAATGAGGTGGATATCTTGGTGACAAGGTACGTAAGAACGCTGGTCAATAGCGGGTTTGCTTGAGCTGAGGATGAAGAGGTTGATGGGAGAGATGTTCCTGGTTGAACGGCGATGGTTGTGGTGATTTCGGTGTGGACCAGTACGAGCGTCAGCATGGTAGTGTATACATAAGGTTTGACTTGCTCCGGACGGCTGGTGGTGGGAACCCAGTCGGCGGCTGTGATGCCTTCTTGAATCACGGTATGCAACGTCGCGCTTGTTGGGTTTGTGTATGACTGGAAAAGTCTATCATCAATCTGGCCGAGTACGTCTCGGATGGTGTTTGCTTCATCGGTCAATTTCACTGAGAATGCTGTCTCAAAGTTGGACACTAGCTGAGGCACAAAGTCGGTTTGAAGTGCCTTGAGATTTGATAGAGTCAAAAGCATCCGTATATTCTGCAGTCAAGTCAGTAGTTCATCATAGATAACAGTGGCAGTTCAAACGTACTCTATTTCTTGCATCCACATTGTCCGTTGTGATGATGCTAGACGCAGCGTCAATGCTTCTCACTGGAACAGTGGGTTTCAAAGCCCAATCCTCTTCTTCGCCCATATTAACCGGCCGCTCGGCGTTTTCCACAAGACCACTGAGAGCTTTGTAGACACTCGACACGAATTGAGTTCGCACCATCTGAAGTAATTTGGCTGGAGGCGGTGTAACAACATCGACTGACCCAGCCTTGCTCATTGCTTCCGAAATATACAAGATCTTCTGCATTCCGGATAGTACACTGCTTTCAAATGCAACGAAAAATCCTGGCATCTTGGTGAGTTCCCGTCTTTCCGGATCCCGCGTCCAATCTTCAAGCATTTTGCAGTTTTCTGCATCCTTGTTCCATGCAGCACAGGCAGCTCGTACGCATCTTTCGCGAGCAGAACTGACTAGATTCTTCAATCGATCATAGGAAGTGCTTCCCGTCTCTATTGGAGACATTGCTGACATATCACTCGCAGCTGTGCCGATGAGAATCAAGAATTTGCTCAAGTAGTGAACACTACTCAATGAATTGGAGTACGGAGGCCAAAATGCAAACTCTTCCCATGCTTCACCACGTCTAGGTGATGGAGGAGGCAAATTCTTGGGATCAAGTTTGAAACGAGATTCTGTAGGTGTAATACGGCTCATAGGAGTGCTAGGACTTGGCGGTATAGGCGATGCGAGAAGAGAGATATCTTCTGGAGGTGGGTCAACAAACAGAGACAAGACACTCTTTCGAATCAAATCGACCAGCTCGATGATACCGTCCTGTAATTGTCTCACGCCATCACTGGAAAGACGATGGTGTTTTCGGCTTTCACCTTCGAAACCTGCAGGGAGCATCTTTTGTTTACTTCCGTTAATGAAAGACTGAGCGGTTTCCCAAAACTCTGTGACTTCGCCAAGCAAGCCGGTTTGCATCGAAAGGAGCTTTGTAAGATACGTATGAATGCATTCCCATAACTCAATGATTTGATCAGTGTCGAGTCTATCCTGAGACTCCGCTCCATCTCGCGTTGTCACTCGCAGAAATGTTGTCATGACCTGAGTGCTAGGTTTTTCTCCAAGCGCAAGTCGTCGTCTGAGAATCTCAATCTCCACACTGGATCGCTCGCAGAATGCCACAATCTTGGTTTTAAGCAGATCGTAACGGCTCAGAAGCCAGATCCAGACGGGATTATCCTCAACACCGAGTTCCAGGAGCGCACCAATAAGTTCCATATGCTCTTCAACCGGCCCTGCTGCAGTCATATGCGACGACGAAGTATTGACATCACTTAGACGATGCCACAAATCTCGCTTGAATGTCTCGACCTGCTGCTCGACATCCACCCACATTCGTCCAGTCGCTAATATCGTATGGCTCTCTTGATCTGTCAATTGCCTTCCGCGTGTTGTCGCACGGTCTGCTAGCTGTCTAGCCTCGTTCCTCAAAGTCTTAGCGCGGCGGTATTCCTCGAAAACTGCCTGATAGTCTCGTTGTTTGATCGCCCTGGCAATATTGCCTCCAACTTCATACACTGCCCGATTCCTTTCAACTGCATTTACCAGCGCATAAAGATTCTGCTCGCGGTCTCGTCCACCCAGCGCAGGACCCCATAATTCCTCTGCTTTGACGGATGCCTCAACTAATGGTGTCCGGATGCCTTTCACTCCGTATTCTGCCTCCTTTGTCAGGGCAGTCTTCTTCGCAGCTGGGGCCTGGGCAGGAGGGGCAGCTCCAGTAAGTGAATAACGATATTGACCGCTTGCTCGATGCGACTGTGGTCTGACTTTAGCTGCTCCTTGATCCCGCATCTCCGTGTATACACTGTCGATGGTCGCCTTTGCGCGCACGAAACGTTCGAAATTGGCTTCGACGAGCACCTTTAGCGAAGCCGATTTTTGATCAATGGAACGCGAGAGAAATTCAAGACCCTCGAGAAGCGAGTCGGTAGACGCATTTTGATGGGCCTGGGCGAGGAAAAGAGCCGGCGAAAATGAGGTCGAAGATAAGAGGAATCGGTTTCGGAGGCGGGGATCTTCGTCGACTGGTATACGTTTCTGCTTGAGAATATACATCACACTGTCAGAAGAGCCCAGCGGATCCGGCTCGTCCTTGACAGAAACATTATCTCCTGAGGCTCCGGCTCGAATGGAGCCCGTTCTCAAGTTCCTACTGTTGATTCCAGCAAGCGCTGAATATCTCGTTGACCGTCTGTTCAACTTGGGACCAGCCCCCGTCGCGGCATCATCGGTTTCGGAAACGTCGCCCTCATCGAGTTCGGCGGGCCACTGATCTGGAAAGGGATTTTGAATGCCGTAATGGCTAGCGACGTCGATATCCTCAGCCATGTCGTAAGGCCACGCTGTGGTAAGTCGTTCGACGTAGATCGCAAATACGGCAGGCGCCGAGCGGAGCTGAGCTACTCCTGTCTGGAGGCTGCACTAACGCGATGGAGAACTTTCTTAAGAGCTCACTGAAAACCGCGCATAACCAGTGATAGCCAGTGTTAACCAGCCAACTGCTACGTCGCATTGACCCATTTGACTACTCCGTAGTAAGAGTCCATTGATGTCACAGCAAGCCGAGTCTAACTTCCGAAACGCGGAAGTTGGCAGGGTTCCGCCCACTCAGCAAACGGCAATCGGAACTTGGGCAAGCTAAACCGGATAAACTCTTCACTTTACCACTCACCTTCGGCGACACACGCCTTTTTCTCTCTGTCCTTCTCCTCTCCACGCAAAAATTTCCATATTCTGGGCGGAGTTTGTGTGAGCTTCATTTTTAAAAAGTCTTTATCTTGTTTTCCTACCGTCACAATGATCTCTGCGCGTGCTTTCGTGGCGCCCTCCCGCCAATGCCTGCGGGGACTGCGAACTGTTCCTGCCTTTTCTCAGGTATGCTCCCAGTCAATCCTAAGCTTACACCTCAATTGCGCATTGCTAACATCGCACAATTCATACCAGGCTCGTGGATATGCTGCTGCCGCTGGCGGTAACCGTGTTGGCGCATTCAAGGGACAGAAAGGCTCAGATGTACGGTCTCCAACGCGTGTCGTCTGCCGATACTTCCGCGACCCCTCTTGCGAAACAGAAAAAGTCGACTAAGCATGGTGTGAATAGGGCAATTACACTGTCACTCTAATTGAAGGTGACGGTATCGGACCTGAGATCTCTCAGTCTATCAAGGATATTTTTTCTGCGGCCAAGGTACGTGCTAGTTGCGGCTAGAGACGCACATCGGAAGCTTACCTTTGTACCTCATAGGTCCCTATTAAATGGGAACCCGTCGATGTCACACCCATTCTCAAGGATGGACGAACCACAATCCCAGATGAGGCTATCCAGAGTGTGCAAAAGAACTACGTTGCTTTGAAGGGCCCTCTTGCAGTTCGTCTTCTGTTGTCCCAATAGTCGATTACGGTACGGTACTTACTATTGTTGCAGACCCCTGTCGGAAAGGGACATGTTTCATTGAACTTGACTCTCCGCCGTACATTCAACCTTTTCGCCAACTTGCGACCATGCCGCTCTATTGCTGGATACAAGACTCCATATGACAACGTCGACACTGTGTTGATCCGTGAGAACACCGAGGGTGAATACTCCGGCATTGAGCACGTTGTTGTTGACGGTGTTGTCCAAAGTATTAAGCTCATCACTCGCGAAGCTTCCGAGCGTGTCTTGCGCTTTGCTTTCCAACATGCTCAGTCCTCTGGCAAGAAGAAGGTCCGTGTCGTGCACAAGGCCACCATCATGAAGATGTCCGACGGTCTCTTCTTGAACACTGCCCGCGACGTTGCTAAGGAATTTCCCGACATTGAATTCGACGCCGAGCTTCTTGACAATACCTGCTTGAAGATGGTCACCGACCCTACCCCATACAACGACAAGGTCCTCGTCATGCCCAACCTTTACGGTGACATTCTCTCCGATATGTGCGCTGGTCTCATCGGTGGTCTCGGTCTTACCCCCTCCGGAAACATCGGAGACGAGTGCTCCATCTTCGAGGCTGTCCACGGTTCCGCTCCTGATATCGCCGGCAAGGGTCTTGCCAACCCTACCGCTCTCTTGTTGAGTTCTATCATGATGTTGCAACACATGGGTCTTAACGAGCACGCTGCCCGCATCCAGAAGGCTGCTTTCGACACTCTTGCTGAGGGCAAGGTATGTAACATTCTTCAAGATCTTAAAATACAAATGCTGACAGCTATTTAGACTCTCACTGGTGATCTTGGTGGTACCGCCAAGACCCACGAATATGCTGGCGCCATTATCAAGCGCCTTTAAGCTCTTGTGAATATATCTGACGCGCTTCATCTTGTACTATTTATGCATCTTTAGATCCGGTTCACATCTTACGATATTCCCCTGTTGCATGTAAGACGCGGTCGATCATGAAACAGTTCTTTTACATGTACTCGAATGTGCTAGTAATCAAAATAGATAAAATATTCAGGCTTACTGTTACCACGTTCTTCCATGACTATTTAGATTTACGGCAAAGCTCTATACAGTGAATAGACGTAACAGCTCTTAGGACTCTTTAACGTAGGGTCGTCAAGTAAAATACATGTTAATATACAGAAGACTCATGCTCTATTAACATACAACCGCAATTAGCGTCGTCTCCCAGTCCGTCTCGTCGTCGTACTAGCCGCAGCAGCACCCTTTTTATCTTTCTTCGACTTTGCAGTTTGCGTCCGTGTACTTCTCGTTGCCGGCGAGCTTGCGGTTTCCGCATCGCCCTCCTCCGCATCATTATCATCAGCGTCGCCTGCATCACTGTCCGCTTCGTCCTCGACATCGTCTTCGTCTTCCGCGTCCTCCATTTGTTCGTCTTCGGTGCCGACGCTCGCTGATGACGGTCGTTCGATTTCGACTTGTAGCCTTGTACTGCGCGTGCCGCGTGTGGATGCTCTGGTGGGTTTGCCACGACGGCCACGGGATGGTGCGGGTGATGAGCGCGGTTCTGCGGAACAAGTCAGCTCTGATCTGGCCGCTCTGGTATTTCCATATCTCTTACCGTCTGTGTCAGCGACGGTGCTGCCCCTCCTAGATTCCGCATGCACAGACGTCTCCGGTGACTCTGATCGCTCCGCTGCAAGTCGTTTGGCAAACATCATTTCGCCGTATTCGTCTTCCGGTAATTCGAAAGGGCAGTATTCTGATTCTTCGGAGTCGTCCACATCTTGAGAGATTATCGAGTCCTCCTATCATCAATTAGTTAGATGATATCGCAGATAGAGTGATGACACGGATTGTACCCTTTCGTCCAGCGCAGGAAGATTGTACAACGAACCAAGCTTCTTCCAAATTCCCGGAATCCGGGTATGTTCTTCGTCTGCCGGCGCATAGCCCTGACTCTTCATGTATTCCGCTATAGCCAGCATCCTAAAATGTTTATGCATTCCTGCAACAAATCAACAACTGCCCACCAAATTTGAATGAGAGAGGCATGAAATACCAACTGGCTTCCATCTTACGATGCTTTTCAGTAGCGCAGTCTCTTGTTCGTCGGTCCATGGATCGTTGACTAAGTCATACTCTGTGTCTGATTTTTGGGCGCTGTCTGTTGTGCTGTTTGCGGAGGTGGGCTGTTTGGTCGTCTCGACTTGCGGCGTGCTGGATGTTGCGCGCGATGAGAGCTTGGGGCGTTTTCTGGGTGGCATTTTGGTGTGCGTTGGGTCGGGGTCAATTTATCGATTGGTTTTCTTTTTCTGTCCGTTGGTAAAAGAATAGTGCGATGGGCTGGTGAGGCAGAGCGTTCAGAGTTTCTGTTCTTTCTTCTTGAATGCAAGATTAAGATGACAGACTTAAGAGACAGGTGAAGCGGAGGAGGAGCGGAATTAAGCAGTGGTCCGTGCACGAAATGACTGCCACTATGCCGTTTACAGTTTAGCCCTCCTTTGCAATCTGAATTGTTGACGCGATTCCCCGCGTAGGTTCCTTCGCTGTTTGAACCAACGATATGCACCTGGATGGTGGAGGTTGGCAATATGAACGCCGGGGACGATATAGAAGATCCTTTCAAACTCAAGGATCTCTGGCAGACCTCGAGCTTTGCTCTTGAAGCACTGCCGCCTCTTGAATCGGTCCATTTCGAATCGGCCATTTCAGGTACGTACAGACCTCCTCTCCGCACTTACTTGACAGTGACTGATGATTCTTGACTTAGACATCCCAAACGGACTTTTCAGTTCCTCACTACACAACTTTGATAAAAACGACTCTCTACTATACGAGATCAATGTCTTCGGCACCGACAATACAGAGAACCTCTCGATCGAGCTTTCAGACGCAGCGCCGCCTACCGCTGATGACGATAAGACGGATTTAACCTCCTCGATTGAAGAACAAGACCAAGACGATCCCTGGAATATAGACTCGTTATTAGAGTACCTTCACGAACCACAAGATGGACCGAAACTCGCATCCTGGGACGGTTTCCTGGACCGCCATTACAAAGAACCTGCATCCGCATATTTGAGCGAATTCGGCAACAGAGGGTTCGATGCAGCAATATCGCATCAAGCCACCGTCAGCGGGCTGGAGAATGCAGGTCGGATAATGCGATCTTCGGTATTTTTGGGTTGCCTTATTCGACTCGGACTAGGGTGGAATTCAATGCTGTTTCATTATAACGAGCAGAAGAGGGTGTTCGAAAAGAGTATAAAAGATATACGCATTACTGGGCTTAGTCTTACGGCTCTTGATGGCATGATTAGGGATATCTCACGATGTGGTACGGACGTCCAGAGGATGCGCAAGTTTGTGCGAGCGAACCCGTCAGTGGCTGAACAACCTTCTGCGCTGTCGAGTTTGGCGAGTGCAGTCTCTGTATTGCTTTACAGTCTTGAGAAGCAGCTTTCGGGGCATCTACGGGTCAGTGTTTCTTTGATACAGGTCCACAACCTGTTTCAGAAATGCAGTTACCTCGTGAGTACGCTGGTAGATATAATCGTTGCAGCGGAAAGGGCTCGGAGTGAGAGTGATATTATCTCTGTCCTTTTGTCTAAAAGCGAAGATCATGAACAGCGGGTTCCCTGGTTGGCGAATACCCTATATGAGCTTATCCAGCGGTGCACAAAACCGTGGTTATCATCGGTCGAGTCATGGATCGGACTCAAAAGCGAAAAGCCTCTTCTTGGTCGGGAGCGAGCAATGAACAACAGTTTTGTAGAGGTGGAGCAATCGCAAAAAACAAACAACATAGCTTTAGGACCCGCGACTGTGGATTATATCTATCATCCTGAATTCGTCCCTTCTTCTCTACCCGCTGAGCAAGCACACTTACTATTCGAGACTGGAAAAGCACTTCGTCTGCTCAAAAAAAATCAACCAGATCATCCTATTTCAAGAGCTGATGTTATCGAAGCCGCGGAAGCTCTTAGTCTTACATGTGCTTTCAATTGGGCACATATTGAGCAGATACAGAGAAGAGCTAATGCGTACGAAAGCCGGCTTCGTCGGGAAATAACGAGATACAATAATGGCGATACTTCAAGATCACGTCCTGGGACACGCCATGGTGAAGTGGAGCCTGAAAGAAAGGGGTTGTATGCGGACGACGTCGCTGACAACAATTTTGAGCTCATTGATGTTGATGATAGAAAGCACATTACTGGACTACTTGCCAGCAATGCACACATGGAGTCCGATAGACTGTACCAAGATACCGAAGGGAGTGAATTTTTCAGTCCACAGACGTTGATACAAAACGATGCAGCCTTTGGTCCTCCGCTCGGGTCAGTTCTGTACCTGTCTCTAGCTCCGACCCTAGCTGTGCAAGCGAAACTTGTTGACTATTCGTGTCTACATTTACTCTTCAAAAAGCACAAGCTACGATATCATCTCACACTGCAATGGCGATTCCAGCTTCTAGGCGATGGCACATTTACTTCACGTCTATCTCACTCTCTGTTCGATCCTGAAATGACGAGCGGTGAGCGAAAATCAGGTGTTGCTCGTGGTGGATTTCATACAGGCTTACGACTGGGGAACCGAGATACATGGCCACCAGCTAGCTCCGAGCTTCGACTTGTTCTTATGGGTCTGTTGAGTGATTGCTACGATGCCGGTGAAAACGACGCGATCTTTTCAGAACAACCAGAAACAAAAGAAAAAGAATTACCTGGAAATCTGAGTTTCGCCATCCGTGACCTCACCGGCAACGAATTGATCAAGTGCAAGGATCCCAACGCCATTGAAGCCCTAGATTTCCTACGCATGCAATATAAACCATCAACCACAATCGAAAGCGTAATCACGCACAAATCCCTCGAAAAATACGACCAGCTCTTCAAATATCTCTTACGTTTATCACGTATGGTCTCCGTCGTCAACGGCCTCATCCGCGATTCAACAGCACGCACATCCCTATCCGGAGATACGCACAACATCTTCCAACAATTCCGCATCGAAGCACACCACTTCATAACCGCCTTCAACGACTATGTTTTCCAAGTCGCCATCGGCATAAACTGGCAACGATTCGAAAACACCTTGTCTGCAATCGAATCCTGCATCGACCGCGACGACGTAGACGGCACCATAGGAATCGCGGGTTCCCTGCACAGATTACGCAAATACCACGAAGACGTCCTCGATCAAATCCTCTTTTCACTCTTTCTGGTTGACCCGAAGGATCCGAAAAGCCAGTCTCGACGCAGTGCGCTATTGAAGCAAGTCAATAAAATCCTTGATGAGATATTCGGCACAATCCTGGCTTTCATGCCTCTATCCAGACTTGATGGTGAGCATGGGATACGCAGCCAGAATGAGAAGACGGTTTATCGGCTTCATGACTTGTTTAGGAAAGACGTGAACAAATTGATGAGGATTTTGAGGGGGTTGGATGGGAAGAGAGCGGGTTTGTCAGTGGCTAGCGGTACCAGCACTCGGTGGATGGCGGCGAAAGGGACGTCGAGTATTTATGAGTATTTGCTTCTGCGGTTAGATATGAAGCAGTATTACTAGGAATTGAACAGATTCGTCAATGGTATGATCATAATTCGTGTCACGATCTATGTACGTTCTGTCCGCGATGCAAGTAGTGTAGCAATCTATATACACATAAATCATATCCAATCCCATCCAACGCCCAATGAAATGCGCACTCTATATCGAACATTGAAACAAAAACAGTAAAGGTATATCTAAAAGAAAACAAGATCATTCTCATCCCAACCCATCTTCAACAACCCTGCCTTGACAGCCTTCTCCATACCCTCCGGCCCGCAAATAAGGGCTAGACTATCGCCTGCTGCAGAAGGAGGAGCATACTGTTTCAACAACTCTTCTCCTATTCTGCCCTTGAGACCCTTCCAGTTCTCAGGTGGTTTTGTAAGCGTGTGCACAATCGTGCATCGCTCGTCATTCAGCGCAGTATACGACTCAAGCTCTTCGCGGCACAGGATGTCCTCTTCCATCCTATTACCATCCAACACGACACACTGCGTCGGGTCCTGCGCGTTCGTGACCACAGCTCGCAAGACTTGGTAAATAGGCGTAATACCACTTCCGCCGCAAATCATGCGGAACGATTTTACGGTTCGCTGTTTGTCGTTCAACAACACTTTGCCGTGACCGAGGTAGATCAATTTCCCGATGGGACCTTTGATTTCGACGTTGTCGCCGATGACGAGTTTGTCGAGGGCCATGGTCATTTTCCCGCCCTTTTCGGTGGGCGTGGGTGCGTAGACTTTGACGAGGAGATCTAGGGTGCCTTGCTGGTTTGTCTCGGAGATGGGTGTGTAGGCGCGGATGATGGATTCGGCTGTTGTAGAGTCTTTGAGTTTGACCATGAGATGTTGTCCCGTGGGCAGGCCGAGGGGTTGGAGGTCGTAGTCGAGTTTGAAGGTGAAGACGCGGGTATCCCATGATATGGAGCGTTTGGCACAGAGTTCAGCTTTTTTCCAGACCTTGGGTTGGAGGTATTTCTCGTCTGGTGTGGCTGAAGAAGATTGGTTTTGGGCCTCGTCGTGTAAGGCTTTTAGAGAGGCTTTGTCGAGGGTGCCGATGTGGTAGTCTGGCATCATTGCTTTGGCTGTTTCGCTGTCTGTAGATTTGTTAGTATTGACAACCACCCAAGCAAAGAATCGGGAACTTACGAATTGCAAGGAATTCCTCAGAGACATCCATGCCTGCTGCGGACACGATACTCTGAGCACCACCAGGATGACCCTCCAAAAACTTCGTACCATCATAAACCTCACCATTCACAACAAACCAAGGCTCTTCCGGAGAGACATGTGCCTTGAACTCCGCAAGATCAACAGTCCGGTTCAGAGCTTCCTTCTTCATATTGATCTCTTCAACCGCCTTCCCATTGTTGGCCTCTGCCTCCTCATTACTCATCACTTCACCCCAGTGACCATTCGTGAGATCTCCACCAGCCTTCTTAACTCTCTCCATCCATCCACCAGGCATAAGAGCGGGTTGCGTAGGATGCTCAAATCGAATAGTATCGCCATCCTTGATAATGGCAACCCTGAACCAGGGATTGTTCATCATACCCAGAACAGACCAGTACATATCCCGCGGCTGAATGCTGAGAGCTTCATCCATAGCCCGAACGAGAATTGCGTCGCTGTCAGTAAGGTCCGGGATAGGGATTTCGAGATTCCAGAAACACCAGCAGAAACACGTCTCGCGCCAGAACATGTCGACTTTGCCGCCGAAAAGATCGGATTCGTATTCGCGGTACTTGTCTTCGGGGTATTCTATATTTGCCAGGCGCCAGGCTATGACGATGTTAGTTTTTTGAGCAAGATGTAAGGTGACGATCGACTTACATTTTCCTTTGTCTAGAGATATTTCAACTCGGTTGATTCGTCGACCACCTCCCGCGTATGCGTATCCTTGTGCGGTATACGTTGCGGTTGGGCCAGCCTTTGCAGGCCGCAAAACTTCATCATGCTGAGGATGCACAACTGCCGAGTTGACATTGAGATCATAGATAGCATATCTATCATCGTACCACCACTTGGGCTCTTTGGCAGATTGTTCAGGCGAGACCATAGTCCTGATAAAGTTAGTTGGATTCTGCTTCGGTATGTAGAGACAACTTACGGAAGCACTCGGTTGTCATAAATGTGGTACCAGTTATCGCTAGGCGCGTCAGTCAAGATCAGTTTTGTCAACCATTTGACACTTCGACCACCAATTTGTCCTGGTACCACGGCTCTCAGGGGACGTCCATGATCAGGACGAAGATCTTCGCCGTTCATTTTGTGGGCGAGCATGATGCCTCGATTAGGGTCCATGACCCAGTTGAGCTTGACGGATGTTCCGTAGTATCCGTTTGGCTATGGAATGGGTTAGCATGGAGTCATTATACTGGACAATAATATGTCTAACCAATTTATCTGCTCCCTCCATACAAACATATTTGGCTTGTCTCATTGGCTTTGCTCGTTTGATGACGTCCCGCATCATTGGACCTGTGAAGAGGGCAGTCGAGAGACCGGCTGCTCCCCATGAGAAACCCTTCGACTTTCGGACTTGGTTCTGCTCTTTGCGTCGGTTGCCGGCGCATACAAGGGTGATGGGTGCAGTGATTTGGTCGAACTCTTGTAGGATCTGTCTGAAGTCAAGCGTGATGGGGTTCTCGACAAGTCTATGATAAGTGTCAGTCAATATACTCTTCAATGTCATGTCAAGTGGGTCTTACCCCTCGATGCTGAGTTCCCAGGTTGGGATATCTTCATCCCGGACTCGCGGGACGGGCCCATGGTTTCTAACGTAGAATAACTCAGGAGATGTCAAGAAACCTTCAGAAAGTTAGTCGACTCTCTTAACGATAAGCAGGTAGGTGATGTACCCTCTTTGAACAGTGCGGTTAGTGGAGGCTCCACATTGAATGGATGAACACCAGTCAATCTGATCAATCGTGGATCACGAGGCACATGGTTGTCTGGGGTGTCTCGATCAACACTCAAAATCTCCGTTGGTGCTTTGGATGGTGGTGGAAGAGGAATATCGGGCAGTATATCAGAAACAGTGGAGGCGCTATCACTGTCACTTTGTGATGTCGAGCCGTTATCACTCTCACTGGAGACAGGCAGGGAATACTCCAGCATCCCCTGCTTGTATGCCTGCGTTTCTGTAGCCATCTTGTGTGATTATAGGTGGTGTATAGTCTTCCCCATCTAATCACCTACTATATATGATGAGGCTTGCGTGATGAATGTTGTTTGGGTGAGAAGAGTAGTCAAGCGAGAGTATATGGATATTGAACATTCTGATCAGGACTCATAGGGCTAGGATATAATAACCCTTCCGAGCGACAAACTCTCAAAGTGCACCCGCGGAAATCCAACGTGCTGCAAGACTTTCTAGTCAAAAACAATGACCTGTGCGACGGTGTACTAAAGGAACGACGGCCGGCCATGCCCGTCATTTGCTCCCACGCACCAAACACCGGCAATTATTGGTCCACGGCGGTGCAGGAAAAAGCATATCGTGGAGAAAGTGGATCGACAGTGGGTGGCAATGCGGTAGGCGACAGGAGTGTCTGTATCCGAGCCTCTTGGACTTAATGTTTGGGGTGGTCCTCTCAGAAGATTTCCACGGTGATAGTCTGATACAGGACGATGATGAAGAGGTATTATTACTACAGCGTAAGTTAGTGATTACTCAATCTGGCAGAGATTAGGGCATGGAAGTCTTGTGGCCAATCAGGGCCGCAGTAAGAATTCCTTATCTCCCGCTAATCGGATGAGTTCGTGCGCCTTACCATAATCGGCCTAGGGTGCAAGTGATCCACTCCTTCCGCGGAGTTTTTCTCCTAATTGTCCAGCCTGATCTTTACACGATGAAAACTACCTTCTCTACTTCGTACTTCATCATCACAAGATGCTTGCGTGATGCAAACACGTACAGCATGCATAGATCGGTCGCGACTGCGGTTGAGGCGCCGAGTCGCCGCTATCGTAGTCATGGAAGCCGCCAACATGATTCCCTATGGAGATAGACCAGGCCTTTGCACGAATAATACGTAAAGGAGATTGTCCTATCTCAAATATCTCAAGGTCATCCCAGTTCTATCGTAGATGATTGGCGAATTTGCCTCTTCCAAGAGAAAGCGTGCACTGATATTTGAGACTGAGCATTGTTGCCCCTCCTGGATTAAATCTCACGTATCTCCCACGGGGCTCTGCTCTTTCCCTCTTTCTCACGTAAACTTTCGAAGCATCACAGAAAAGCCAGCACAACCACCATGGCGCCATTGATGCACGAAGATCCGTCGATAAAAGGCGTTATCGCCGACATCGATAGTCACCATCATGAGAGTGCCGTCGAGACTGTGTCCCCCCGCAAGAAGATTGTCATTGTAGGGCTTGGAATGGTTGCTATTTCGTTCATGTATGTATACATTGCGAGGGACTTTAACATCCGGGGACTAATGTGGACAGTGAGAAAATCATGAAATGGGACGCCGAGCGAAAACAATATGATATCGTGGTAATTGGCGAAGAACAACATCTTGCATACAATCGAGTCGGATTATCGACCTTTTTCGAACACCGCAAAATTGAAGACTTGTATTTGAATTCACAAGAATGGGTGGGTTGAAAAACAACAGAGTAGTTTTCGAACAAAGTTGCTGACCGCAACAGTACTCTTCCTTCACAGATGGATCATTCAACTATCACTTAAACACACTCGTGACGGAAATCGACTCAACGAAGAAACAAGTACAGACATCAGCTGGAGACTGGATCTCCTACGACCTGCTCGTCCTCGCAACAGGTTCCGATGCCGTCCTTCCCGAGTCCACACCTGGCCACGACGCCAATGGTATTTTCGTGTATAGAACAATCGACGATTTGGAGCGATTAATTGAGTTCGCATCTCGTCACAAGGGCGAAACTGGTGTCACGGTTGGTGGTGGTTTGCTCGGTCTCGAAGCAGCCAAGGCAATGACAGATCTACAAGACTTTGGCAGCGTCAAGCTTATTGATAGGAACAAATACGTCCTTGCGCGGCAACTCGATGCCGATGCCGGTTCACTCGTGACTGAGAAAATCCGAGAGTTGGGCTTGGATGTGATGCACCAGAAGAAAGTTGCTCGCATAGAGACGGACGAGGGAAACAATGTGACTGGTATCACATTCGATGATGGCGAGAAAATCGACTGTTGCTGTATCTGTTTTGCGGTAGGTCAACCTTTTACTTTCATTTCGACAGGAGCTAATATGATATAGATTGGAGTCCGACCTCGTGATGAGTTGGGTGCCAAAGCAGGTATCGAATGTGCTCCTCGAGGAGGATTTGTAATTAATGAAAGGTATGCTATGAAGTATACAATCCAGCTCTAGGATTTGTCTAATAATTTTCACAGTCTTGAAACATCAGTATCAGACATCTATGCCATTGGAGAGTGCGCCAGTTGGGAAAACCAGACATTCGGTATTATTGCCCCCGGTATCGAAATGGCAGACGTCCTCTCTTTCAACCTCACGCACCGAGGCGAAGACCCAAAGAGATTCCACCGCCCAGATCTTAGCACCAAACTCAAGTTGCTCGGTGTCGATGTGGCCAGTTTTGGCGACTTTTTCGCGGACCGCGACGGACCCAAATTCTTGCCTGGCCGACGAGTTTCAGCTGAACATGTCAGACCATTTGAAACTTCAGACCAACCAAAGATCTCTACCAACAAAGTCAAGGCGTTGACCTACAAGGATCCCTTTGGTGCTGTCTATAAGAAATATCTCTTTACAATGGATGGAAAGTATCTGCTGGGTGGTATGATGATTGGCGACACCAAAGACTACATCAAATTGAATCAGATGGTTAAGTCTCAGAAGGAGTTGGATGTTCCTCCTAGTCAATTTATTTTGGGCTCACAGAGTGGCGGGGAGGAGAATGCTGATGATCTGTGAGTTTCGTGCTGTTTGCTTAACAAAAAGGGAAAGTACTGACAGTCGATAGACCCGATGACACTCAGATTTGCTCTTGCCACAATGTCACCAAAGGTGATGTAGTTGAGAGCGTCAAGAATGGCACTTGCTCAACCATCGCACAAGTCAAATCTTGCACCAAAGCTGGAACTGGCTGTGGAGGTTGCATGCCCTTGGTGCAGTCTATCTTTAACAAAACCATGCTCGAAATGGGCCAAGAAGTTTCCAACCACTGTAAGATCTCTACTCCTTTCTGATATCCATTTTACTAATTTTCATCAGTGTGCTCTCACATCCCCTATTCCCGTGCCGACTTGTATAACATTGTTGCCATTAAGCAATTAAAGACTTTCGAGGAGGTCATGAAGGCATGCGCAAAGAACCCGGAATCTCTGGGTTGTGAACTTTGCAAACCGGCCATTGGTTCCATCTTGTCCAGTCTTTACAACCCTCACCTTATGGACAAACCAGTTCACGAGCTTCAAGACACAAACGATAGGTTTTTGGCCAACATTCAACGCAACGGAACGTTCTCTGTCGTCCCCCGTGTTTCCGGTGGTGAAATCACACCCGAAAAACTTATCACGATCGGTCAAGTCGCGAAGAAGTACAACCTTTACTGTAAGATTACAGGTGGTCAGAGAATTGACATGTTTGGCGCCAAGAAGCAGGATCTCCTTGCGATCTGGACTGAATTAGTAGAAGGCGGCATGGAGAGTGGTCACGCTTATGCCAAATCGCTCCGAACAGTCAAGAGTTGTGTTGGAACTACTTGGTGCCGATTCGGTGTTGGTGACAGTGTTGGTATGGCTGTGCGTCTTGAGGAGCGATACAAGAGTATCCGTGGTCCTCACAAATTCAAGGGCGGTGTGTCTGGCTGTGTCAGAGAGTGTGCTGAGGCACAAAGCAAGGAGTAAGCGTCAACTTCGCCCTCATTTGAGTTTATCTACTAACAGGTTTTAGCTTCGGTCTTATTGCAACCGACAAAGGCTTCAACATCTTTGTTGGAGGTAACGGAGGTGCCAAGCCAAAACACGCCGAACTCCTCGCCAAAGACGTACCGCCAGAGGAGGTTGTCCCAATCCTCGACCGTTTCCTCATCTTCTACATCCGCACTGCCGACAAACTACAACGTACTGCTCGATGGCTCGAGAACCTCCCCGGCGGTCTCAAGTACCTACAAGAAGTCATATTGGAGGACAAACTCGGCATCTGCGCAGATATGGAGCGACAGATGGAGGAGCTTGTTGGTAGCTTTTTCTGCGAGTGGACCGAAACCATCAACAACCCCGAACGACGAAAATACTTTGAGCAATTCGGCAACACTGAAGAGACCGTCGAAACTGTCGAAGTCATCAAGGAACGTCATCAGAGCAGACCCGCATACTGGCCAAAGGATGGCGCAGAGGTTGACTTCAAGGGCCATCAATGGTCTAGCCTGTCATGGCAGCCAATTATCCAGGCTAACCATTTCAGTGATTCCAAGCCCGAAGTCTCATCCACCAACGTCAAGCGGGGCGACACACAAATAGCCATCTTCAAGATCAAGGGCAAATACTACGCCACGCAACAAATGTGCCCTCACAAGCGCGCATTTGTTCTTTCTGATGGTTTGATTGGTGACGACGACGCCGGCAAATACTGGGTATCCTGCCCATACCACAAACGCAACTACGACTTGAACGGCGAACAAGCAGGTCGTTGCTCGAACGATGAGAGCATGAACATTGCTACTTTCCCCGCCGAAGAGCGTGAAGACGGCTGGGTATACCTCAAGCTACCTCCTACTGAAGAATTAGACGCTCTTCTCGGAACGGAGAAGTGGAAGATTAAGAGCACTGAATCCGAGAATCCTTTCGAGAAGGTGGACAAGATTTACAAGGGTACGAGGGGGAAGAAGATTGGTGACGTCAAAGCTACCGCGAAGGCAGTCTCTTGCGGTGGTGGTGCTAATAACATCGATTGGTGAAGACATGAACAAATAGATTTACGAGGACATGATCACTGTGTTTATATAGGGCTCATTACGGAGTACAGGAGTTTGGGTTGCTTTATTTAGATCAATATACCATGTTAATCAATATATTATACCTCTATATACTTTGTCCTCGATTAGATCTAGATCATACCAACCTAATTAAACGTCTTCAGATAATTCCATATATCTATAGAGGAGTCTCTTGTCTTCGTCACGTAGATGAAGCATACAAGTAGGGCAACAAAAATCACGTGCCAGAATTAACCATTTTCGTCAGGAATGTTGAGTATCAACCAATCACAACTCTCACATTGCCTTATCTTCGAGTGGATCCACCGTGCCCACATAGCGAATCACTAGCCGCTTGGCTTATCAAAATCCATTCTCCTTGCTCCGTAGACTCCCGTCCAATACACACACAAACTTGCAACAATCTTCGATAACTAAGGGACCCTCTCTGAGGCTATGAATAATACTCCATCTCCAGCTTATTTTACGCTGTAGTCATCGCCTCCAGATTGCTGTATCTCCACTGATTCTCCGGAGAAGTCCTCCGCGGACAGAAAAAGAAAACCGTTTGGATATGCTGCCCTAAATCTGCATTCTACGTCGTCTGTGACTAAACCTTGTTATTTTGCCATCCACGTTTTTCGCCTTATCCTTGGCTTTGGAGTATTTTCCGAGTGATTGTCTCGTACATGAACGACTTGAGTCTTGACTATCTGTACCATCCCACTCTGATCCCTGGCCAGACGTCGTGGACTCGTAGCCGTAGTTGCCCAGTGTCTTGGGTTCGTGTCGGGTTCAGAGAGAAATTTCAATGGGCAGATACATTCTCGTCCAATAAGCCACAAGATAGTTATCTCGAATTGCTTTCTTTTTCCTCCGGGTAACATTTGGGGGTGGTCGTTGTAGATCAACTAGCCTAGATCCCAGCATCCCCTCACATAACTCCGTAGCTATTTTCTTTTTTTTTCCTCCTTAAGGGTCAACATATCGAAAACACATGTGTTTGAAGTCTGGGTCATGGAATGTAGTCTGATAGACTAAGTCCGTCCGGAGTACAAGGGTCCTTCTCCCTTTAAAGCGCTTTTGGCGGTATCCTTCTAGCCCTTATCATGATTTTTTGCCAGAGTTAAAACCTTAGTGTCAAACCCGCCAGCCCTGATACTGTGGGCTATCTCTCTACCTTAACATATTGAGTTTGGTTATATCAACTCAAAGTCAATCTAATCGCCGCGGAAATGCTTCCGGTAGATTTGACAATCTCCAGAAACTCGATATAGATTCAGATTTAATCAGTGTGGGCTATGAATGATGTCAACTCAAGACAGTTATCTATATATGTCCACCGTCCTTGCTTCCATGGTTCACTTCATGTCCAGATCATCATCAAACAACAATAACAACAATCTAATAGACTCCAAACGGGGCAACGAATATACCTAAATCGGTGGTACAAGTCGATCAACTCCAATATATCAACATCTCGACAATTGAGCTCGACTCTTTGAGCCCTATAATCAATCATCATCACCCGGGCAGGCGACAACCGGCAAAATGCCTTCCTACAACATGCTCACCAGCACATTCAAGGCTCCCGAAGTTAACCCTCTCACATTCAAAGCACTATCAATCCCGATTTTCAACCCGATCAACCGATATGGAAGAGTCTTTTTCTTCTCATGGCTCGGTTTCTTTGTTGCGTTCCTGTCGTGGTTCGCTTTTCCACCTTTGGTAAGCTGCCCCTTTAACTAGAATCTGTTTGTGAAACTGAAGGCTAATTGTGTGCAGTTGACTACCACTATTAAGAAAGATCTTCACATGAGCCAGTCGGATGTAGCGAATTCTAACATTGTAGCGCTCTTGGCTACGTAAGTATTTGTTTCTGCATAAACAAGAAAATACATACTAACATCAATAACAGCCTTCTCATACGATTCATCTGCGGACCCATGTGCGACAAATTCGGACCTCGATGGGTCTTCATCACCGTCCTGCTTTGCGGCGCTATCCCCACTGCCATGGCAGGTCTGGTCACCACACCCTCTGGCTTGATTGCATTGAGATTCTTCGTCGGTATTCTCGGTGCCAGCTTTGTGCCTTGCCAGGTGTGGACTACTGGATGGTATGATAAGAGCGTTGTCGGTTATGCCAATGCTTTGGCCGCTGGTTTGGGTAACGCTGGTGGCGGTGTGACTTAGTATGTGCTTCTTTCAACTGACTTGATGAGAATATAATTGCTAACCTGTATGATTATAGCTTCGCGATGCCCGCCATCTTCGATTCCCTCGTCAAGCACCAGGGTCTCTCTGACCACAAGGCCTGGAGAGTCGCCTACGTCGTCCCATTCATCATCATCACCGCCATCGCCTTGGGTATGATGTTCCTTTGCGACGACACTCCCACCGGAAAATGGTCTGAACGCCATCTGGGGGGCACCGAAACTCCCATGATCGCATCCAACAACCCAGACTCCTCTGCCTTCTCGTCTGGCGCCACAACACCCCGAATTGCCAACGAGAAGATTGACGGCAAAATCGTTTCTACCTCCTCTGCTGCCTCTGACACCGAAGCTCAGGTCGACAACTCCAAGGGCGATCTCATCGATGAAATGATCGTTGCACCTACCTGGCGCGAAACTCTACAGGTCGTTTTCAGTCTCCCCACCATCTCCCTCGCTGCGCTGTACGCTTGCTCCTTCGGTGCCGAATTGGCTCTCGACGGTGCCTTGGGTAACTACTACACCAAGAACTTCCCCAAAATGGGCCAGACCAAAACCGGTGAATGGGCAGCCATGTTCGGTCTTTTGAACGTCGTCACTCGTCCGCTTGGAGGATACATTGCCGATGTGATTTACCGTCGCACTTCCTCCGTCTGGGCTAAGAAGATCTGGTTGACATTTTTGGTTATTGTGACTGGAGCGTTCTTGGTGGCTATCGGTCTCACGAACCCAACAGATGAAGCAACCATGTTCGGATTGATGGCCGGAATGGCTGTTTTCCTTGAAGCTGCTAACGGCGCTAACTTTGCTCTTGTGCCTCATGTGTACCCTTTTGCCAACGGTATCGTCTCCGGCACCGTCGGCGCATTCGGAAATCTCGGAGGTGTGATTTTCAATATTATCTTCAGATACAATGGCACCCACTACGACAGATCGACCTGGATTATGGGTGTAATTACTTTGGGTGTTGGCGTGTTGCAATCCTGGACTCGACCTGTTGCCAAGGAGGCGGCTATTTCGGGAAAGCACTGATATATTCTTTTGTTACGATACCTTTTTTTATAGACTATTCCGGATTTAGCAAGTACTGTACTAGATGGGCTTTTTATTCAATTTCAGTTTTCATTTCTTAAAAAAAAAGTTTCTTTCCCTCCAAGTGTTTGCGTTTTACTAGTCATGACTCAATTTATCGATCAGATTTGCCTAGACTGTTCCTTTCAAGCCCTCCATCATAGGACTGCTCCCTGCGTATTCAAGGATCTACATAGTATTTTGCCGGGTACGTAGTATACGATGATGTACGAAGTGCCAGAAGTCTAGGGCTGCAGTGGCTGTCTTGGATAGATAGGTCGGAGCTGCCCGGTCCAATGATGGGCTGTGGCAGACCCCCCTGTTCCTGCGACTAGAGCGTTCGATGATGTGCGTTAGGTGAAACGGCCCTTGAAAGCCGCCAGATTGGTGTCATGTCGCGACATTGTATCTGCAGAAGGATCTGATGGCATCACACCTGTAAAGTGACACGTAGTTGTGGGCCTCTTCATCTGAAACATGATCTGATATGGTAGTAGGTACTGAGATGTTGTCGCAGTATCTGGAATAGCGGTCCGTGACGGGGCCGCGATGGCACGTGTTTTGCCCACTAAAACGCAAGCTAAGGTTCTGATTGGCCAGTGTCTCCACGTGAGTGCAGTTTGGGGTGGTACCCTAACCTTTTCTGGTTAATCTGTGGTACTCTATGTCAAGCCTGAAGTTAAAGGCAACGAGGCAGACGGCCAGCCAGAACGAAAGCCATCTGTGGAAATACCGAAGAAGCTGAGAAAGATCCTCGGTGGGTTTTGCGGGGAAACCCAACAAACCTACTTTACACCGTTACCACCACAACACCCCCTCTCCCAATCCATCGCCCAAAGCTTGTCTCCTTTGTTCCATCCCAGACCGGTTCGTAATTCAACAAAGAAAGTCCCGTCGATGATGAACACCCTCTTATTTCCGCGAGAATGAGTCATGTCGTCGGAGAACACGACTCCCTTTGTCACCATGAACGAGACTGGAAATAACGCCAATCCCCCCGCCAACACGAACCCTACCAATAATGATAACGACAAACCCATCAATCCGAGATCCCGGATATTCCGCCCATGCCTGACATGTCGCCGGCGCAAAATAAGTGTTTGTATTCCCGGTGTTGCTGAAAGTTTGATTCTCGAATCGGCCCTGAGCTGACTCGTGCGGAAACAGTGCGATAAGACCAGACCCAAATGCAAGAGATGCGCACAAACCGGCTACCAGTGCGAAGGATATGGCGAAGAACGCCATTTCGTCTATGTCATCCCAACCCGATCTGCAACCCCATCAGCAGACAGTAGCGGGAGCGGCCGGGGCAGTAGCAGAAGCAACAACAGAACTGGCAGCAGGGACAATCACAATTCGAAAAAAGTCACACTCCGATCATCGCGACAATTACCGCCAGATCATTTACAACAACAGCAAATATGGAAACCGCACGGCACCGCACAACTGCGCCCACCACAACTTTCCAGTGTGATGACGTTGAATTCGGCAGACGCCAACCGTTTACAGTTGGTATCCTATTTCGTCGATCGGTATATGCCGGACCGCATGGCACAGCGGAATGAGAATATCACAGCAATGACATGGTTGATGGGTCTGCCGAACTTGTTGGGAAAATGGAAAATCTTGGATATGTCCCTTTCGGCCTTGTCTCTGGCGTATATAGGGGACATGCATGGGAATAAACAGACTTCACGACAAGGGGAGCATTATTATAACGAAGCATTGCAACATATGAGAGGCCGGCTGGCTCGGAATCAGATAGATGAAGGGATGCTTGCGGCTTGTATCTGCATGTCAATATACGAGGTGTGTTTCCTCTTCCGTTTCTTAAGCGGAAAGCAAAGGCTGACTGGTTAAGATATTTCATACAAGTGACGGCACAAGCGGGTGGATGTTCCATGTAAAAGGTGCTTGTCGATTACTCGAGCTCAGGGGACCGCCGTCACCAACGTCGCCTCTTGATATGAATCTATTTCGTCGAATACGAGCTGTAGCAGTAAGCTTTCCCTAGACATAAGTGGTGGTACTGTGACTAATGTTCGCAGCTCTGGGACTCTTATGCCAGTGGGAAAACTTCATTTTTAGCGAAACCCGAATGGCGCGGTTTATCCGATACACCCTACGATTTATTGTTAGATATCCTTGTCCGCCTCACAGCATTACTCTCAAAAGCAGATAATATTGATAGCATGGCCGCAAATGGCGATGACGCTGGCGCAACAGAAGCCGCTCAAAAACTAATGTGGAAATGCCATTCTCTACGAGACGACCTAGTCACTTGGTACGCGGATTTCCAGACCAAAGAAACCGGGCCACTCTTTTATCTCGAGCCTGAAGAACAACATCCATACCTCGACCCGGACTCAGATCTGAACGATATATTCCCGGATAGTGTCACATTCCAGAGCCCTTATATAGCCCAATTATTATTACTGTATTGGTACGGCGAAGTCGTCGTCCACAGCGCCATGTCAACCGCCCACCGGCATCTCTGGGGCCAAAGCCCCAACAACATCGAAACACCATCCCCATCCTCAACCTCCACCTCTTCACCCTCAACAACCGCCTCCGTCACAACCGAACGCCTAACCGAAGCCAGGCAACAAATGACCATGCTCGAGGGCGAAACACTCGCCAATATCGAAACAATCGGCGAATACTTCGCCGCAAAGATATGTCAAGCCATGGCCGGCATTGGGCGGAACAGTCTTCGCGGGTATGGGTTTCAGATCGGCATGGTACCGCTCTGGTCTGCACAGCAGTATTATCTGAATCGCTCGGCGCGCAAGTACATGTGGTGTCGGACTGTGCTTATGAATTTTGGTAGAAAGGGGTTTGTCGTTGGGCAGAGTCTTGGGACGTTGGCTTTGAGGCAGTATCCTGGTCGATATGTGGGGAATGATAGTTCATCGTCTATAGAGGAAGTGATATCGTAGCTTCCCCCACACTTTTTGCATCTATTGTCCAACGACGTTTCTGTCTTTGCTTTGAAACAATGGAGTCCGGGAGTCATGAATCATGCATCATGGGATACGATGGAGTATACGGGACTAGGTGTTTCTTGGAAACTGTATATTATACGATTCCGGCTTACTGGGTTGACAAGCAAGTATATGGAGCTTATCAGAATGTCATTTGTTCCACTTGTATTGATATCTCGGAGGTACATTTATTTCATATTTTTGTCTATTATATACTGGATCCTGCATGTGTACAATCAATTAACTGAATATATCACATTATCATGGGTATCATGCTTCCCATGTATGATCCGGTCCAACTATCATGCCAAGCCCTAATCCAGATGTAAAATGCCAATCATGATACCCGTAGAACGCCGTGCCATGAGGAAAACAGAAATATTGAAAGGACAAGAAGTATGAGACAAGAAAAATAGCAAGCAAGAGACGAGGACACAATCAGAGACGAGGGGCTAATCAACAACCGGAGGCGACAAATCCTTCAAAAACTCATACCCCGTCTCTTCCTCCGGCTTCTCCGGCTCCAGACCAATCGCAGACCTCAAAGCCCTCACCTCGGACTGCAAAGCCTGAATAATCGTTGTCGGCGCCTGATCCTCTTCACACCTCAAGCGATACGCCGTACGCAACATCTCCGCCAGCCGCATGGTCTGCGCATGCCAATGATCACGGTCCAGGCGACTTGATAAATGAGCGTCGCGCTCAGCTTGTAGCAATGCGTTGTACTCCTTCTTTTGGGCGAGAAAGTACATGTTGTTGTTTTGGCAGTAATTACGGATTTGTTCGACCATGATGCCCATGCTGGTTTCGAATTCGCCGATGAGGCTTGTGTTTTCGATTTGTTCGCGTTCGAGGGCTTCGACGGTGCGACGTTCGCGGGCGAGGGCGCGTTCAAGTTCGGCGATTCGTGCGGCTGTTCCTATATTAGCATGTTGCGTTTCAAAGTGTGGTGAGGATTTACTGACCAGATATCTCCCCACTGACCTGATGAATATCCGGAGTCGTGCCTTCAGCAGTAGATCGGCGCTGCATCCATATTAGCAACAATTCCTTTCCAACGACCACTTCCAAGCATAGGAGACATACCATAATCTCCTCCGCACTCTGCACAATCCCCCTCGTCATTTCACGATTATTCTTCAGAATATCGCTAAACTCCACCACCATATCATATAAATTATTCAAATCCATCTGATGTCCCGCATTCATCGGCAACCCATTCATCATCATATTATTATTATTGCCCATCCCGTTTCCACCACCACCGCCTACAGCACCACCACCTCCACCTCCACCGCCGCCTCCGCCACCGCTACCGTTCATCTGTGAGGGAGATGGAGACATGGATTGTCGCGACATGTTAGCCATATTCACGACGTTGGGCGAGTTGTCTATATAATTTCCCATTGCTGCTGCGTTGTTGTTGTTGTTGCCGTTTGTGGTCATGCTCTCGCGATGGGCGCGAGAGGTCTCACGAGTAGGAGCACTTTCGAAGAGATGTCAGGTCTATTGGCATATAGCGAGTTGAGAGTTTCGGAACGCAGTGCTGTTTCAGTATCGCGCTGTTCGGGTGTTGTTGTTGGTATTATTTGGCTTGTCACATCATTGATAATGGCAGCTGGGGTTGACAGGTCGCTTTCTATTGGACAGGAAGGAGGTCCAGAATCTATGAAGCACAGACCGCCTACCTAAATTGGAGCCCATTTGAGGTCACGTGATATTATTTTACACCTAGAACGTTTTTTCGAGGTAATTTATGATTTCTAAATTGAAATTATAATATAGCTAGAGAAAACGATGAATTCATCTATAGCTGCTCTTAGTCAATTGGGAGACATATGTCGTGAAGCATTCGCCTTTCTTATCCATATACTCCAATACCGACAGCCTATCACCACGGCACCGAAGCGGTGGACCTTTGGTAACTATGATCAAATAGACTGTCAATCCAGCCGCTTGATTGCATAGCTGTTCATCTGAAGACGCAACAGCCCGGGACAACTTGGTCGAAGATTCGGTAGAGGAGAATGGGGTTCGGCTGTTGCTCACCTACAGTATGAAGCTGTATTGGAGAAGTGCAACCATATTGTAAATTGTTAGCGTTATTTTCATCATCATCTTCAGGTCATATCGAGTAGTGCGGCAAGTTTTTCCTCAGGGTCCGTAGAAGGTATCGTCGCAGACCCATCATTGTTCGTGCGAATAACACGACTACTATTCACCCTTCCTGCAACCCTTGCCACCAACATGCGCATCTTATCAATTTCTCGGACCAACTCGCCATCTCTCGTGAGGAGATTGGGCTGAATATTTTCTTGCGGATTCTTGAACGGCTCAAGGAGTGCTTCCAGTTGCTTGTACTGCGCCAATTGCTTTTGCTTCTCTTGGCGTCTGTTATCTAGTGCGACGAGACGTTCGTAGAGGAGTTTGTATCTGTATCGTTTCGTATTAACGATAGGTAGTTGTGTGGGGTTGAGGAAGAATCGAACTTACCTTTCTTTCTCCTCGGGCGAAGCATCATCTCCGCGGTATTGCGATGGTAGTTTCTCGATAACTCTGATACAACATTAGCCCAATGATCGGCGCGCACGTCGCAAATTGGGTGCATACAGATGATTTGATAGATCTGAACCAATTTCTACCCCAGTGGACTTCTGACTTGGGCTGAGAGCCTCGTTTTTGACTGAGTCCCAATACAAGCTCTCAATCTGTCGAGCGACGTGTTGGATTGCTTGGTTCGAGTAAACGACGCGGTTGTGTTGTTTCAATGTCGTATTCACTATCAGACAAGTATCAGTCTTTAGTCTCAACCGATCGATATTGGTCCGGACGAACACTTTTGCACAACTTCCTCCAGGACCTTGTCGCTCAAATCATCCTCCGTCTCCGGCGCAAAGTCTCTCCATCCTTCCTGAGGCGCGATAGGTGCCGATAGGATTCGGATTTGGTTCCGTATGAAGGATGTCTTGATTTCTGATATCGTGCGTGATTTTTCCATGGCTGTATGTCTGGTCTGTTATTTGCTTAGAAAGACGAGAACATGTAAGATGTTGATTTAAATCACGTGTTGATAACAGTGGACGCGCCGATTATTGCGATTATCATCCCCGCGTCCAATGATAACCGCCATCTCTCAAGCCCCTCTCAACTATTGACAGTATCCATGAGCTCTATGGCCATGGCACTGGTGGTTGAAATGAGTTGAAGTACATATTGTCGTCTCAATGTTATACTTTTGACTGAATGCTATTCTCTTTATTGATGAACAAAGTGCTGAAAGCTGCACCTAAATCCTATCGGCTAGCACGTACATTCTGCCTCGGTAAATCGTCGTTTATCAGCCGGCGCAATCTGAAAGGATTCAAGCTTGAAATACCTTGACTTTTAGCTCTTCACAGCATGCTTCAGAACCAAACTATATAGAAAGAACGACGCGGTCAACTTATTCAAACATGACAGCCGCCCAGCCTCGTGCGCTTTTGTTTGACGTTGGTGGAGTGTGTGTAAGATGTATCCGGCACCTGGACCATCTCAAGAAATCTGTCCTGACTCGATGTTATAGGTTGTTTCGCCATTTCAAGCAATTCTAGATTATGAAAAATCCAATGGCATACCTCCTGGATGGATCAACTTCAGCATTTCACGAACAGCCCCAAATGGCAATTGGCACAAGCTAGAGCGCGGTGAAATATTACTAGACGCAGAATTCTTCAAAGGCTTCAAGCGAGATCTTCAACAGCCTCACTTATGGAAAGAATATCAACAACGATTACAACAGAAAGAAGGAAACTCTTCTTCGACTGACCCACCTCTCCCCAACATCGATGCAGAGTTCTTATTCTGGGAGATGATGCGAGTATCTCGCGAACCAGATCCGTTCATGTTCCCAGCTTTGGGAAAACTGAAAGCTTCTGGGAAATACTTAATGGGCGCATTGTCTAATACAGTCATCTACCCACCCGGTCACCCGTTCAGTGAGGATAAAATAGGGCTACGGAAACAATTCGATTTCTTCATCTCATCAGCGCATACCGGTCTCCGCAAGCCGCATCCAGAGATATATGCACATGCATTGACGACGATAAATGAAGTTGCAGCGCAAAAGGGTCAGCCCCCTATAAGTGCATCTGAAATTGTATTTTTGGATGATATCGGAGAGAATCTGAAGGCGGCTAAGAAGGCTGGATTTGGAACTATCAAGGTCGTCCTTGGGAAGTCGCAGGATGCGGTCAAGGAGTTGGAGAATATTACTGGTCTTCAGCTGTTGGATGGTAATGACAGGCCGAAGCTATGATATGTATATACTTGAATAAGAATGTTTTCATTAATGAAGGAATAAACGAGCTGTACAGCTTTTGGGGTCACTGTAGTATAGTGTAGTCACTGGAGCAGAGTAAGGTATTCTTCAAGGCATGGGAGTGCTGGTTCGTAGAATTACCTTAGTTAAGGTACATATTGGTTTCATAAGGCATACAGAATAACAATCAGTTATACGAGCAACCGAAATCACGATTCATCTGGAAAATTGTCTGTTGTCGTCGCCCACCTCGAATTGCGGGTGTTCGTGGCCAACCCTTTTACCCGCAGAAGCTTGAGATGGCGCTAAGCGAAGCACCCGCACAAAAGCCCTATCGACTTATCCCGCACTCTTCCTCACCTTTTTTCTCGGTCCAGCAGCCAAGCCATACTCGACAAAAGGACATATTCAAAGTCCGCGACAAATCCGTCAAGATGGTGAGTTGATACAGTTCTGATCAATGGCTTCTTTTCGCCATTTTTATCTCTCTTAAAAATCCTCCGAAATGTGTTCTCAGAGTCGTGCAAGATGCTTCGGAGGGGGGATTTCTGAAGCGCAAATTGCTGACTCGCCTGTAGCCTTTCACCAAGACCGTTAAGAACAGCGCGTACTACAGGTTAGTCTTCACTTACTCTTGCCTTGCAAATGCTGTCAATTGCTCGTTACTGACTTTCGTTCAGTCGCTACCAGACCAAGTACCGCCGTCGTCGTGAGGGAAAGACCGACTACTATGCCCGTAAGCGCTTGATCACCCAGGCCAAGAACAAGTACTCTGCTCGCAAGCACCGTCTTGTCGTAAGTTGACAATTCACTTGACATGCAACTTATGGTCTCTAACATTTGTAGGTCCGCTTCACCAACCGCGACATCATCACCCAGATTGTCTACTCCGAAATCACCGGTGATAAGGTTATCGCCTCCGCTTACGCCCACGAATTGAAGCGCTACGGAATCGAGCACGGTTTGACCAACTGGTCCGCTGCCTACGCCACCGGTCTCCTTCTTGCTCGCCGTCTCCTCAAAAAGCTCGAGCTCGACGACACCTTCGAGGGTGTTGAGGAGGCCGACGGTGAATACACCTTGACCGAGGCTGCTGAGACCGACGAGGGTACCCGCCGCCCCTTCAAGGTCTTCCTCGATGTCGGTCTTGTCCGTACCTCCACCGGTGCCCGTGTCTTCGGTGCCTTGAAGGGTGCCTCCGACGGTGGTCTCTTCGTTCCTCACTCCGAGAACCGTTTCCCTGGTTACGATATTGAGTCCGAGGAGCTTGATGCTGAGACTCTCCGCAAGTACATCACCGCCGGTCACGTTGCCGAGTACATGGAGGGTCTTGCCGACGACGACGAGGAGCGCTACAAGTCCCAGTTCTCCCAGTACATTGACGACGAGATTGACGCCGGTGACCTCGAGGACTTGTACCTCGAGGCCCACAAGGCTATCCGCGAGGACCCCTTCAAGAAGGACGAGGATGCTGGTGAGAAGAAGAGCAAGGAGGAGTGGAAGGCCGAGAGCAAGAAGTACCGCACCCCCAAGCTCACCAAGGCGGAGAAGGACCAGCGTATCCAGGAGAAGATTCGCGAGTTGGCCGCTTAAATGGACAGCTTGCGGTAGATGTTCTGATGACTTGTACTCGAGAAGTTTCTTCTGTTAAGAACTATGACGCAGAACAACAAAAAGTATTGATCTTCATGCCCTTGATGAAATCTTTCCTTCCCTCGCCTTTTTACTTTTTCCTCGTATCATGTCACGGTTCATGGATGATATCCTATCATGTTTTGCATTTGTTTGTTTTTCGGAGCAATAGGGCGACCACAAGAACTTTTTTTTTCTTTCTCTTCCAATCTTCCATGAACCTATGTAGGCTTGTAGGCTTGTATACAGACACGGATTTGTAAGAATTTGTAAAAACTCTCAACAAATGTCAGCATAAGTACTAGGGCAGACATGCAGACATCCCACTCAAACCTTAATCCGTCGGGGAGCGAATAAACTCAAAACCGATGTACGTAAAAGGGTAATACCGAATACTGCATCGTATTGTACGTGTTCGAAAATCACTGCAAAAGAGTGTATCTTATTGGCCGGCGGTGCTGGGGAATCCTGGGATCATGCAGGTTATCAGTCACATGACTCGCTTCCAATCGCCTGCTTTCCCCATGCAAGAATAGGGTGGCGTCACACATTTTTGTGACCTCTAGATGATTATGATGTACATATTCGGCTGGAGCTTTGGTCACTTTCTTGGATTTTTGGATAGAAGTGTACTCTGTATATAATCAATTGAATAGAATCAACGGATAGCCACGCAGACCAGTTTGTAAGAGCCTCCGATGACGGACAGACTTTTGCTGTACCTCTGCAAACATTACGGATCCGTACGGAAAGTCTGACAGTCATGGTATTTTGATGGCGCAAACCAGCGAATAAGACAGTGGTCTCGTGACCCACAGACACCGTTTCTTTGTACTTCTCTGGAAGGCCTTGGTAAATTACAGTCTGGCTTACATTGGTTGCGCTGCGGTCCGGAGTACTGCCCATCAACTATGTTACTAACGACATCTTCTGCTTAGGGCTGAAATTTTCTCCTTTCTTCATCGTCTTCTTAGCAAAATACATTTGGGGTGTATTATCGTGCTCTTTGTGAATACGCCTCTCTTATTGTTTAGTTTCACACCACTCTCTGCTGTGCCAGTTCATGGCAAGTCAAGATGTCGCCTTTATGAGAGATAACGTGACATCATCCCACACCTCACCTCCAGACTTCCAGACCCCCCGTACAACCAGAGGACATCACGACCACACTTACCCAGGGAATTTTAATCAGTATCGTCGTGCCATTGTGCAGTTCTTGTCGTTATCTTCTGGGTCAACGATTTCAAAGTTAGGGCAACATGGAGGGGTCCAATACGGTGGATGTGAGCTGGCTCCATCATTCACATCGAGGTATATATTCTCCATCTTGATTATACTTGATCTGCTCAGTCCTATACTAATTCATTGATAAAAACAGCGGACCAATTGTTGCGAACCAAAGCAGCCACTTCCTCAGTGCACGAAAAGACCAACGGCCTGGCGGACTCCAAACTTGAACGAAGAGGCTCGGATAAGAAGACATCGCAACGAATACCCGATGAACGCCCGCAACCTACAAGTAATTCCCAACCAAAAGCGAACGGCACTCCTACAGAGCAACCACTCTCTAATGCGCGCAATGCGCCGGAGACGAAATTAGCGGCAAACCCTCCAGCTACACCAGTCAAAGGAAGCGCTCCGAAGGCTGTCCCAGGGAGGCGGAATTCGTGGATTTCATCGATCAGCTCTAAATTCTCTACGGGCACAACACCACCAGGACAAATCGCTGCTCCTCCGGTCGCCCCGAAGTTGAGCCCACCAGTCAAATCAGATATCAATCCGTTTGGTGCTTCGTTTTCTCCCAAGGATAAAGATACGATCATCGGCGAGTCGCCTAATGCTTTTACGACGTCAACGGCATCTTCGCCAAAGAACCCTTCCTTCTTACAGAATGCCTTTCGGAAGTTTTCGTCCGGTGGCGGTGGAATGGGAAAGGCGACAACCAACGGCGGTATATGCGAGCGCCGGATAATGAATGTCGATCCCAACAGAGACAGATGCAAGGTTCCGGAATTGAGTCAAGGGAAATTGAAGCGTGTCGCATTTTGTGTCGATGTTGAAATCGCCGGCTTTGCTTCGCGTGAAGACGATGACATGACCAAGCGCGAGTCCACGAACGTGCCTACTTCGCAAGCGTCCAAGTTGAAGACTAAGGAGAAGAGCGAAGGTTCAGCTTTGAAGAACCCTGAGGCTGCTGCGGAAATGGCGAATGCTCCAAAATCTGATACCGTTGATCAAAGCCCGCCAACTCCGGCTGCAAATGGTGACACTACCGCTGATGGTCGAACCAAGGAGCCTACCAAGAAACAGGAAAAGAAGAAACGTTCAGAGGAGGAACGAAAGGAGCGCAAAGAGAGGAAGAGGAGACAGGCAGAGGAGAATGGGACTATTCCTATGCAATTTAGACAAGGAGAAGATGAACAGCCCGCTGCGCCAACAGCAGTGCCAAGCGGTTCCCGCTCCAAGACACAGAGCCATCCAACCACGGACCCTGTACGTATTTATCGCCGTTGCTGTCAGCTCCGTGAAACTCCAGTTTTGAAAAAGCTTGTGGAGCAAATGACTTCACCATCATCGACCCTCGTTGAGGCTCCTGGTACTGTGGCCGTGTTGGATCTTACCGATTTTCCCATGACGTTGCAAGATATTGTCACTTTTAGTGATTGGCTCGCGATTGTTCCTGTTCGAAAATTGATACTTGAGAATTGTGCCCTCACAGACGAAGGTGTGCGCTCAATTTTGGCCGGTCTTCTTTCTACGAAGACCATGCAACAAGCTCGAAATAGACGTCGGTCTACGAAAGAAAAGCTTGCATCTGTTCCTCCACTTTTTGGAGTAGTGGAAAAAGTCTCGTTGAAAAACAATACCAAGATTGGACCTGAGGGTTGGCGTCATATCTGTCTATTTATCCATCTTTCCAAATCGCTCAAAGCGATTGATCTCTCTGGCATCCCTTTTCCGAAGAAAATTACTGATAGCCCAAGCCCCTTGAAAGCGGGTGATCTGGCAACGACACTCGCAAGCTCACTCACTACCCGTTTCGGTGGCGATTACCTTGAGGAATTGCTTCTCAGCGAGTGTGAGCCGTCCACTGAGGATATAGAAAAAATATGCAATGCTGCAGCCGCTATTAAGTTGAGACGACTGGGTCTGGCTAACAATAGTATAACTCGGGAAGGATTGGAGCATGTCGTCCGCTATCTTCGATGTGGTCATTGTGAGGGAATTGATCTCGGAGGAAATGAGTTGCACGATCATTTGAGTCTACTAACGGAAGCCATTGATTCTGAGAACCCCTTGCTAGCATTGAGTCTGGCAGACTGTTCGTTGACACCGGCTACGATATTCCCTCTGCTCCAAGCATTCCCTACTCTACCCAATCTGCGATTCATTGACTTTTCGCATAATCCCGCATTATTCACCACTCAACCAGACTGTCTATCTATGCTTAGGAAGTTTCTTCCAAGAATGGGGGCGTTGAAACGCATACATTTGGCGGATGTGGACCTTTCACCTGACCATGCCATCGCCCTCGCAGAGGTATTGCCTGAGTGCCCAAGTCTTTCCCATTTGAATATTCTGGAAAATCCAAGAATTGCAAGCCTAGGATCATCTAGTGACCCAGCTGATCAAGAGGAAGCATGCGCTGTTTATGCCTCTTTGATGACCGCTGTTCGTGTTTCACGTACTCTGATTGCAGTGGATATTGAAGTCCCTAGCGCAGAGAGTAATGAGGTTGTCAGGGCATTGGCCTCTCAGATTGTCGCATATTCTCTGCGGAATCTTGGTGCTCTCGAGGAACTCAGCGATGCCAACCAAGTCCAACGCTCAGAAGTACCAATTCCTGAAGTACTACAGCATCTTGTGGGTTCCACTGGTCCTGTCTTATCCACCGAGGACGAACCGGCGCCAAATGAAGATTATGTTATTGGAGGAACAGGTGTCGTAAAAGCACTGGGTGTATGTCTTGGTAACCTTGATCGTCAGCAAGCTGAAATCGGAGGAGGATCACGACCTGGTAGTGGCCGCTCAACGCCTGTTCCGCAAGTCACGCCCTCTATCCATAAGACTAAGAAAGCGCGAGATATGTCGAAGAACCTGCTTGGATCTGCACGTAACATCCAAGCTAGAATCAAGATAGCGCTTGTTCGGGAGGATCGGGCTGGCAATGATGCCAACTACAGTGAGTTATATATCGTCTTTTGATTGAACGATTCTAACCAATATTCGTCAGGGCGACTGCAATTCCTTGATCAGACTCTTCAGAAGATCATCACGCGCTTCGAAGAAGAGTTCCCCGAGTGTCGTGTATGCGCAGACAGCCAGACAGAGGAAACATCGTCTCAGCGCTCCAGTGAGGACAGTCACGAACCAATTGCAGCAGTTGACAGCGCCGCCTATGTTCCTGATCTACCTACTGCAGAGGATGAAGAGGCAGATCCATTCGCCATTCGTCTATCACGCCGAGGCTCTAATACCTCCCTTCACTCCCGAGCACTAACATCAGAAGAAGGTCGTCTTCACAGGATCAGTCAACATCTCCGACGAGACTTCCTCAACCCTTCGCTTATTGCACCCGAAGACGGCGGCGTAGTGACCGGCGACGACTCCCACATCAACGCCCTTCGTGAGAAACTCGAGAATCTTAAAGGAGACGAGAAAATGGGTACTCACCCTGAGAGCGTGGGAGCCGACAAGGCTTTTCACGAGTTGGGCTCCACGATGGAAGAGCTATGGATCATTCAGCAACAAGACCAAGACGCTTTTGAGCGGTGGAAGCAAAGCCAAATCGCTGCTCAGATCAACGCTGGCCTACGATCGCCGCCATCCCAAGATGGCGAGTCTTCTTCATCACAGCCCGGCAAGTGAATATTTGCCGAATACGATGTACAAAACCAAACTCATATCTCTCTTTTATCATTTCCTGTTTAGTTTTTTTAGCGTGCCATTTGCCCTTTGGTTGTTCGTTCCCATGTGCCATAGTTACTGCTAATATTTCATGAGACATGACAGCGTTATGTACCAAGCTCTTTCATTGATGTCGAGGCGTTAGGGCATTCTATAGTTACAACTTACGCTCGTTTCGTATGACTAATTTGTATATTGTATCATACTTGTGTATGATTTCATGATCAAGTACATTGAATATAAATATAAGATAATTCTATCCCCCCTGTTCAGATGGCTTGTTCCCTGTAATGCATCTATCTTACGATCAGCAGCGAAGATCGCGGCGATGGGTGAACTTCGATTCCCGTGCCGCGATTCATTGATGCATGTATTGGGGGCCTACGGTGCAGATTAGGCTTATCATGCAACCTCAGATCAGGTCTTTTCATACGTATAAAAGGTAATAATTACTGATTTTGGACAGGTGCTTGCATTTATGAAGATCGCGGAGACGGTTGAATTTCGACTCCCGTGCCGTGATTCATGCAGCAGGTATCATGCAGATGAACCTGGAAGTATTCTATTGCACATCATACGAGGTTATCTAGATTGACTACTTGAGGCCAATGTCAACTGGTATATAAACCTGGGTCATTCCACGAAAACTCTAGCTTTTCATTCTTCTCATACAACAACATTGAATCAACACGACTTCATCAACCGCAACCTTCACCTATATACAAAATGGCTCCTATCCACATCGGCTCCTTGGTCTACGACTACCAAGCCCTCGACGTGCTCGGCCCCTTCGATCTCATCGGATCAGGAGGCAAACACGTCCTAAACGCAGTAGCCTTCTACACCAACATCGACAAAAACCTCCTCAACCGTGCCCCGGAGTTCGTATTCCACCACATCGGCGAGACACTCGAGCCAGTCCCCCTCCTCACAAGCTCACTCATCGTCAAGCCCACCGACACAATCGACAGCTGCCCCGAGTTGGACTATTTGCTGGTTGGTGGACCCGACGTCAAGGACTTTGAACTCTCGCCCCGGTATGCGGATTTCATCCGCCGACATGTAGCATCCGGAAAAACGGTGTTTACAACCTGTACTGGCGCCGGAGTCCTCGCCTCAACGGGCGTTCTAGACGGTAAGAATGCCACAATCAACAACCTCGAATACGAATGGGTTGCCAAACGATACCCAAAGGTCAAATGGACCAAGGAGAAGAAATGGGTTGTTGATGGGAATATCTGGACGGGTGGTGGAGCGGTTGCGGGGATGGATATGTTTGCGTATTGGTTTAAGGAGGAGTTTGGAATGGATATGCTTGTTCAGGGGGCTAAGGGGCTTGATTATGAGCCGAGGGATGTTGATGGGCTGTTTAGGGTGTTTCCGCAAAGGTATGATGAGGATGGGAAGCAGTTGCCTACACTTACGTTGCCATAAATCTTTCAATTAGACTGTGGAAAGACACTTCAGAAGTTATAGGAGGCTAGTGGCATGACATCTTCTACGATGTCCGGATAGAGATATCAACGGAATCTCATCTCTTAGCACTTAATGACCCTAGGTTATATTAGGAGTCTCCATCATTAGAAGGTCACCCCAAAGTTTCTCATCTTCTATGCTCTGAACTTCCATAGCGATGGCGTTTTGTAGTGTTACTAGTGTAGGTTGGCTCGGGGCCTGAGTGACCTTGCGGCTCGAATACCGCAATGCAGGGCAGCGGCGTAGCCTTTGCCCGGACGAGGATGCTGCGTTATTCAAAGCCTTAAGCTCATGATGAGCATTGCGACTAGTATCACGAACCTCTGCGAGATTCCCTCTTGCCACTGCATAGGAAGTTCTTACACTTTCCATGACCTCGGGAAGCCTTGAATAGAGGCTCTTGGTAGGCAATGGCCGGTCTGGCGATGGCTTCATAACCTGTAGATAAGACAACAGTGTATCAAAGTATGCTTGTAGATCCACCGTTTGCTGTGCAATCTCCACGTTCCATTCGGGTGCCTCTGGCAGTCCTACGGACAGCCTGTACAGCACAAATATTGTCAAAATAACCTGATACCACGTGGCAAATGACAAGCTACCGTGCATCGTAATTGGAATAGCAAGAAAGGAATCAAGGGATTCTTTCGTAGAGATGACGCATTTGATCAAGTTACTGATGACCATTGGAGGCACAGACAACAAGGTGGAATCTTCCTGCGCTTTTGGAACAGGCGGACTTCTCAGACCATAGCGATATACCAAGCCCATTTCTTGAATTCGAATCTTGGCGGTATGATAGGCATTGCTCAGCAATACTAGGGATTTTCAATCAGCTAAGCGAAAGGCCAGGATTTGAGAGACACGAACCTGTGTTGCGAAGCTCCGTCGATAGAGAGGACCACCAATCTTCTAACCCCGTCGTGAATCGTTCGGCATGAATGTATAGACGGGAGCCATGAAGGCCTTCTGACCTGTAAGTCTCACAGACCTCCTCGGCAAACTGTAGTACTTTCGTGACTGGATATATCAAGAGATCTGTCTCGAATTCAGGCTGTTGTTGCAGCATCATAACGCATGGAAGCATGTTCTTGTGATATTGAAGATTGTTGGGCCTTCCGGAAGACATTGTTATTCTGTTCAGGTCAGCGCAAGCTCGTCGGCGCTTATCTGTAGTGAATGAATAAAGTGAATAACATCTTACATGCTAGATATGTAATAGCAACCTAGATAAGCACGGCATGCCTCACGAGCATAGATGTTGTCCAGCTCAGTCCGCTTTTCAAGCAAGTCGGCAACGTCTAGATCGAGGTGAAGGTCAATTACCATGCTGATTGCAATTTGTACGTACAGGTAGTCTTGTTGACTTCCTGGAATAAAGTGGAATTGAAACCTGACATCGGTCAGCTTACCTTGGGGATAGAGGAAAATGTGGGAAGTGACAACTTACCAAGCAAGGTGGACGAGTAATCCTTGGAGCAGATCTAGATCTTTCTCGCCGGCTATGACGGCCCGCTTGCCGAGACATTCTTTGAATTGTCTGATCAAAGCGTCTTGAAGGTAGCAATACTTCGAGGAGGCAGCAGCAACCGCTGCGAGCAATAGGAAAGGCCGATCTTCAGCCATTGATGCGGCAGTCCAGGTTTTTGAGAGTTGCACAAACGGAAAGTAACCTGCCATACCGCGGAACCTGTCTAGAAGATAATCGAGAACGACGGGGCTGAGTCCTAGGTTGGTGATCCAAACAGCTTCGTCCATGGTGGTAGATGCACCAGATGACCCTTCCAGTATATTTTCAGTGGCATTCTGATTATCACCCAACCCCGGGTATTCATCCATTTCAGGACCAGCCAGGCACCCATGGCTCATCAATTCGGCTGTTAGATGTAGGTTGCTGCTGAAATCATTTGGGATTGCAGGCAGTCCAGGACCGGTCCCAACGGAGGTCTGGACTCCACCATGAGGTGCACTTGACTGACTTGAGCGTGAAAGAAGACCGATGATATTGGTGAGCTTGCACTCAAGATCGGCAAGTCGCCTTCATTCCCTTCTTGTCAGCGAAAACTGAATGGAGCGTCCTCCATGGTCACTTCACTTACGGTTTCGCTCGTTGTGAACCTTGAGCTCGCTGTCTCGGCTCTGGAAATACGCACCGAGATTTTGATCTGGCACATCTACACAAATTTGGCTGAAGGTAAGTATGCAGTTAGGGTTAGGGATGTGACCCGCGCACTTGGTACAAGGTTGTCCTTCCTCTGTTTGAATACATTTCACCTTGAGAGCACGGCATGCTTCGCACGCAGATGCCGCTCTCTTTGGTCGACGAGATGAGACGGTTGAAATTGCGTTCTCCATCGTCCGTTGCTCTTATCAATATGGCAAGCCCGAAAAACGATGCTGGTTTGAGACCCCAACTCAGTCATTTTAGCTGACAAATCGGCTGTTGCACCATCCCTGCGCTTAGTAAAGAATCGAAGACCAACCCCTGCAAATGCAGCAGACTCCTTTTCAACTTCATCCTCAAAGTGTGTAGAGTTCCTTTGATAGTCTCGGTGAATAGAGTTCGCACTAGGGAATAACCCTAAATAACCCTAAATACCCTAGAGCGAAAGGCAGCTGCGTCATGGGCTATTCACATGCAAAACCAAAGTCCGGGGTTCTCCACCCTTTAATACGCAGCATTACTCCTTACATTCTCAGAATTTGTGTGTCGAGAGTCTCTGTTTGTCCTAAACATCAAAATGTACCTAAGTAAAAATCACAAGAGAATGCAGAAGGGCTGCAAATCTTAAGAATAAATTTCTGAAACCATTTTACTCAATTTACAAAGTTCAAGGGTTGGATATAGACAAGTTGACTATTCGGTGTATTGTAACATTGTAACGGGCCCGTAAGAACATCCTCGGCAGATTAATTGTGGAGTCGCCTGCTTGGACGAACATCATTTCATCTCATTCACATGTCACCATCTCCTCGCGTGCTCTCAGCCAACTCAACAGAACTCAACCTTCATCCAGTATTGTTACGTATATACCATTTCGAGAAGAAGCTACCCGACCACCTATCTAGCCATCCAGCCCTGCCAGCATTGAGGATGGTTCATTCCTGCCCTCGCCGTCTCTCGCGCTGTTCGACATAGTTGATTGTTGAGCTTGCCAACTCACCTACTCCTCCGGAACAACATACCGACCTACATGGGTATCTAGGCAGTCTGTTGCCTCGTCTGCACCCCCAAAGATGGCAGCGCTATCCAAGATCCGCCTCCCAGAGCGCTCTATTGGCCAGGCCATCTCACACCTGACAAGCCTATACGTAAAACATCGCACCCGAATCTCGCGCGCCGTCTATCTCGCCCTGTTCCTCGCCCTCGCGAAACGAATCCACAATGCGATCGGAGAACAGAAAGCGGCATCCCGGCGACAGGCGGAGATGCGTGAGCGGCCGGGAACGAGCAGTCTCGACAGCAACACAGAGAACAACAAGGGCGATGAGAAAAGCGCAAACAGGAAGAAAGTGGAAATCAATCTCGAATTCTTGAGGAATTTGGTGCGCTTGTTACGGATTGTCATTCCGGGTTGGAAGAGTAAAGAGTTTCGTCTGCTCTTGAGTCATAGCGTGTTTTTGGTCTTGAGGACTATATTGAGTATATACGTTGCCGAGTTGGATGGAAAGTTGGTCAGTCACTTGGTGCGTGGCAATGGTAAAGAATTTTTGAAGAGTCTTGTGTGGTGGATGACGGTGGCTATACCTGCTACTTTTACGAATTCTATGGTAAGTTTATCTCGAATATGTTTGTCTTGTTTCATGTCTGACGAGTATAGCTATCTTATCATCAATGTCGTCTGGCGCTTGAATATCGCAGACGGCTCACCGAGCATGTCCATGACAAATATTTGTCAAACATGACTTTCTATGCCCTTTCGGCGCTGGACGATCGAATCAAGAACCCGGATCAGATGGTCACAGTGGACATTTCTAGATTCTCCGATAGCTTAGCGGAGCTGTACTCGAACTTGGCGAAACCTGTCTTGGATATGGTTCTATATAACTACCAGCTCTCAAAGAACGTGGGCATGGAGGGCTTGTTCCTGATGAGTCTTCTGGTTCAATTATCAGCCAACATGATGCGCGCATTGACGCCTCCATTCGGCAAATACGTTGCCGACGAAGCTCGTCTAGAAGGCGAATTCAGATTTCAGCATACGCGACTAATAGATTATAGCGAAGAAGTCGCTCTCTATCATGGCCACGAAGCCGAGAAGGATAATCTCGATAAAGGTTATTTCACGCTTATAAAGCATGTCAACCGTATTCTTCGACGACGGTTGTACCATGGATTCATGGAGGATTTTGTTATCAAGTATTTCTGGGGTGCTTTGGGGCTTATGCTTTGTAGTGTTCCGGTGTTCTTCAAGATTCCGGGACAGATCAGTCAGACTATGGGTGATCGGACAGAGAGTGCGTTTCCCATTCCCATTTTCAGTTTCTAATGTGACATTCTGCTAACATGTACCAGGCTTCGTCACTAATCGACGACTTCTCCTTTCCTCGTCTGATGCATTCGGCCGTGTCATGTTCTCATACAAAGAAGTATCAGAACTCGCCGGCCATACCGCTCGCGTATCTTCTCTCCTCGACGTCATGGAAGACATAGCCGCCGGCCGCTTCGAGAAGAAGCTCGTATCATCAGCATCAACAGAAGAGAACGCTGCCGTCCTCGCAGGCCGAGGAACAGTCACCGAAAGCCCATCTATCGAATTCACAGATGTCCCCATCGTCTCACCCAACGGCGACGTTCTCGTCCGAAAACTCTCCTTTACCGTCCATCCAGGCGATCACCTTTTAATTGTTGGACCGAATGGATGCGGTAAATCATCCCTCTTCCGTATCCTCGGTGGTCTCTGGCCCGTCTACGGCGGAACCGTCAAGAAACCCAGTTTCGACGACATTTTCTACATCCCTCAACGGCCCTATCTCTCCCGCGGCACACTACGACAACAGGTAATATACCCAGATGGCGTCAAAGAAATGCGCGCCAAGGGCGTAACAGACGCCGATCTATTCGAAGTTCTCTCCATCCTCGAAATATCCAACATAGTCGACCGCGAAGGCGGCTGGGACGCTGAGGAAGAATGGCGCGATGTCTTGTCAGGTGGTCTACAACAACGTATTGCCATGGCGCGTCTCTTTTACCATAAACCGCGCTACGCGATCCTGGACGAATGCACGTCCTCCGTCACCCTCGAAATCGAAAAAGTAATGTACGAAACCGCCAAGAAGTTGGGAATCACATTGATGACCGTCTCGCATCGACGCAGTTTGTGGCAGTACCATAAGAAGATTTTGCAGTTTGATGGACAGGGTGGATATATTTTTACGGGGTTGGATTGGGAGAAGAGATTGAAATTGGAAGAGTATGCCCCCTTCCCTTCCCTTCCCATTGTGTTTACATATGAGGTGAAATGCTAACTTGGATGTGGTGACAGTGAGAAGGAAGATCTCGATTTACAATTAAGAGCCGTCCCGGATATCGAGAAACGGATTGCTGAGCTCTCGGCAGCTTGATCATATACAACATTGAAGCATTTAGCTGTGAGGTTTATGATGATGTATCGCTGAAATATATCGCTGTATACAAGGAGGATGTACGATCGAATACTCGTGCATAGACGTATAGAATCCCATCTTACGCTGACTTGCTCATTCAATTCATTAATTATGTAGATATATGTATTAACTAGGAGGTATGATCATGTACAACGCTAACAACAAACAACCAACCAACCAACAAGTATTAAACAAGCCAAGCTCTCTATTTCGCAATACCATCATCTTTCTCTTCCTCCCTCGTAGTATCGTCAGCCTTGACCTGCTCTTTCTCCGGAGACGAAGCCGGACTAGGCGATACATCATCATCAACCCCTTTCTCCTCCGGCTCAGGAGCAGCAATAATCTCAGGCGCAACAGCAACCGTAGAAACATCATCACCTTCTAATATCATCTGCCTCTGCCCCAACGGCGATTTCGGGATAATACCATCCACCGCTCCGGTCGAACCAGAAACAGAAGTCGACGATGCGGATCCCCGGCGCGGGATGTCTAATGATCCTTTCCGGCTGGTAGATGATTCGCTGTCGGAGTCGCTGCGGTGATGATGATGATGGTCTTTCATGCGGAGAACACTGCTCCAGCGTTTGCGGCGGCTCATGCTTCGGCTTAGACCGTTTGTTGATGTTGAGGATGTTGGGAAAGAGGATTCTTCGCTTTCGCGGAGGGAGGAGGTGTCTGTTGATGGGTTGGCGCTGTTATTGTTGTTGTTATTATCGTTATTAGGTTGGTCGCTCAATTCGGTCTTCTCGTTAACGCTTGGAAGAGCAGAGGGTTTCTTGGGCGTCGTTTCTGAAGATGATGTTGGTGATGATATTGTGCTACTAGTAGTCGTGCTCCTCCTATCTTGCCATTCCTTACGGCGCTCGCTGGCCCATGCTCCCCATGAACTGATATAAGCACCCGCTTTTTGGCTCGCTACATTCACCGATGCCTGTGCCTGTGTTATATCGACAGATGGCGATCGACGACTGCCGAACCACGATGAGAATGAAGATTGATTCTCACCAGTAGGAGATGCCGAATCATTGCGCGCTGATTGTACGGTCTCTTTGCTGACACTTTTATCGTCAGAGGACGATCGCTCCGTAGGTCCCCCAAATTTTTCTTCGTTCTTCTTCCGCTGCGCTTCACGTAGAGCTTCGATATCTGCCCAGAAACTGTTGAAGGCGCTACTCACTTTCTTCTGGCCTGATGCTAGTGTCTTGTTGAGGGCTTCCCGACCCTCGCGGACGCGCTCGTCTAGGTGGAGTTCGGAGACCTGTTGCGCTAGCCGGCGCTGAATATCATCTATAGTAAGTCCGCCTGCATAGGGATGTTTAGGCTCGACGATGGAGAAAAGCAATGCGTCAGATGTTAATTGATGAAATAGAGCATAGTTCGGCGTCGTCTGCCAATGCGCGATAAAGTCTGTGTTGAAATCTAGCGTCGGGTCTCCTTCCGCGTCAGGTGATTGTCCCTTGCTCTTCGCTTCAGCCGCCTTTCCGGGTGACATGGGTTGTACATGTTGTCGATGGTTCGTACTTGCCAATAAGGCCAAAAGATACTCCTCAAATTGCAATCTAATGAACTCCTCGGAACCGACATAGCCGTGCGTCTTCGGCTGTTCAGGATGCGCCGGATCCCAGGTCTCATTGATGGTTTGTGTGAGAAAGTCAACCCATCGTCTGTCTGCTGCTGTCAGGGCTAGCGCTGCCCTCAGTGAAGGTGAATGTATACTAATGGTTCCTTCGTCTAACTTCATGGATATTAGCATATCAATATGAAGAGGTAAGATAAGAAGCCTACATTAATCAAAATATCGCTATAACGGTCTTTTTGCTGGAGGAGTAACGAGTTCGTGGATCCAACCACGTACGACTTTGTTCCGTGATCCGCCAGCAAATCCAATTGTTGCAATGGTGTATACGGCCCAAATATGCTTCCCTAGTAGACGGTCAGCTCTTGTTATAGTAGCATATGTATGACAACCCACCTTGCCGAAAAGCTGTAATGGCAATCCCATATAAGCGAGTACTAGATCCAAACATCAGCCATCTTTCCTATGCTATATAAGCTGCGGGTAGGACATACAGGAACTCCGTTCGCTCGTCTTAAGAGACGTAGCCTTCTCAGCATTCTCAGCATATGAATCAAATGCCGGATCTGCACAGTCTTGTAAGTTGCTAAGTAAACCGGGTATCAAAGATAATAAAGAAAACTGAATCATGCATAGACGTTCGCAGCGAGAGCCAAAGAAGAGCATCTATACAGTTATCAGCTGTTATTCATCATCCAGGGCAGTGGCATGTATACCTTTGGCTGTAATAGTAAACATTTAAAGAGAACGAGTGTTTGCGATTTGAAAGTGTGAATCATCTCTCGTAAAGACAGACCTTGTCTGCGTTAGCCTTGAGACCTGTGACTTTCGGAAAGATCCTGTACCAAGGTATGTGTCTCTTTGCGCCTCTTCATTCTTCAAGCTTGCGATCAGGCTTTCGCGGAATTTCTAGGATCGATAAGCACTTATGCAGATCAGGTATGCGTAGCCGAGCGCAACGAACCTTGAGTATATCGACGTCCGAAAAGTCCCTAAGCGCAATATGTCAGCAATTCGTCCACAATTATGATAGACAGCCCTCATCAGCGGCGTGTAATGTATACCTTTGCGCAAACCACGCCGACGTCACCATCGACAACTTCTCCCTCAACGGCCCAAAATGTTGCGGTCCATCCGTCACAACCACCACGGCTTTCTGAACGGTCGATCGAGTCACATCGGGGGAACGAACAATCAACGAACTCGCAGGGATCTGTCTCGTACAGGATATACCGAAAAGCGACGTTGCATTCTGTGTGGAGGTAGCTTCGCGTCGGAGCGTGAAATATGAGAAATCTTCCGTCGAGCTAGCAATTCCTTCGTTTAGTATTGTAGTGTTCTCAAAAAAAGGTAATATGCGTCTGCAGTCGTGGAGGAAACGCCAAGTTTGTGTCTCAGCGATCCTTACTGCTTGCCGGCAGCAGCATCAAGAAAAGAGACTCACGCATGTGCTCCATCCGACAATGCCATGAACGGCAGTAATGACCAGTCATTCTCCACAGCTGGATTCGTCCCTTCATCGGCGAAACATAATTCTATCTCGGGGCCTCTGTTCGCATTGCCAGACTGTCAGCATTTCATATTCCTCACTTTCAGCACAGATCAACCCGTCGTCATGGCGCAATCGAAAAGACAAAAACGAAAAACAAACCTGGCATGATGAAAATCTATAACCAGAACAATCGGATCCTGGCGCATGATAGATTCTTGAGTCATGCTCGAGAGAACGAAATTGTGAGGTGTCGCTCTCGATTTCGAGGTTCGGAGAAAGATGAAGTTTGGACGGACGGACAAAACAATCCCGTGCTTGACGAATCTGATCTTATCGGGCTAATTATCATATGTCCGTGCTGTGATTGTACCAATCAGTCTAATTGTGTGTATTGAAGTAGATGAAATAAAGTATGATTATAATACAAAACTGATCACGATTGTTGGTATAATAGACTACAAAGTAATTCGACATGGATGTCGGGGCGGCTCTTCTGCGGGGAAACAACCACAGCCTCTAATCCACAGCTAAATAGATATACAGGAATAATAGTTTACACTCTTCGTAATTAATGCAACTATAAAACAATAGTATGGCCTTGGACCCAAGCTACCACATGAACAAAACTCTCGTCTAACGTAATCCCTTCACTTGCTTTGAAACTACCTCCGGCGTATATCTATGATCCGTCTTGAACTAACAGATCCCCCAGATGAACGCAATGACGCATCAATTAAACTCAAAAAAGCGGCCGGAATCGGGTAATATCGAGAACAACGGAAGATATTTGTTATAGACGTATCGCATGACTGGATGTATGCCTTGCTTATATCAAATAGAAAAGAAAAAAAGCTCGAAGGCGGAAATCAGCGCCAAATGCTTGCCCAAATGTGTAAAGCACAAAACGTCTCGAGAACCAGAACACCGTGTGGTGGCTTTCGTATATGTAATGAATCGCTTTATTTGCCTATGTACGACAAGGAAATTCGTCATGCGACTGGGCGACCCCGTCGGCTTACTGTAAAGGAACTTGGGTGGGATCGGCGGATTGGTCAATGTTATGATAGTCCAATATTTCCGAGTACCTACAATAAAGAAAAACTCCTAATTAGTTACTTGTCGACGTATGTCTCAGTTATTTCTTCGTACATCATGATCTTCCAAGTGTCCACGGGCAAATCAGCGTCATTAAACGACCAGTCGAATTTCTCCTCGGCAACCGGTTCGTCGGTAGGGTCGTGGTATGGAGCAAGGTATTCATGGGCAAGCGCATCTCCGGCCCTGATTCGCTTCTTGGGGTCAAATACCAGCATCCGCTCGAGCAAATCGATAGCTAAGACTCTTTAGTTCTGAAGATGGCAAGACCACAGAAAAGAAAACATACCAGCCGGATCAGCATTCTTGAACTTGCCAGCAAGTGGCTGCCGTTCGCGCTTTGGTAGAGACTGTACAAATCGAAGAGTCTGGAAATCGTTAGCTAGTTCGAGTAAACCACCAAAAACGGTACGCACATTTTCACTGCAAATGGTTTCAATGACATCGTCAGGAGGAGTGCCTAGAAGCTCGGTGATGATTGAAAACTGGTGTACATGGTCTTTTCCAGGGAAAAGAGGCTTTCCATCCAGCATCTCGGCAAAAATACAGCCGGCACTCCAGATATCCACCTCAACATCATACTTCTGCCATGTGAGCATGATTTCGGGGGCACGGTAGTATCTTGTTGATACGTAACCCGTCATCTGAGGATCTTGAATTCGAGCCAGACCAAAGTCGCAAATTTTCAAATCGCAGTTTTCGTTGATCAGGATGTTACTAGGTTTAAGATCACGGTGGACGACACCAGCGGAGTGGACATATTTCAGACCGCGCTACGGAGTGTTAGCGATGAAGCACGTTTGAACTTCGGGAGAGCGTGCCGCACCAAAATTTGATAGAGGAAATACTGAATGAATTGTTTTTCAAGAGGCCGCGAGGTAAGGAGTCGGTGCAAGTCAGTTCCTAGGAGCTCGGTGACGAAGTAACTATTGGCGAGCGATTAGCGACAAGGTCATTCATGTCACAAATCTCAAATCACGTACATGTCTTCTAAGGGCGAGATAAAGATATCGCTGAGGCTGATGACCTAGAGAGAAAGTCAATATCATCTCCTGGAAGAACAAAGAGTCAACCCACATTCTCATGTCGGAGATGCTTCAGAAGCTTGAGTTCTCGGTATGTGCGTTTTGACAGTACCGGAGTACTGAACGGCTTCATAATCTTCTTTACGGCGACCGGTTGGCCAGTCAATTGATCCCTCGCAGAACTTTCGGTCGTAAGTCAGTATCCGCCATGTGTTTTCCGAAGTCACGCCACCGAACGAGTGTGCACATACCAGACCAAGCCAAATGCACCCATTCCTACAGGTTGGAGATCGGTGTATCTATGAAGTATCAGAATGGTTTGTTTTGGGCGAGGGTGCTGCGGTAAAGTAATGCGCACCTGCTGGTGATCTCAAAGGTCGTGCCAAAAATTTGGGCACGTACGAACTCCGCCATGATGGGCGCGCGTTGACTGGTTATTCTTGTAATACAACGAAACCGAAGAGCGGGTAACGCGACGATAATCTTGCTTCTCTGTTCTGATGTTTATCGTGATCCCTTCTTAGACGAGAACTTTTTTTTTTCACTGTGGCACGGAAATTGGCTGACGGCGAAAGGGTTCAAAAGCAATAATTTGCTTGAATGCGGAATCAAATGCGGGAGGCGGGGAAATTCCAGACGGGTCAGGGAGATAGAATGAAGACCACAGGTCAGTCAGAATGGAAGAGTCGCGAATATAAATTGATAAGTGAAAACCAGGAGATAGTAAGAAAAAAGTTCCTCACAGGTTGGCGTAGACGAGAATCGGAGAGGAGGTTTGATGTTAATCCAGTTTGAGCAAAAACCTTGGAAGTTGGTGGTGGTGGGGAGCAGGAGGGAATGACAGAGGGAAGGAGCGAAGGGGTACACGAAAGAGAAAAGCTGCGGTAAGTTGTAACGGCAGCCGGGCTGCTCCTTCTCCAATTAGACTTCCTTCCTTTTCGTCTGGTTCTGGCGTTCTAGCTCCTGCCGGTTTCCCAGAAAGCAGACAAGAATGACGTTGTTGAGTCTGCCCAGAGCGGTTTAGCGCGTGCAAAAGTGGATCTCCATGGCGCCGTTCCGGCGGCTGACTGGTTGGCGACTGGCTGAACCCGGCCGGTCGAGACTCCCAAGAGTTCGGTAGACTTCTGTAGTATTTCCTCTCTAGTCTCGACTTCTGCTTCTTTCATTTATCGCGATGAATTAGTATGTGTGCTATCTACAAGAAGGCGTCCAAATCGATGCTATGTGGCTTCCACATGATCCTGTGCAGAATGTCGGTCAAGATCTGTACCTAACAGTCTGTCATTCAAACTCAAGACTGACTTTCTTCACGTCTCCAACAGATCGCTATAAACGCGGGAAAAAAACGATGCTAACTCGGCCCTAGAACAGCATAGTCTCAGCGTCCTTCTTTTCCATGGGCGGGCAGATCCACGGGCATGTATATATTATATATTACGCACCCCGTACCTAGGTTAAAGGCCATACACAAACGTCGAATGCAAAGAAGAAACGGCCCAAATCTTTGAAATCACACAGTACCACTTAGCTGGCACGATCCGATTCGACCAGGGTCAAAGCTCGTCTCATCTTATCTGCCATCAGGATACGTATCACAGAACACAATTACTGCAACGTTCATGTGGTCAGAGTATGGCATGTACGAAATCTAATTCCTCGTGATGGTCGACTTTAATGAAGAGTCATCGGATTGCAAAGGATTTTAGGATCTGACTGTTCCTGTATCCTTGACAAAGAACAGATGGCTGAGGGCGTTTGCTGTAAACCTGCCATTTTGGGTCTAGTCGATTCTACATCTGCCTCTTACATCATCCCTCGTGCTGTCACTCCACAGTTTGTTCGGTTTGCTTGGGAGGAAGTCATGTGACCGCACCACTCGTCTTTTTCGCTGCAAAGAAAATGCGATACGTCATTTATTTTTTCACACAATCAAACATTCAATGGGGCTTGCAGAAGTTTTAACCTCACTCTCAGACTGCTGGTCGCCGTCAGGTAAGGTGAAACTGATTGTTGAATTCTGATACGCGTTTTAAAAATAGATTCTCCGTTCGGCGTCCACTGCGGGCTCTGTTAGGTAAGTGCCAACCTAAACGAGCCTCCGTATGTCACACATGCATACAGAAAGCCTCGTAGATCATTTTGGCTCTGTGGCAGGGGCCAAACGTTTCAGATAGCATGCCACTATCAATTCATAGATAAGTTAGTGCAGCAAATGGGATGTTTGACAACTGAAGGCCTGAAGGGTGATATAGGGAAACATTTAACTGGACTCTGGAGTACCTTGAGTATGGAGGCCAAGGGCTCCTCGGAGACGGCATCAGATCCAAGTCTCATATCGGATGAACAATGGATACACGCGGGCAGATCTATGCCATGGATGTAATTTGCATCCAACTTCCGCAAAGGGCTGCGTCCGACCGAACACAAGGTTCGCTCGGAAACAAAACTAGCAAGGCATGCACCTATTTGACTTTGCAGCGTCTCTACGTATTTCGACTGCATGACTCGATATTTCCTCAATGAGAGTAACGATGCCATCCACGTTACTTCAGATGGCTAAATTTAGCGCGGGTAGATCCAAGTAGCCATTGGAAAAAACCCCTGAAACATCAAAGGAACTGTGCGATACTCCTGCAGAAGGGGGAAGCGGTTCGCCTCTTTGTTTGACATCTCCATGAAACGCTGAATTGTCGATCCTTAAAACGTGCCGTATATTACTTCAAAGTACTTATATTCGTAGATTAAAATTGTCGTGGACCTTGTCCCTTCTATAAATATTTTCCAGGATCATTAAGGGGTGTTGGTTCTCGGCGGGAGACTTGCAGATACGCCTAGGAGGACAAGAAATCAACAACTCCTCGGATTTTACGGATGCAATACGAAACCGGCATTTGTGATATGTTATGTAACTTTGTGACAACTCATCTATTTTCGTTTGGTTGATATTGATCAGTCCATCTGAAAATACACATAGGCGTTCTGATGACCAAGGTTAAGGGCTTGATAAGAAAGAATTAGACTATCAATCAGGCCAGAGCACAGACTCGGATCTATACAACGACAAACCTGCCAGTTTAAATTCAATCTACGTATCATGTTTGACTATGATAGGTAGATTGATGATTTATCAGTTGAGTTTGTTTAGCCTAATTCCTCCTACATCACGTCCTGCTGACTGTACTCGTAAACGTTATTCTGCTGTCTATAGTCAGCAAAGAACCAAATCCTCATTTTCAAAGCGTATCTTTAACGTCAAGAATACTATCAACTTATGCAGTTACTAACTCAACACCTAGGTTAATCACCGGCATGACACTAATGAAAAACAGGTAATGCACAGCGAAGCCTAGGGCGCATCATGCGTAGCCGCCAATCAAGGCGGGAATCGACTGGTAGGCTGAAACCCAAGGCTCTCAAAGTCTCGACATTACTCTGTGAGACTGTGACTAATGCGCATGAGTGAAGAGCCAAGGCTTATCTCACGAGTCACACTGCCCTCAAAGACCGGGAAAGATCGACACGGTCCCTGACTTTCGTGATGTTGGTTCTTTGTAGATTTTGGGCGGATTCAAAGTACACCTAGAGGTCGTGTTGGAACTATTGAGCAAACGAAGTGCGGACGTGCTAAGGTGGGTAATAACCGGTAATGTATGTAATCTATTCTATGTATTTCGTACAGATCACAAACTACCCGACTATGTCCCGTCTGGTTGTCTTGAGTATGATTGGCGCTTATCCCCTCCCCGCCGCCCACGTGAGCTTACCAGTTCCCACAATGGCTGGATCGTTCATACTTAGCAGGTAACTTACCGTTCTGTAACCCGCTTACCTGGGGCCTTTTACGCGGGGAGTGTTTGTACGTATCTCGACTATCTACTTTATCTAGTTAGTCGTACGTATTTGGACTGAAACTGGATGGGGATCGCAGTTCACATTTTCAATACGCCCAATATGTTTGATGCCATACATTCGATGATCGGCTCGATCGGTAAGTATATAGACTTTATACCACGACTTGGAAGTACTATCGACTGCGAGGCATACTTTGGTACAGTCGATTTTCAGGAAGCGCCCACAGCGCCCCATTAGATGGGCCCTATTGGGTGGATCGATTTATACTCGTCTACAATTCCTCTTCTTGAGTCTTGACAGTCGCCATCGACAATTGTGTCCGTTGTCGAATATCCGTGGAGTCTAAGTTGAGGATCACATACATAGACTGCATCGGTGATTATTACAGTCGATGAGTTGGGGTGTAAACTCAACCTAAAATCTTCACCTCGTATGTATCATATACGATACTACTCCGTACATACGTACATGCTACATAGCACACTGCGACGTCGGTATTCTGTACTGTACCCAGTGGTACGGACGTACAGTACGTATCAGCCAGTGTCCAGTGCACACCCGCTAAGTTAGTATGTAGTTAAATGACATTAATGTCCACTTGCTACTGTGACGATCTCGAGAAGTGCGTATTTCCATGAAAGAACATCCGAAACCCACGAGTCGTCATTCTCTCCTTTTCCTGTCCTCATCCCGTTGCCAATCAATCCATTTTGTTTATGTTTACATTATTTAGCTACCCAAAAACAACATCAGGTCGCGCGGGATCATACATGAGTTGCAGGTGTGTCTGTCGAGTGTTAACGTTCGAGAGGCTAACCGAGCGGACCGTCAGCCCAGAGCCATAGCCACCTCACTACTCCGTATTTAGCGCTGGTGACCTTACCTCTGTCTAGCGCTCGGCACCTCAGCTACTCTGGCCTGCCTCCCACTTAACTTCTCCGTCCAAGCTCAACCACCACCACCACCATTACACCTACCACCTACCACCTAGCACCAACCACCACACCATCACACCACCAGAGATCGCTTTCAGCCCTTCTCGGCTGAGACCATCAACATTGAGCGATCTTATAATACAGCCACCTTTACTACTACTTCGCTCTTCCACGTCGACTTCGCACCTCAAGTCCGACCGCCAAAACACGACACCGCATCCTTATTCCGTTGCAAAGGCGCAAGCCCTTCCGTTCCAGCGACACCTTTGTCATCAGCACCAAAACTCTGTCATCCACAACCTTCGCAACCGACGATATCGCTTCGAGCACTCGATATTTATTTTTCAGGGGATACACGGCAGGTGGATTACAAAACAACCGACACGAAAATAGCTGTTCTCTGTTAGTGTACAGACGGCTTCGAGCCACCGCGGCTGGTCTGTGGTTCTGAGTCGTTGACAACATCGACTCTTTGGGGCGGGTGGATTGGACTTTATTTCCTCGGCACTCCCACGAATTGGTTCTTCTCGACTTGGATTTCTTAATACGTCGAATCAGGTCTACGACTACGTATTTCGGATATTACTAGAATCAATCACACCAGGTTCGGCCATCATGGGTGGTTGTGTCAGCTCCGAGTCCAATGCGGACCTTGAACAGAAGAAGCGAAGTCAGATGATCGACAGAAAATTAGAGGAAGACTCGAGACGATTACGACGGGAATGCAAGATTCTACTACTCGGTAGGTTATTTATTTTGGTAATGTGAGATATCCGACGGTCGGTTTGTACTAATCTCTTGTTTTCATCCGACCTACAGGCTCCGGCGAAAGTGGAAAATCGACCATCGTCAAACAAATGAAGATTATCCACCAAAATGGTTACAGCGTTGAAGAACTGACGATGTACCGACTCACCGTCTACAAGAACCTGCTCGACTGCGCCAAATCCCTCATCGAGGCCTACGAACATTTCGATATGGAGCCGACCAGTCAGAAAGTGCGGGATTACATCACATACATTTCAGAATACAACATAGATCCAGATCCCTCTATACCGTTAGACCCGAAAGTCGGCGATGCAGTGACGTTTATATGGAATGACCCGTGTACCGCCTCGGTTATGGAGCACCAAAGTGAATTCTACCTGATGGATTCAGCGCCATAGTATGTTTGGTTTGCTATCAATCCGCTTTTGCCAGGATTCCCACTGATGGTGACAGCTTTTTCGAACATGCGAAACGAATAGCAGCGTCAGATTACATACCTAACGAGGCTGATGTGCTTCGTGCGCGTACCAAGACGACAGGTATTTACGAGACGAGGTTTACTATGGGCCAGCTCAGTATACAGTACGGTTGACTACCTTTCATTACTCTCAGTTCTAATCTGGTTATAGCATGTTTGATGTCGGCGGTCAACGCAGCGAACGAAAGAAATGGATTCATTGTTTCGAAAACGTGACGTCGATCATCTTTTGCGTCGCACTCAGTGAATACGACCAAGTCTTGTTAGAAGAGAGCAACCAGGTATGAAGCACGAATTATGTGCGAGCCAATGGATCGAAGCTAATTGGGTTTCAGAATCGAATGATGGAGAGTTTGGTTCTTTTCGACTCGGTGGTCAACTCGAGATGGTTCATGCGCACGAGTATCATATTATTCTTGAACAAAGTCGATCTCTTCCGACAGAAGCTCGGTCGATCGCCTCTCAGCAATTACTTCCCAGATTATTCCGGTGGCAACGATGTCAACAGAGCAGCAAAGTACTTGTTGTGGAGGTTCAATCAAGTCAATCGTGCTCATCTTAACTTATATCCTCAGTACGTTCAACTACCTTTCGTCTTCAGATACTGCCTTGCTGACTGTGATCACCTGTTAGTCTCACACAAGCCACCGATACAACTAATATTCGTCTTGTTTTCGCCGCCGTCAAAGAAACCATTCTACAAAACGCCTTGAAAGATTCCGGTATCTTATGATAATGATAGTATCCCTTTGCTTCAGTTCTTGTGGTCCAACCTCGCCGAATCATTTCTCTTCCGCTTTTTGCATGCAACTCTTGATGGGGACCATCTTTTTTCTGGGTTAAGGGAGCGCGTCATGTTACTTATCCGTTGTTTGTCGCTGCAGGCCGTTTTAACGATCATTTGGGGCTTTTTTTCCTACTACCGAGCCCATTCATTTTTCCACCAATCTTGACGTCAACATAATCTTTGCTGTTACCATTTTGATATCCCGGGGATCATTTCAACGATCTTCTTACTTTTCATCATTCTGAATACAGAATTGGCGTTTATCTTTTCTTACTTTTTTTTTAGCGGAGGCATCTTCTTAAAATACAGCTTCATGATGGATTCGTTTATTTCTTTTTTCTTTTTCTATCACGTTCAAGCATGTCTCTTCTGTGTACCCCAGTGGGAATAAAGATTATATCCTTTCGTATCCAATCAATTGAATCAACCAAGCATGAGAAGACTTTTGACCCATAATCCGTGTAACGATATTCGCGTACGTATTGAGTATTCTAGTAATATTCAGATAGGTAGAATCTATTATTAGGCCGAGTGGACACCAACAAAGCCATCAATCTATTTAGATCTCTTCCTGACTTCAATGACGTAGTAGGGCTCCGCGAGATCCCGTAAGTCACTTCCGACGTTTGACCGACTTTTAGCTGTTAGCTTGTAGAACTCAATGACTGCTGGCGACTCATTTCCCTTGAATAATCTAACATGTTGGATCTAACTTGTTGTGTAATGAGTTTGGGATGTGATTGGCTCGTTTGGTGCGAAGTCGGGATTGCTTGAGATGACATCATCGGGATATATCGACTTTCTCGTCCTCTGACTCGCGGAGGGAGTAGAAGTATACACGTACACATACAGTGGTTTTTTCTTATTATTTCGAGATATAGTATGGGCTGGTATTGTATTGCATTCAAGGTCATTCACACGTTGATTCAATAGGCTCTCTGATGGCTTCGTACTCGACAGATCTCTGTTCCTGATTTGGCGCCATGCGATGAATAGATTAAAGATGTGGTTTTTGGATGATTATACGTACAAAGAGCCGATATCATTTAGCTAACTACTGCTGGCATTAGGACTGGATGTCTGCATAGAATCCCGAAGTGGTCCGGAATGATATATCTAGTGCCTCGTTAGTCATGCTTACTCACTGACTAGTAGAAAGCTCGTCAATATTTTCCTGGTACTGTACCCAGGGATCGATTGATGCCTTTTCATGTTTTATATCATTGCTATGTTCGTACTGGCAATGCTACATAGGATTGCCAACCATCTAGAGTTATTCTATTGATTGCCGAATTTGATTGACTCTTTGAGATTGACTTGGATACTCCGCACTCTGCATGTAGCTGTATATAGGTAATTAGATATATGAATATTACTTGAGACAGAGTAGCTTCGTACGTGACAAATAAGTGTAAGCATTTTCGGACATTATACGTACACATTACAAGTCAGCTGACATGACGAGAGGTATCCACCCCCACACACAACGATCCGAATCTAGAAATCTAGACCTGTCAAGTAACAACCCACTAGTGCCGCATCCGGACTAGCGGTCCACAACCGTGCTTAATTAACGTTAAGTGGGTAGGTGCTCTATCTGCCCCACCACCAATGCTCATGACCTCCAATTTCTTCCTCAATTGCATGATCTTTAAAAGAGGCAAGTAGCTCCTTCCTTCTTTCTTTGACCGACCTTGTTTTCTCAAGGAAGCTACGTGGGGCACGGCCACCTTCCCGCTATCTCGACCGTGATTACCCGCTGTACATAAACAGGTATATGTAGGTTTACCTTACCCCTCTCCTGTGTAGCTTCATCTTTCTCCTCTTTCATACTCCGCTTACCTCTATACCCAACTCACGCCTCGCACAGACTTAGTTACTGCCCAAAGCGAGTACAGTACTTCTAGCATGTGATTTGTCTCTACCAAAATACGACATACTACAACTGCATCTACTTCTCAATCCTCAATTCCCAGTTCACCATTCAGACCGACAGAACAAGACATGTCCAAACCTCTAGCACGAGAACGCAAACCATCCATTGGCGTCCCCGTCGCCGAACTGCAAGCCGTTGGTCCTGGCTTCAGTCGTCCCAAGCACAAGAGGACATTCACGGGCTTTGGCCCGGCGGAGATCAAGGCTGTGGAAGCTAGTATTCCGGAGCATCTCAGAGCGACGTAAGCATTCTCGCTCAACTCTCTGCTGTTAATTGAATTCTTTCATAACCTAACTGAGAATAGATGGAAGAAACACGTATGACCCCCTTGAAATCTCAATTGCCGATATTCCTGATCCTGCTAACCCGCACGATATAGTCTGCCACAGGTTTCGAAAACAAGGAAGAATTTGAGGTACTCCTTAGATAATCAAGCTGCAAGACATGAGCGAAGCTGACTGTATAATAAGCAAGAATTTGTTCGGCATATCGAAACGACTCTGGCCCGCTCTCTCTACAATTGCGACGATCAGTGAGTACTCAACAGCAGATACAAAACCAGACTCAATGCTAATACCTTATCTATAGAGCTGCATACTCCGGCACAGCTCTCGCATTTCGTGATCGACTCATCATCGAATGGAACAAGACACAACAACGCCAGACTCTGGCAGACAAGAAGCGTGTTTACTGTAAGAGACCCTCTTATCCAGCATATGCCCCAAGCGCAATGGTTGACAGGCAATGTTTACTACAGATTTGTCCCTCGAATTCTTGATGGGTCGCGCTCTTGACAATGCCATGTTGAATGTGGGCAAGAAAGATACCGCGAGAGGTTAGAACCCTACTTATGGTCGTAATTAGACACCCTACTCATGAATTTACGTGAATAGAGGGTCTAGAAGATTTGGGCTTCCGCATTGAAGATGTTATCAATCAAGAACACGATGCGGCACTCGGTAACGGAGGTCTCGGACGTTTGGCTGCCTGTTTCCTGGACAGCATGGCAACACTCAACTACCCAGCCTGGGGTTATGGGTTGCGTTACCGGTATGGTATTTTCAAGCAAGAAATAGTCGATGGTTACCAGGTCGAAATCCCGGACTATTGGCTTGACTTCAACCCATGGGAGTTTCCACGCCACGACATCACTGTCGATATCCAATTCTATGGCCAGTCTGTCCGACACGAGGACGAGGATGGTAGAGTAACCTACAATTGGCAAGGTGGGGAGATTGTACAAGCTGTCGCATATGACGTGCCAATCCCAGGTTATGGCACCACAACCACAAACAATCTTCGATTATGGTCGAGCAAGGCAAGTAGTGGCGAGTTCGACTTTCAAAAGTTCAATGCCGGCGAGTATGAAAGTGCCGTATCTGATCAGCAACGCGCCGAGACAATTTCAGCAGTCCTATACCCTAACGATAATCTTGATCGTGGCAAAGAACTTCGATTGAAACAGCAGTATTTCTGGTGCGCAGCTTCACTATATGATATTGTGCGCCGATTCAAGAAAACAAAGCGTGCATGGTTCGAGTTTCCGGATCAGGTTGCAATTCAGCTTAACGATACTCACCCCACGCTTGCCATTGTTGAATTGCAGCGCATTTTAGTCGACCAGGAAGGTCTCGAATGGGATGAAGCATGGAAGATCGTTGTCGGCACTTTCGGATATACCAACCACACTGTTCTACCAGAAGCTTTGGAGAAATGGTCTGTTCCCCTCATGGAGCACCTACTACCCCGACACCTTCAGATTATCTACGACATCAACTTGTTCTTCTTACAAGGTGTGGAAAAGGAGTTTCCCGATGACCGTGATTTGTTGGCACGAGTCTCCATTATCGAGGAATCTCGGCCCAAGATGGTCCGTATGGCTTACCTGGCCATTATTGGCTCTCACAAGGTCAATGGTGTTGCAGAACTACATTCCGATCTCATCAAGACTACCATTTTCAAGGATTTTGTAAACATATACGGCCCAGATAAATTTACCAACGTCACCAACGGTATAACTCCTCGCAGGTGGTTACACCAGGCAAACCCCCGACTGTCGAAATTGATAGCGTCCAAGCTGGGTGGCTATGATTTCTTGACCGATTTGACGCTCTTGGACGGCATCGAGCACTTTGTTGACGACAAAGAATTCCGCAAAGAGTGGGCCGAAATCAAGACAGAGAACAAGAAGCGACTCGCCAAACATATCAAGGATACGACTGGGTATACTGTCAATCCAACAGCCCTGTTTGATGTCCAAGTCAAACGTATCCATGAGTACAAGAGACAGCAGCTTAACATTTTTGGTGTGATCCACCGCTACCTGAAGATCAAATCGATGACGCCGGAAGAGCGCAAGAAGCTGGTACCCCGTGTGTCAATCTTTGGAGGCAAAGCCGCCCCTGGATACTGGATGGCAAAGACAATTATCCATCTGATCAACAAAGTAGGCCAGGTGGTGAACAACGACAGCGACATTGGTGATTTGCTCAAGGTCATCTTCGTTGAGGACTACAATGTGAGCAAGGCTGAGATTATCGTACCTGCCTCGGACATCAGCGAGCACATCTCGACAGCTGGCACAGAGGCGAGTGGAACCAGCAACATGAAGTTTGTGCTCAATGGGGGTTTGATCATTGGGACATGCGATGGTGCTAATGTGAGTTTAATATACTTTAGCAATCCACTATCGTTGGAACTGACGTGAACAGATCGAGATTACGCGTGAAATCACCGAGTCGAACATCTTCCTCTTTGGTAATTTTGCCGAAGACGTGGAGAACCTTCGCGAGACTCATAGATACAAGGGCTTCACACTAGACGAAGACTTGGCTAAAGTATTTGATTCAATTCGATCAGGCACCTTCGGTGATGCCAAAGCATTCGAATCATTGATCGCCTCCATTACTGACCATGGCGATTACTACTTGGTCTCGGACGACTTCAAATCGTACATCCAGACTCAGGAATTGGTTGACGAGGACTTCCAGAAACAGGATGAGTGGATTGCCAAGTCAATCAGCAGCGTCGCTCGAATGGGATTCTTCTCGACTGATCGTGTGATTGACGAGTATGCAGAGAGTATCTGGAACGTGGAGCCACTTGTCGTGGAGTAAGCATATCCTTGGGATCATGCATTCACATCAGAAGTCCAGTATGCTTCACGAACACGGACTAGCTTATGGGTTTATTGAGTAGTGAGTCAAATATATATACATAATGATAATGATATATTAGTTTCATCGATCAGTTAGTTACATGCCTAGGTAGTGTCACAACGGACCCTGCACTAATCCTACCTACGGATTAGACTTTAATGGATATGATATAAACGTATATTTACTCTCCTAGGTACCTCAAGCCAGTATTCATCATCATGGCTGCATTCACAGCTGAAAAAAGGAACGTGAAATAGACAGCCTACCAACGAAACCTTTAGAAAAGGTGATACAATTTCTTGTCTTAGAAGAGAAGAAAAATCCCATGGTTAAAGTAATGCAACATCTCGAATTGGAGTTAAGAGGAAAAAAAAGAGTCGCTTGTAAGCAATAAGAAAAGGAGTATAAGAACAAGCCAGCCCAGCAAAGTTAAATTTGCGCAATCGATGGAAAGATGGAGTATGGGGGAAGAGAGAGAGAGGAGAGGGGGTTATGCAATGTAGGCCAGTTCATCGTTGTCCAAGCGCTCAATGTAATCCTTCTCCATGAGAGCTTCGATGTTCTTCTTGATATCGGGGACTTTAGGTGGGAAGCGGGCTTTGACTTGTTGGATGACTTCTTGGACGAGTTGGACGTGTTTCATCTTCTTGCGTGATTTCATGATTCGGACGATTGCGGACTGGTCGTGGAAGTTAGACTCATATCGAAAAGGGGAAGATGGGAATACATACCTGAAGAAGTAGTTTACGGTCCTCCTCAATCGTCTTGTGTGTGTCGTCGGCTTCAGTTTTCTGCTCCGATTTAATCTGCATGTTCAAATTGACCTTGACTTTCTTGGCCTTAAAGTTATGGTTCAAAGTGAAAGAAACTCCCGGTGCCGGCTTTGACCCCTCAGGGCTAGCCAGTAATACTTTGGCCTTCAACAATAGGCTGATATTTGGCTCAAGAACCTCGTTGGCAAGCTTGGTAGCCTTTTGAATCTCGTCAAAATCGAGAGAGTCGTGCTCGTTGTAGAGAAGTAAGATTCCCATTTGGAATGTCGATACTTGGAATGTGTAGGGAACCTTGGTGTTTTTTATGTAATTGGCCTTCATTTCTCCTTTGCAAAGCTGCCATAGCCACGTCAACTTACGACCGCTGTGCTTGTCAAAGTAGAAATGTTGAAACCGCTCCGCTGTCTTGACGATTTCTGTTGGCGGAATGAACTCTGTTGAGGGTGCATTGAGAGGCCAGAACCCTGTACCCAGAATCTGAAAGTGAGGATCCACCATCTTCTTTCGGTCCTCTTCGTCGTGGACCTTTTCTTGCCAATCCCTGTAACTAGCGTTGAGATCCTTGGAAATCTGAATATCCTGGAACATACGTTGCAACTTGTTCGTATACTCAAAACCACATGCCTCTTTCAACTTGCTGATCATGCTAGTCTCGGCATCATCCGAAACGGAGCTGACATGCACAAGACGCTTGGCAAGCGCTTTCGAGTAAAACTTCTGGAATACATCCTTATCTTCGATGTATTTGAAGACGGTCATGATCTGTGTGAGCATCTCCTCCAACTCTGACTCTTCGGTGGCCCTAGATCCCTTCTTGAGCAATGAATCTGTGTAGCGCGCCAGTAATTCCGGTGACTTCGATGAACTAGTCTTGCAAATAGAGTTGCGGTTGACGAATTCACGGCAAGCATTATCCAAAGACCTAACAAACTCCGACTCGCCCGCAAACGCAGCGTTGACCAGTGTCTGGTATCGAGAGTGAACTTGCAACAAAGCATCGACATACATCTTCGGCTCAAAGCTCTCCCCTTCAGAAGCAACCTTTTCAACCGCAGAAGTTCCCGAATTGCGAACGTGTTTCTCGAATTTGGCTCGGAGGGGATCAAGCCCATCCTTGATCCTCGATAACAAGCTGTACATACGAGCCAAATCATCTTGTCGGTCGTTGTCTAAGAGAACCTGGAATTCGTCGCGGAGAAGACCAGAGTGAGCGGAGACCAAAACATCCAAGCACGTCTCTGTCAATCGCTTCGTAATGTCGGGGTGCAAATACAATCCGACACGAGCCTTCTCCTCATCAAGTCGAGTTTCTGCCTTCTTCATGTACTCAACCACACTGTTTTCAGAGACAAACTGACGAGATTCGTTCTCGTAGTAGACACGAGTGGCGTCAATGAAAGGCCGCTCAAAGTAGATTCGATAGACCTCGAGCGTCGATTTGGTGCTATCGTTCTCATCCAGACCCAGAGAAACGAATGAATCCACTATGCTCTTGATTTGCGATTGTTCGATCGTTTCGCCATTACGCTGTTTCTCAACAAGGTTGAGCACCGCAGCCATGACCTTCTCTTGAACCCGCTTGAAGAAATCCTCCCGCCATTTCACGAGGTGAAGGGTATAAACATCGTAAATGTTCTTCTTTCCTTCATCGATTTCACGCTTGACCCAGTGTCGGTTCAAGTAGCGAAACAAATGATTCACATATTTGGCGGCTGTTGTATAACGATCCCACTCTCGAATATAAAACCCTAGCAAAGCTTCTTCGGTGTGTGTTTCGGAGGCTTGGTACACATTTTCTAGATGTCTGGATAAATACTGTCCAAGGAGGTTGTAGAGTTCTTCGCCGAGGAGATGAGCTAGAAGTAATATGCAAATAAGTAGATGTTCAGGCAAAGTCGTATGACAGACATACCGCCTCTAAGAGCCTGAAGTCCTCCAGTACTACCAACAGCTTTTTGTGACGTGCAAAAGTTATGGACCGCCCTGGATATCGTTAGCTTCGAACGCTGATCGAGCTTGGAACGCGAAATCGTACGTGTAAAGGCCCATGTACTGAGAGAGACGAGAAATTAGTATAATGTCTAGGTTCCAGAATACATTCATCACATACTGTCTTCATGTCAACACCTTCCTCCAACTTGAGCATCACGCTATTTATGCCATTTTCCAAATAGCTCCATCTGTTGAGCGTTAGTCGTTATGACGTCGATGATCAGTGAATCTTCGAATACGTACGTGTCTTGGACATCGTCCTTCTGGATTGTCGCCATTTTTGGCGTAAGCGGCGGGTACTTTTTCAAGCGGTCTGATCGGCGGAGGGAGATAGCAGGAGCTGCGAAGGCAGCAGTAGTTAGACCCATGTTGCTCACATATGTTTGAAAGGATGCAAAACACGAGAAATGGTGTAAGTGATAAGGGACAACAGAAAGAGCAGAGAGGAGAAATTTGGCGGGACTGAGCGCTGTAAAGCAAAGATTCGCGCGTGTAATGCGGGGGAGTGCAGGCAGCAAGACCGTGAAGAGCAAACGGATAAGCTAGAGATGACGCTGCCATTCTGTTTGGTACGGCGAAAACTCTGTGTTTGTCCTCGTCCAATGTTGTGGACTGCCTTTTTCGGAACGAAACGAGAAAACCATGGAGAGAGCCCACGATATACACTTTGCGGGTGTCATCGGGGACGCACGCGTGCAACAAAGGATACACAAGGATAACAATAACTTTAAAAAGATACAAAAGAGCTAATAGCCGCAAGCGAGCAAACGTAAAGGGACCGAGGAGATACGTCCAACTTACCGAGTGTTCAAAGACGGCGCGGCCGCAGCTGCTGGATGATGCCCTGCAAAGCAGCGACGAATGCTGATGCAATAACGGCAAAAGGTCTATGGAAACGACGCAACGAAAGGCAAAGCAGGATGTGAACAGCAGTATGTCGAGTCGTCAAAATGCAAACAACGAAAGGAAATAAAATCAAGAGACAAGAGGATCGCAAAGAAGAAGGAGTTCCGGCCAGTTATCGAAGTGATGCCAAATGAAGTTGATAAGCGCCGGATCAAAGTTAAGGATAGCAAGGCCCTCTGGCGGCGGAACGACCTGGTTACCACCGTGACGCTAACCCTGAACAGAAGTTGCCTCCTTCCCTTAATAAGGCAGCCGCGCAGTCTGATTGGTGCAGCTGCCCGTCTGGCGCTGGGCAAGTGGGGATATGCGCTTTACTGTATTCGGGCTAGCTTTGATCTCATTCCCATTGCATCTGATCGACGATGCCTCAGGCACGACATGACATCTTGTTCTTCAACTGTTGTCCTTAGGACACACAGGAATTTATACACATAGTATAAACTATCCGCAATCTGGGATTACAAGTTACTAGATATTCTTTGTTATTGGCCTACCTTTGACTCCAGGACGGACTCAGTGGTGATCAGAACCCTAACCCTGACCGATGACAGTTCTTATTGCTCCTTGTGTATACAATACTCTAAGGATTCCTATTAAGATCAAGCATTCAGAATACCAAGATTTCGCCGATAGATCTATATAGTATACCAATACATCAGTCAGTTAGTCTATTATGTACACAGCAATGCTGATGTCAGGTGGTCATTACGTCATATCAACAGAGTGCTTCCTAAACTGAAGACAGAATTGGCATCAAGATGATTACCATGAACTACCTACATATCACACGAAATAACACATGATCAGCAAGCTTTTCAAATTATTTATCTATTTATTTACTATAATTATTTACAAAAGCAACACCATGTCACCCAACTCGCCATCAGCAATCAAAGTGTCACGACACCTGATCCCGGCATGGCGCTCAATCCCCAATACATCAATCCAGAACAAGCCCCTACTGATCTACCACTCCGCCTTTGATAAAGGTGTCTCCGCATCTCAGGTTTCCGATCACCTCAAAAAGGTAGATGTCGTTGTCCCGCAATGGCAATACTCCATGTACAAGCAGACTCATTTCCATTCAACAACACACGAAGTGCTGTGTGTCGTCTCGGGCCGGGCACGATTATGCTTTGGCGGAGAAGAAAATCCCGGACGAGTTGAGCCGGTGGTCGAAGCCGGGGATGTGGTGATCGTACCGGCTGGTGTAGCGCATCGTCTAATGGAGGATCAAAGCGGTAGCTTTACCATGGTTGGTTCATATCCCAAGGGAAAGAATTGGGATATGTGTTATGGTGCTGGAGATGAGAATGAAGATGAGATCAGAAGCGCCATCTCGCAGCTAGATTGGTTCGAGCAAGATCCAATATATGGTCGTGATGGACCGGCCATTCAGGCGTAGCCTGTCATCCAGTGTCGAGCAAGAGCCCAAAAAGTAAAGAGCACCCCCAATGCTCTGATAGATTCAAAGACAAATGAAAACATGCAAAATGAATGTCCCAGCCCGGATATAGCGATAATTCCTTATAGTAAACCCTGAACTCCACGCTAAATCCCAGGAAAAAGCAAAATATTGAAAAGCAATGATGAGGTTATAGCCTCATTTCGATACTCTTTCAACCAACCGGAAAATACTGATAGAAAATGTGAGTAGCCACGCAATCAATGCAACAAGGAGAACCGATGCGAGTGCCTTTTGCCGGACACATAAGGGATCATTTCGGTCATCTTGTACATCATTAATCACCGCATTCGTGCAAGTTCCCTGCACATCGTCCAGGGATACAAATGCAAGACTGAGGTTGGCTGCGTCAAAAACGATAAAAAATATATCTAGCAGAATCAATCGCATCTTGGCCTTTGGCGAGCGAAGGCCTAATGGTTTGCTGGCGTATTCGTCATATGTGATGTATACCAAATAAACCAAAGCTACCGCATCAACGATAATAGCCATATCTGCCGAAGGACCCTGATCTCGATGGAAATGGTTCGCCAACACACGAATAGAGCCTCCGAGTGCCAAGGCACACAGTGAGAATATCCAGACCGTGAGTCGCAATATTAATGGCACCATAGGACTGCGTAGTAAATGCCGTTGAAAGCGCTTCATCAAATTTCGCTGTCGTGGAGACCAAGTCGCGCGGCCCAATTCTGCATCCGATCCATCATGACTAGCACCCCAAGGCTGGGAGTAGTCTCCTAGATTATTGTTCAACCAGTCGAAGGACACCCGTTTCTCTCCCGCGCCAAGTCCTGTGCGTGGATAAGCAGACGCTTGCGCAAAGCGCTTCCATCGTGACTCGCGCTCTGGTGTCGTATCGTCAAGCTCGTCGTCGGTCCCTCTTGTTCGTTTTCGCTCCGGTTTCGACGTCTGGTAGGGCGAGTGATTATGTTGTGCCACGAGGGCGTCGTCTATTTCGGTTGGCAGAAGCCTCGAGGAAGAGTCTGTTTCATCTTCGGGTACATCGTATGACCTCACCCAAGCTATACCACGAACGAGTCAGTAAGTGTATTTGCGCACGGCTGCTTTGTCCCCAACGTCAACGACTTGTTACATACCAGGCAGAGTCCGGACTGGAGGAGGTGACCAGGTGTGAGTTGGGGTAGCATGAGACTCGACTGTGATAGCAAAGGACGACTGTGTACGATTCGTGGCTGACGTTCTTGGTGGAATGAGAGAATCGTGTTCCGGAGATGCGTTTACGGGATTATTCTGGACGATTGGTGGAACGAGAAGAGATTCTCGCGCATCTGGGGCCATTGCATGCAACAAAGAGCATGGCAAGTGGGCCAGCGCGATGCAGAGCGAACCTGTGCCAGGTGAGATCGAATGGAAAACCCTGTGTTCTCTGTTAAGTCCCTGAAACGCTGAAAATGATTGACTGAACGAGCGGCAGATCCAGGTCAAGATTGAAAGATGAAGTTGGAAGCTGAGACTCGAAGAGCATGCAATTGGCTGGTAGGGCAGTGGTAGCCGATTCGGCCCGGCGATCAATTAATGAGCTGCGGCATGACGATGTCCTTTAGGCGGGCTGGTTGGGTGCCTGGTAGCCTGACGGCCTGGGGCACTCACTAACCACTAATTGCGAGCCAGTGGTATGACGTCTTGCACACATGTGCTAAGCTACGTCCGTAACAACTTCATCTCAACTTTTTTTGACTCTACGATTTATCGATTATTTAACATATCTCACTGCGAAAGGGAAATATATCAGCCAGTCAGCAAAAAAGCATGATATCTGCGCTTTGATACGTCCACATCGTTCGCGCAAAACGACATCGCAATTCAGCTGCCTATTCTTAATCCACCGCTGCGATGCGTTTCTTCCTCGTCCCAATCTCGACCAAACGAGCCTTCATATACTGCCGTCCCCCCAAAACGATAAAGACTGGATACGTCGACCGCGCTACAAACAAAGCTGCCGAGCTATGGGCAAGTTGGGAAAAGGCGGAGAAAGGCTGGAAGAAACAACTCGTCAGCTATGGACATGTCATTCTGCAGAGGATCCCATACGAGGAATGGGGCTTGAAAAGCATTCCTCCACTCAATGAGAGTCGCCAGATCCAAGAAGCGCAACAGAGACAGAAGATCGATGTGATGTTTCCCAAGAATGCGATCAAGAGTGAAGACGTGTTTGGTATTTTGAGGAAACTGGGTACAGAACGGCAGGAATTACATCGGAGGAAGATGTGGTGGTGTATAGGAATTGCGCCTTTGACTGCGCCTATTGCGATCATTCCATTGTAAGTTCCTATCCTGCACATTGATTTCGACTGTGCTGACGGACGATCTTAGAGTACCAAATATCCCATTCTTCTATCTTGTATATCGAGCCTGGTCGCATTGGCGAGGTAAGTCTGCCTTCCCATCTGTTGATAATTGTCTACTGACTGTGATTATAGCATGGAGTGGTTCAAAACACCTCATCCACCTGCTCGATCTGAACTTGATTAGCCCACATACGTTCCCCGAATTGGAGAACTTTTACGCAACTCGATTATTGAAGAACGGTGTCCCGGGGCATCAGATGAAATCCAGTAATACCGCCAAAGGCACCAATACAAATAATGAAAAAACTACATCGACCCCTCAAGATGAGGCACCCACCGCAGAACGACTACTCTTAGAGATGAAAGATGGCGAAGAACTCGGCAAGATTCTGGAAACTCCAGCAATAGCCATTGAAGTGGAGCGCGCAGTACTGCAGGTTGGGCAGAAACTGAAACTTGACGAGGAAAAATGACAAGAAAAGAAGAGTCAATAGACGTCCAACCGCAGGTGTCAGCACGCGTTTGATAATGATGATATAGAGGTCAACGGAGGGATATAACGAAACGAAAAGGTGGTTTCTTTGAGGGCTGAGATACCCATTGCAGATCCTATAGATGGATCTTATGTACTTCATATAGATTTTGCATAAAATGTCTTTTCTGCTTACCTAGGTATTGTATTATGTATGATATTGTGATGTGATGGCCTTCGAATAATCCACTATTCAACAACTCAAACAATCGACTTGACAAAGAGTCTACGTATTTCCATAGTCCTAACGACCTAATGTCTAGCCCTGATTCAAGACTACGTATCGTCAAGGTAATTTTATTTTGAGGAAAGACCAATGCCACATTCATCGCCAACTTGTGGATATCAAATCGACCCCGCCTCCAATAACCGCGTTTCCGTTAGTTCCAATTCATTACCTACGTGCTCACCCCCTCGCCGCTTCACTCACTGACACACGGACTCACTGAGTAGAAATAAGCAATCGCCATGATCAGATCAGTGAGCCTTACATAAGGTATGCTCAATGAGTCAGCGAGATGTAAGGTTACGCTCTAAGCCGAGACAATGAGTCAGTCACTGAATCATCGATATATGCACCTCTACTTATTTGAGCCCTGTCCTTCAGACACTCCGCTGTCTAATTTACGGTAGCACACATGTGTACACCCATACGGAGCTGCACGAGATCCCAAGAATAGAGGATCACTTGGCCGTGGCAGGCTGGTCGAATTTCGCCTTGAGCCTCAGATTATTGGACCAGTTCAAGCGCGAGACCGATGGCTTGATGCTACAATCCTTGTCTTTGACTCCTCCACCAACTTTAGCTCCCTTGAGGTTTCATTTTCTCGTCCATCATAATGCGTTCACCAGAAGTGAGAACGACAACCCATGCTCGAGGCGTGCATCTGTGGGGGGTGGTCCGGTCCTTACGGTCCCGTCACCCCTCCATAGACCAGCCAGTCACGCAACGATATCAGGGCCTTTTCTACGAAGATGTTGATCCTGACTATAAGAGGATAATATGCAGACTTTCTCGGGAAGTGAGACAGGCAGCTGTCAGGCCGTCTTAACCGGCCCCTCGGCTTCAAGGAGACCGAGTGAGAAGTCCTACATATATATACTTCAAATGTTCTCGATTGGGTGACTTTTACAATGCTGTCACCATTCGATCAAAAGATTCAGCATTGCCTTTTATTCCACATAATTACAATCATATCATGCATTCACAAAGCATTCCTGTTGATGTCTCCTGGGTCGAGACAGTGGGCGCATATAATGCGACTCATATCCCTCTGCCGTATCTTGCAGCCGTACTGCTGGCCGTCCTGGTCCTTTCAACCTACAGGCACTCTCAGAAAAAGGACGTTATGCTTAATCCAAATTTGCCTTGGGAGTTGACAAGCAGGAGAGCCAAGAAGGAGTTCATCAGTGGAGCGCAGCAAATGATAGACAGCTGGTTTAAGAAAAACCCACGCAAATCGGCACACGTGGTGGCGGATGTAGGAGAAATGAAAGTTCTTCCACCGCATATGGCAGACGAGATTCGAAATGAGGATCGACTGAGTTTTGCCCGGTGGATATTCGTTGTAGGTTTTGTTGACATACCTCTATTTGGATTGGATTTACTAAAGGGAACCTAGGCATTTCATGGGAATATCCCAGGATTCGAGGGCTTCCGCGAGGGTTCTCGAGACTCTGGCATTGTTAAATCGGCAATAATGAGGGACTTGACAAAACATCTAAGTATATATATGCCCTTTTTTGTTGCGCACTTGCTATGTTTTCAGATTTTAACATCTATGCAACCCACAGACAAAGTTACAGAGCCTCTTGCTGCTGAAACGGCTTTTGCTACGTCTCTACTATTATCTGAGAATCAAGGTATGTTTACACATGACATGCTCAGAGATGATGGGATCAATAATCACCATTCTAGAGTGGCATTCTATCGACTTCAAGGATACGATGTTGCAACTTATTGCCCGTGTTTCCTCGCGCGTCTTTCTTGGTGACCTACTATGCCGAGATGAAGAATGGCTTAGAATAACTCGCGATTATACAACCTCCAGTTTTATCGCTGCTGAAGAACTCCGGCTATGGCCCGCACCTCTCCGGCCAGTGGTTCACTGGTTTCTTCCGAAGTGCGGTGAGCTTAGGGCATTGGTTCAAAAAGCTCGTGAGGTCGTTCTTCCAGTACTAGAGGAAAGACGTCGGCAGAAAATGAACCTCTCTCAAACTGAGAGCGAGCAGTCGAAAGTTTTTGATGATGCTATTGAATGGTTTGAGACAGCTGCTAACGGAAGACCCTATGATCCCGTATGCGCGCAATTGATGCTATCTACGGCAGCCATACACACTACCACCGATTTAACATGTCAAACAATGACGCAAATAGCACTACACCCAGAGATCATAGCTCCATTGCGGAAAGAGATTGTGGATGTTCTCCAGGAGCATGGGTGGAAGAAGACAGCGCTTTTCGAGATGAAGCTATTAGACAGCGTCATTAAAGAAAGCCAACGAACCAAACCATCCTCTATCGGTAATGCCTGCCCCGAATATGCCTTGTTTACATTTCATGATAGTTAATACCTGTGTTGTTCAGTCGTGATGCGACGTCTAGCCCTTGATCATGTCAAACTTTCTGATGGCACTGTTATTCCGAAGAATAGCCAGGTTTGTGTTACGCCTCGTAGGATGTGGGATGGTGAAATCCACGAAAACCCAGACAAATTCGATCCTTATCGTTTTTACAACATGCGTCAAGAGGCTGGAAACCATACTAAAGCCCAACTTGTCGTGACGACGCCGGATCATTTGGCCTTTGGCCATGGCAAGCAAGCCTGCCCCGGACGCTTCTTTGCTGCAAATGAAATCAAGATTGTCCTAATATATCTCCTCTTGCGATATGATTGGAAAATAGCCGAAGGACGGGCACCGCAAACACAGCGATCTGGTATGTTCATCACGACAGATCCACAGTTGAAAATGATGGTTCGGAGACGCCAGGAAGAGATGGCTGTTTAGGCGAACTGAGTAGTTTTATGCCACTACTGGCGGTTCTGGGACTTTGAGGACTCTGGGAAAGTTCAGATTGGGCTGAATATAAGATACGATATACAACCAAACAGGTTCACCAGAGACGTGAAATTAGCGCACACAATGTTGTACTACATTATGTATGACACATCTATGTGTATTGTTTCTTATGAACAGAATGTAATACATTACACTGTCTCACACAATTTCTCACTTCGACTCTTTTGGAGCACCTTTCCCGCAGCCACTTGAAAGAGTCGACTTTAAAATTCACCTTAATCTGACGAGCTGGTTTCAGCGAAGTGGACCAGGAAGGTATCTTATTACCACCAAGCTAATATTTGCCATGTAACGACGCTGAGCGCCTGAGTAAGTATGACTATAGACTGAAATCTACCCAGTAACTAAGCCTAACCATGAGCGCTCTCACAAAAGCAGCAGCTGCTGAAAAAAGATAGACCCCAGCTGGCAGGGAGAATATTGTGCATATAATGACCTAGGTACAGTGATTTTTTCAAGACCCACTGTCTTTCTCTATTATGCAGAGCTTGAATCCGAATCAAGCCAAAAGGAGAAGGTCGTATTGAAGTTATCATGAATGGAGTAATTCATATCTGACGCACTCTGGAAGAGTCATTATGAGTCACCCCACTCGGCCTTTGAGAAATTGACATTGGAAATCTTGATAGGGCTGCGTTATTGGTAGTTAACCACTCGAATATAAGAATATCAGATCCTTCCAATGTTATGTTCTCTGATTTGTGTCCGTTGAAGTATAGACAATTATTGAAAAGAGCCAGGCCGATCACTACAGCCATGTCGCAACACCCACCAACGATACAGTCCACCCTCGCACAGGACACAAATGTGACCTATATCGATACCATACAAGCATATGACCAATGGGCTGATGTAAGTTCAAGTTGACCAAGATATCAGATAAGATAACTAACATGTTAAATAGGTCTATGATACAGATGGCAACTTCCTCCAAGCCCTCGACACAATCGAAATGCAATGGATGCTCCCCGAATTCTGGACTGAAATAAAGAGCCAGGCGCAACAAAAGGGTCGTCAGCAGTGTAAACTGGTCGACCTGGGATGCGGCACGGGCAGGAATACATTGCAACTTCTGGATACTGTTTCTCGGGATGCACCGCAATCAAATATTCAGATAATTGGCGTCGATGCCTCGAATGGCATGCTAGATGTAGCACGCCAAAGAATCAGTGCTTTCCAGAGCCCGCCAAATATAGAAGTGAAGCTAGCACCCTTCGACCTCCTCACCGACATCGACTCTCCATCAAACGCCCAAACCCTAGACCTCATCCGAGACGCCGATGGAATGATCTCAACCCTCGTCCTCGAACATATCCCCCTGGGCACCTTCTTCGGAGCAGCAGCATCAATCCTCCGCTCAGGTGCATATTTCCTGGTCTCAAATATGCACGCTGACATGGGTAAACGGAGCCAAGCCGGTTTTGTGGACTCGGCTACAGGGAAGAAAGTGCGTCCGTCGAGGAGTTATGCGCATGAACTCGAGCAAATTCTGGCGGAGGCTGAGAGGGGTGGGTTTGAGATTGTGCAGTTGCCAACTGGGAAGGCTGCTGCGACGGAGGGTGTGATTGAGAGGGAAGTGACGCCGGACATGGTTGAGAGGCTTGGACCGAGGTCACGGAAGTATCTTGGCGTATGTTCTGTTTGGCTGGGAGTGTGCTTTAGAAAGAAGTGAAGTGAGCCAAAGAGACAAAATTCATGAAGAGATAATGCTGTCGATTATAGTATCGGTGCTGTACATATATGGTACATGTCTATTGTATATTCAATCCAGATTTTGGATGATTGCCAAATAACGCCGTATGCCCTCTGAACCCTTCCCTTCACGCAAAGTACCTTTGCAACAAGGCTTCCCGATGTCGCACAAGATTCTCGTATTTCGAGAGTGAATGAGCGAGCTGATTATATTTCCATCCCATATTCTCATCTAATATGAGATGCGTGTATGCAAATACATTAGCATCAAACAATCCCGGTTGACTGCGATTGTAGAAGTACTCGTTGTCGCCAAGTAGAATAGAGAGAGCTTCGAATGCGCTATCTGCATCGGCTTCTAGGGTATCGACGTCGATATAGTCTGAGTATTTGAGTAATTCATCCCGTGCCGCTGATTGTAATTGAACGGCTAGCGCTGTTTGAACGGCTGAAGACGAGGTTGCGGGGTCGATGTAGCGTTTTCGAGCCACTTGATTGAAGTTGAGTTCATTTAGATACAATTGATGTAACTGCGCCGACTCATGATTAGCGATCCTGATCTGTACAGTCTAATCCAGGCAAGACTCACCCATGCATTGCGTATCCGATGGTCAATCAATGACGCATATACATCGAATCGGATATTGAGTTGCTGCTCTTCTTCGCAATGCACCTGCTCAATGGCCCATTTTTGTAGTTTGTTGGAAGGAATTGGAGATCTCGTGGCAGCTGGTAGGGCTGGGTAAAGGAAAGGTAGGGCCCCCGTTGGGGAGGCGTGGTTGTTTGAAGGGATGAGGTCAAAGTCTATACCGACGAATTTCAGATAGGCCTAAGATAATCAGTCGACTTGCGCTATAACTTAAACCAGTAGTGCGCACTACACACCTGCCATCTGAGACACTGAGGATTGAAAGACGGTGCCCCTGTCGCCGCTTGTTTGGGATCGATAAAAACGAACAGTCTATTCCGTTCGGAGCTTCCGCTGGTGTGTACATTGCCGGGAAGCTCTTCCGCTTCGTATGTAGTCAGAGGAAACTTGTCGAATATCCGTTTCACTGGCGCGGGCACGCCGAATAGCTTCTTCGGTTGCACTACGCTGGGAGTTGCTGGCCGAGGAGGTTCGGCTTCATGCTCGGTTCCAGCCGGCGTAGTAGCATTCACACGGGTTTGCGAGAGCATGGGAGTGGCGGTGGTTTTCGCGTGTATATTTCAGGCCGATCAAGAAAAATGCTCATAAAGCCAGGCAGCTTCGTCGTGGCACTGTGGAGCTCAGGATGATCAAGATCAAAACGTCCAGATCAATCAATAAATGTAATCAATAAATGTTTAGATGTGCTGGCAATATCGGGACATAACTCTCACCGCCTGCAGCCATTGACCACTCGGCAGCCGTGGTGTGGTCTGCCCTCCTATTGGACAGAAACGTCGTCCTTTGACTTCGATCACGTTTTCTTGGCATGTGAAAAGGCTCGAGTCATTCCAGCAGAATAAAATATTAGTGAGCCCGCTTTCGGACAACGAATCCGGTTCGATCAGTTTCAGGTCCCATACCGACTCTTGCTTCCTCCATGTTAGTCACAGGTACGATGTTTGTCTGACCTCGAATTGCATTGAGGACTGGCTGACACCGCCTGATTTCTCTTCGTTCTCTATCATTCGACCTTGGTGGCTAGTCAAGCGCTTTGCAACCGTGGTGCGGGGTCTGTTACGTTGGTCGATCTTCTCGGTCCCGATCGGTGCAAATCTGGAGACTCGGTATCAACAATTAATATGCGCCTCAAACTGTCAAGGACCTGGTGGACTTGAGCAGATAAAACCTTTGCGGATTCTCTTTCTTGCATGGAACAGGGGTGATTTGTTTCAATCATGCCTCTCGACGAAGAAGGCGCCAAATGGTCATGGTAAGCACCCTAGTGACCCCGGGAAAAGGTTGCGTGATGTTCTGACCCTAACACGATTACAGTGAACCATGTATGCGCGGACATCGCTCATCAAAATGCCAACATTTTGACCGTCTCATGATGAAAGTCCCGAAGGCTGGACGGCCATTGGCAAAATGTCCACATCCGAAAGGGACGTGCAGTTGTGAGAAGGTATACGCATTTATGGTTCGGATACCAAAGGGTAGGCTATCCCAAGATTACCTCTTGTTGTCGATTATACTTACGAAGTTTGATACAGGCTCGACTTGCTTATGCAGGCCATTATATCAAGTCCCTGCCAGTTCAGCAGCAGAAACGCAAGCAAATTCTACAACTTCGGGAACACGGTCGCTACCCAATCCTACTATACCAGTAGCATCGACTGCAGCACCAGGACGAATACAGAAGCATACACGCAAACCAAGCAACTTCCAAAATCCATCGGATAATATTATCAAAGCTCTGGATTCCCAGATTATACAAGCAGATAAGGACATTCGAGTATCAACGCAGACGCCTACGCTGGACCGCTCTACAACCTATACACCTGTGTCTGGAACTATACACACCTCGTCATATACACCAAATCAAGAAATACCGATTAAAGTAGAGAGCAAATCTGGTGGATGTTGTTCTGCGAAGACGGAGCCGGTCACTCCAGCATCAGAGCCACCACAACGATCCTGTTGCGGGGCCGGTGCGACGCCGCAGAAGAAGGAGGAGGAGCCAGTACCAAGCATGCCAGAAAATCGCATTGACTCAGCGTGGAACGAATCGTTCTACAACTCTCAAGGTCTATCATGGAGTACTCAATTGCCGAATACCGATTTCACCTCCCAAAACAACACCTATACAACCATGAACATGAAGTCTTCATACTACACAAACCAGCAACAATCGAATCAGGCTTCCATGCCTCGAACGTTCCATAATATGGATACACAGTACCAGGCCAATATAAGTGGGCCACCCATGCATCAATTTTATTTAAACACTGCTTCATACCCTTTCGACATGTCACTTCCATTCGTGGATGACAGTAATCATGATTGCTCGTGTGGTGATAGCTGTCAGTGTCTAGGATGTGCCAGCCATCCCTACAACGAAACAACGCGACAACACGTGCAAGAAATGGGGTACATGATGACCGTAAACGAGGACGAAGAGAACTCTGGTACTTCAAGTCCATTTACAGGACTGAACAGTCCACCGGCCATGCCGTCCAATGTTCCATCCAATCGGAACAATCTAGCGCGGACCAATACACAACCGCCCTTTACAGACGATAACACCTTGCCTTCAAATTTCGATAACACGATCAACTCGCCCACTTATGCAAACAATCAGTTCATGCAACCCTCCGAATATTACACAATTGAGTATCCTGTCGGCTTGCATCTCTGCTCAGATGTCACAGGGACATGTCAATGCGGGAATGATTGCAATTGTGTGGGATGTATAACCCATAGTGGCCATGACGGGATCGTCCTGGAGTCGATGCCAGCAGAAAGCCAGCCGATCTCCAACCAGCCTCCGCAGCAGCAGCAGCAGTTTCATGATTATTACAGCCAGAACCCGGGCATACCCCGTTCGATGGATCAATATTCTCCATCGGCTTTGAGTCCGCCGGTTGTTGAGACTCCCCTCGTATAGAACTTCAATGTGCATGCATGCGGTCTGATACTGAATGATTTATGACGAAACATGGATACCCCTACTATGAATTAGATGGCTGCAAGAATTGCCGGTGGTACTTACGTAAACATTGGGAATACCGAAGATTGAATGATAGAATTATCAACATTACAAAAAATCTACACCTGCTCTCTTCTTACGTAATGAACTGGAGTAAGACTTGCATTCACAAATGAAATAAGAGCACTTCATCTGAGCATCCTTCAAAGTTCCCCATGCTCATCTCTCTGTACATATATAATACATGGACAGTTTCTAACAGAAAAAGCGCACTGGTCTATTGTAACGCATAATTCGACTTTCAACAAAGAAAAAAACGGAAAGAGTAGAATTCGTTCTTCACGCAGAGGCCCTCGTAGAACGAAGTTCTTTTGCAAAACTTATGGAGCGCATGAAGGGAGGATGAATTGTTTGATTGGCGGTAAGACGTATTGATAATATATCAAAGGAGGATATTATTTTGGCACATTCTCGACAACAACTCGGGTATACTCTCACGACCTGGCTTGACGCACGGCATTGAAGATGGGGCTATCGCCATGTCGGAAGGCAGCTGGAAAGACAGGCTGAGTTAGCACAGGACTCAATTGTGCCTCTAAACTTTCTTTAAGAGGCGAACATACAATCGGCTTCTTCATATGCGCGACCAGCACCGAAACCAAGACCGACCCAGGCAGGCCAGGCTCTCCGCTTGAAGAGGAGGACTGAGAGAACGACACCGAATCCGAGGCCGATAGATGAGCGAACGATCAGAGAGGAGATGGCGCGGTCCCACTATGAATTGAAGATTGAGTTAGACGGAACAGTTCTCCATGTCGAAATGCAGCAATTGAGGGTTGGCGTTCCAGCTACCACCACTAATCGATTAACCTACCTTCTCATTAAGAAGAGCCTCGCTCACGGGCTTGGTTGAGCGTGCAACCGGGACTGTCGGCTTGGTCTCGCTTGTTTCGGCCATTGCGACGGGATCTCTGTGGTATGTCAGTCATCAATGCCAATTCCTCGTATGCGGATTGCACTAACGTATAAAAAGAGTATGTACGGAGACCCGATGTTGATTATCGCGGACCGTTGAAGAGGTTCAACAATGTTGTTGCATGTACGTAGCTCGCTCCTTGGCGGGCTCTGGTCGGAAAAACTAGGCTCGGCTTTGGCAGTCGTCATTTTCGGGCTGGGATTGGCTGATGCCCTGATAGCACCGGAGCTGTTGAGGCTAGGCCAGATACGGTATGGTCTACTGTTTTTTGTCTATCGATAGGAAGGAACGATGGACAATGATTTTCTTTCGAATCTCGTTGACAGCTTTTGCTTTACTACGACGGTGATTAGGTCGCTGCTGTTGCCATGGCGCCTAGCAAAGAGGTGAGTTTTCTTTTTTAAAATCTAAGCTACAGGCACTTTGTGTTGGACTATTCTAATCATAAAAATTTTAGACTGCCGGCCCGTCGCAGGAAGCGCTGTTGAAACTCGAAAAAAGTAGAGAGGATACCGACAGACAACTCGCCGCAGCAGCACAGATTTTGAAACTAGACCTGTCAGACACAGGTTCTCCGTTACCGAGTCCGAATACACTCGAGTTAATAACACGACCGGCTCCGAAGGAAGAATGGGTTCTGAGATGGCTGCTTAAACGACTGAAAGCCACGACATATCGAATACATTCTCAATCATATATTCTTTTACAAAAGCTTTTACAACGGATTTCTCGAAGGGCGATTGCATCGACGTTTGTGGAATACAAGTTCACGCAGTTATTGAAGGATATCGTGGACGATTTGAATAATGCCGTCTTCAAGTCGCTTTCAGATGGCACAGCCCGGACGTCTTCCGATTCTGAGACCAGTGAGACTGTTCAAGGATCCCCGGTTCGGTCGAAGAAACGCAAGAGAGGAAATGGCAATACCGGTGCGGACAATGACATCGTGATGTACGATGCAGGCAGCGGAGAGTCACAGGCGGAACGCGCAATTCATGCTTATAGTCGATTTTCGGACGCTTTTTATGTTCTTATGAACCTAGTCAATGACCAGAGTGATCGAGGAAATGTGTCACAGTTTCATCTACAGCAATCACTTCGACTGGATCCTGCGGTTGCCGCGGAGATACTGGGCAAATTGATTAGGCTGTCTGCTGGCCTAATTGTTGAATATGCAAAGGAAAAGAAAAGCGATCAGTTGCGACACTTGTTGAAGACTACTGCTGCATATTTCAGTCTGTGGGATCTGAAAAAAGCGGGTATCAACGGTATCGACAAGAGTTCCATCAATGTGAGTCGACCCTATGACATATTCCTATGCAAGGTACCATGAAGCTGATTTCACCATAGACTGCATTCTCAAAATCTTGCTTCTTAGAAGCGCTAAGGCTTTATCGTATTGTACTTTCGTCTGGTGTGGAAAGTGACGATGCTCATTTCATGACACGTTCTATCGAAAAGCTCATTGCTCTTCATGTCGTCCTTCCCGCTCGGAGTCTGTTCATGGAAAGAGGCGGATCTGGTATAGACTATTCGAAAGCCGAAGATCCTGACTGGAGCGCCGTACAGCCGGTAACGGCGATTTTCAAACCACTTTTTGAAGATCGCTCGCCAATAGATATACAATGCAGCAGTCCCGATACCAGCTCCATTGACCAGAACTCCTGCATCTTTCCTGCAACCTGGAAGCCAGCAGAACTCATCCCGACTTTCTACGATATTGTTGCGAGGTCTGTACCGAGAGATTCTTTTCGCCGACAGAATACCGAAGCGTCATGGCTCGAGACGGTTTTTGTGGCACTTGCAGAGCTGGCGTATTCGGGTACCCAGCACCTCAGCAAAAATATTGTTGGTTTCATACCACTATTAGAACAGTTGTTCATTGTTGTCCGTGCTCGAAAAATAAGTCTATCTTTGCACACCTTCCTCACTCATGCTTCCTACACGGGACTTCTGAAAGGAAAGGAAGACCCTCAATTCGTACGTTGGAGTTTGGCAACCTTGTTGATCGAGCTTGGAGCCGATATATTTCTACCTAACTCTGGGTTCAAAGACTCAAGTCGTCTTTTAGATGCCCTGTTTCAATCCCTGCAACATATTCGGAGCGACATGAGCAACCAAAAAACATATCAGCTTGTCAAAGAGAAGGTCGTAATCCCTTTACTTCGAGCCTTTGCAGGTGCCAGAGATCTTGCAACATTTGCCGGGTTCTGGTATGAGCAGTTGCGTGAGATTGAAGTTGCACGCAATGACTCGACGTATTCGGTTTGGGAGGACGATGATGTTCTTGCCGTCTATCAAGAGGCATTAAAGAGCACCATAAGCGACGTCTTCTTGAAATCGCAGATTGAGACAGCCATTTCTACAGTGACAAAATCGGGACACATTTCAAAATCGCCAGAGTCGTACGCCTATTTCGTCATTTTGGAAGCCGGCACTCGTATATGGGGCCACAATGGGCTACCAGGTTTGCGCATTGACTTGGTGACTAGTTTGATGGAAGCAGTACACAAAACGTTGTCGAAACGCAAGGGTGATAGACATTGGCTTTGGCGTTTATGGAGAGTGGCCCGGAACTTGATGCCGATTACCCTCAAGAGCACCCTCAACACTCCGAATGAGCTTCCTGACAAGTTCAAGCGAGAAGCCTTGGTTGTAGCAAACTTTTCAACTGGACCAACAAAGCTCAGATCTGGCTGGAATGGCCATCAAGAGAGCTTCGAGGCTTGTCGATTTTTGCTATCGCTGAGCAAAGAATTATATCATAGCACTTCTCCCGAACGAAGAGAGATTCTGCACGTTATCATCAATTGTCTTACAGGATCAGTCAACTCCATCATCGAAGCTAAGCTGGAAGGATGGAACGGTCGTTATCAAGATATTAATGGACTGGCTCAGCAGGCGAGCGCTGTCATTGAGTGCCTACTAGAGCATCCAGATCTTTTGTCTGAGCTTGCTTTTGAAGACATGAAATGCTTCGTCAAGTTTTTCTGGGATCTTACCTCATCTTCCAGTCAAGACTGGAAACCACAAATACCCGAGACCACCGAGTGTGTGTCATTCAAACAATTATGGCGCGTTTTTCTGTCATATGACTATCTCACAGACACACCATCATTGGCCTCGGGAGTTGCACGCTCACTTTGTGACTTGTTCATGGAAATGGTAGAGAGCGAACAGACGCAGGCGGCGATTGTTCGGTATCTACCGGGCATTGTCCAGGACCTACCAGGCATCCCCGTTTGTCATGCGGAGGTGCCTAAATTCAAAGATACTGTTGAAGCTCTTTTGATGAAAGTGGATTGTCCGGCTGATTTCATTCCTTACATGGTGTCCTTAATAAATGGGTGGTGTCAAGAGTCGGGACAGGTTGGGCCGGAGATACGAGAATGGATTACATCAGACATTTCGTTGCAAGACTCGCCCATGGACATGCGCACAATAGAGTCCTTCCGATCCCTGATCCGCACAGTTTTTGAGTGCGAATACAAAGCTTGCAAGTCACCAGCAGAAATTGGAAAGTTCCTGAAACGCTTTTATAAACTTACGACGTCCCGAGTTGAATCATCCACAAAACAGTTGGAATTAAGTGTCAAGAATAAGGATCAACCATCAACTCTTACACCTGTCTTCGTGGAAACTTCCTTGCGGTTGCTGTGGGAGAAACGGGAAGCTGTACCGAAATTATTAGACGAAATTGCTCTTCAGCGAGAGAAAGTTTTTAGTTTATTGGTGACTCGTCTTGATAATTGTACCAAGACTCTGCGACGGAAATCGCATCCTGAAGCGGCTGTTTTACTTGCCACGACGCATCAGATGCTGGAAGACTTTGACGATCTCGCAGTCCAGCAGAACGCACAGCTTGACAAGCCCTCGATGGAATTAGAAGAGAACCACCCAGATTTGAATATCGGTATCAAAAACATAGCTCAACGGCGGAAAATTGCCCAAGCAGCTACAAGTAATGGCTTGGGCTTCAACGAATCGACGTTACTACAGGGTATTGGCCTATGCCGAATGCAAGCCTGTGAACAGACATATCTTGCGCGGGAGTTTACGACAAAGTTGAAGCATATGAATAACGCAGACCGCATCAAAGCCATTGATGAACTCAAGACAGCCGGATTCGAAGGGTCAGAAAGAGCAAGTCGTCTACTACTTAGTGGATTGGCAGTTTCAGTACTCGACGAAATCGCAGAAAAAGACAGTGATGAAGCGCGGAAAGTATCATCTCTATGCACTGCCGTTACGAACGTCCTGCAGCATAGTATCGACGAGATTGAGCAGTTTTCTCTAGCAGCGGAGAGCATTGATATAATTCTTCGGTTACACCCGCGAGGGGTGACGCAGTATAACATCGACAGCTGTCTTACGGCTGTCACCACAACGATGTCAAAGATTCATTCCATGCGTACGATAAACCATATATCGGCCAAGTCTATAAGTACAACCTACACACGTCTCTGCCGCATATTGGGCACCATTGTGGGACTTTATCGACAGCAGCTCGGTGGACGGTTCCACCTTTTGATCCCAGCACTACAAAGTCTTCTCAAAGCCCTGTTTCCAAATCAAAAGCGCAATCAGAAAGATGGACCTACTCTCGGGATCTCTCATACCCTACAGTTCACACGCCTCCTCACATCCCTCTGCGACCCGACCGTGTCTGCAGTCTCCCGGCCAAGCCGACCTACCGGCAATAGTAGCAACAGCTTGATTGACCAGACAAAAAAGGCCAAAATGATTGCGGGTCAACATCTCCGAATTCTAATCGAGAGCTATGCGCAGAATATGTTGGAAGCGCCACTTCAGCCCGATATCAAGACCGCATTAGCCCCGGGATTATACGCGATACTAGACGCAATGCCAGCAGAGAGCAAACGGGGATTGAATGCCGGAATGGATATTTCGTCGCGGGCGATTTTCAAGACTTTGCATGAGGAATATGTCAGGTTCGGAAAGTGGAATAGCAAGGGATGATTGTCATGTCGACTGGCTGCATATCATAGATCATTTGCATACTCTGTATACTCCGTACATACTCCAGATGGTACGTAGTGATTGATAGGTTAGTCGGAATGCATCCGCACTAGTCCGGTTCCGGACTAGTGCCACGTGCGCATTCCAAGCCTTTAATCCGAGATCAGATATGAGAAACTCTATTCAGAGTTAATGAGAGTACCTGTGAGAAAGAGCAAAGTGAAGATAAGAAAAAGTAAACTTTAAACAAATTTGGCGAACAGATAATCGGGGCTCCCACCGACTAAATACTATGTAGTCGTAGAATTACTCGATCACATCGAGTCAGCAAGTAAGCTTATCTTATCTTGTGCGTCTTCCTATCAGCTGGGCGCGGGAACGTGACCCACCAGCGATCCTACCTGTCCGAGAACGATGCTGTCCTCCTACCAGGAAATATGTATGGTATGAGTATGTGGAAGATATAGAGAGTACCTGTGAGATCATATGCCGGTTGCGGGTGACCAATGCATATCACAGCACGGAGAGTGTAGAGAGTGTACTTTCTAGGTACGGAGCATAGGGACTCGAGATCTGCATCCAACGTCATGATAAGCAGCCGAGCAAGAAACACTGCTAACCCCGGAATCTGCTCGGCAAATCAGAGGCCTTATCGCCCAAAGAGATAACACCATCATGACCACTCACAGCGCTCGCTACTCTCCATGGAGTACAGCTTATCGCATGGCTTTTCTTTTTTTCCTCCTTTCCACACGTTCTCGTTCTAGTCTTTCTGGGCTGCCAGAATGGATCAAACTAAATTATATTATTCTGGATCCTTTGCACCCTTAGTCTTTTTCTTCTGGGCTCCGCTGTGCGTCCGCGGTGGTGTGTTTATATATGGGCCATACCCACCCTCATCCCATCTTTTTTGAAATCCAATGGGCTGGCGGTTTTTTGTTTCTGCATCTTTTTTTCCTTGCTACTTTGCAGGTCATCGAGGCTAGTTATCCAGGCTTCCTTTATTTATTTTCAATTGCTTGACTTCGCTTGGATACTACCTGCCATCATGTCGGTCCGTCGCTTCGTGGACAAAATCGCTGTCGACAGCGAGCCTGGTCTATCCAATGCTCAGCTGATGTTGACCAACGATGATTTGCGACCGGGTATTTATTCTCTGCTCTGCCACTAATTGTGAGGCGACTGACACGATATACAGTCCCTCCCGAGCGCAGAAAATGGGGATGGTGGAATTTCGTCGCTTTCTGGATTGCCGACTCGGCGAATATTGTATGTCTTCCCACATCATCGGAACTAGATACGGAGCTGATTTAGTAGAATACATGGATGATCGCATCGTCATTTATTCAATCCACCACCGGCTCCAACACAGTCGACCTGGCTTGGTGGCAGGCCTGGATTTGTGTCTGGATCGGATATTCCATTTCCGCCATCCTGATCGTTGCTACTGGTCGCATTGGTGCGCAGTATCACATTTCGTTCCCCGTTGTGTCGAGAGCGTCCTTTGGTATCTGGGGTTCATTATGGCCGATTTTTAATCGTGCTGCAATGGCTGTATGTTGTCCCCTTTGAACATTTTGATGTCGAGTCGCTGGCTAATGCATGGTAGTGTGTATGGTATGGTGTTCAGGGATGGATTGGAGGTGAATGTGTCACTATCATGATCACTGCCATCTGGCCCAGCTACGCCAATATCCCCAACCATATCCCCAGCTCCGGCACCACCACCAAAGACTTTGTCAGTTTCTTCATCTTCTGGCTCTGCAGTCTGCCTGCCATCTGGTTCCCAGTCCACCAGATCCGTCACCTTTTCACGGTCAAGTCAATCTACACTCCCATTGCTATGATTGCCTTTTTCGCCTGGGCTATCGCTCGCGCCAACGGCATCGGACCCATCATCCATCAACCCACAGCTTTGCACGGAAGTGCTCTCGCCTGGGCTATTGTCAAGGGCATCATGTCATCCATTGCCAATTTCGCAACTTTGATCGTCAATGACCCCGATTTCTCGCGTTTCTCAAAGACAAAGACGAGTGCACTGTGGTCTCAGCTGTTTGCTATTCCCGTCGGATTCGCAGTCACCTCGTTCATTGGAATTATCGCCTCGTCGTCTTCGACAGTCATCTACGGCAAAACCATCTGGAGCCCTCTCGATCTGCTGTCTGAGTTCCTTAACGGAGCTAGTTCCGGCCAACGTTTCGGTATTTTTGTCATTGCCCTTGGATTCGCACTTGCCCAGCTAGGCACAAACATTGCAGCCAATTCCGTTTCTGCTGGTACAGATATGACCGCTCTCCTGCCTCGATTCATCAACATCCGTCGTGGTGGTTATATCTGCGCGGCAGTCGGCTTGGCTATGTGCCCCTGGAAGTTGACCTCATCTTCAAACAACTTTACGACTTACTTATCTGCCTACACTGTGTTCTTGTCATCCATCGCCGCAGTCATCATCACGGATTACTACTTTGTGCGAAAGGGATATCTAGAAATCCGTGAACTGTACAGTGCCCGCAAGCGCTCGCCATACTATTTCACATTTGGCTTCTCGTGGCGCGGTTTTGCAGCTTACATCTCGGGTATTCTGGTCAACATTGTCGGGTTCGCCGGTGCCGTTGGCGCAAAAGTGCCCATTGGCGCTCAATATATCTATAATGTCAACTATTTCGCTGGATTTATTGTTTCCGCTACGATTTATTATCTGCTATGCTGGGCCTTCCCCATCCCTGCAACGAGCGATACCTGGAACGAAGTCGATGTGGATGTTGATCATCTTACTGTGGCCTATGGCCAGGAAGTGGTCACCGATGAGGAGTCGAGGAGTATCCCCGAGGAAGACACGTTGGCCTATAACAAGAAGGATAAGAGTCAGGGATACTCAACCTTTTGATTAGCGAGTTGATGAAATTTGCGCTTTGAATCTGGTTTAGTGTTGGGAATTTTAGATTGTTGTCTCGGTTCGATTGAACCGTTATGACTCATGCTCGTTGTTTGATAGATGAGGGATATACATGCCCTAGGTAGAAGCAGTGAATAGGCATCAATCTATACACTACAAAGGAAGCATTCCATCTCGAGTTGGTCGCCGATGTAGCCATCCGCTAAGCCCGAATGAGACGCCGAACGGCCAAAGAGCGAGATGCATGATGTCATTGGTCCATTTGTTTACTCTAAGAAGTACTGAGCCTCATTTTTCTTAATGTTGAGAAAAATATCTGGATGCTGGATGATTGACTCCGGGCGTGTCTGCCTGTTGTGCTTGAGCCAGGGAAGAGGTATAAGTATTGGAAGGTATCTCCCTCTTTTGCCTTCTTTGCGACAACGTTCACGGCGGGGCACAGAAACAACACTACAAACATTGAAACTCAGTCCATTCGTTTATCCAATATCACAACTACATTCACTATACCCTTTACCATATCAATCCCATCCATCAATCAAGCTCAAAAATGTCATCAACCAGCGCCCTCCCTCTAACCCTCAAATCAATCAGCTCCACCAAACTCGAAGAACTCTCCAAACAACGCGCGCTATTCAACCAACGCAAATCCGATATCTTGAATGCTGCCAACTCTGTTCCCGAAAATGATCTTCGCCGGAAAGTGCAGATCTTGCTCGAAGGCGTAACCCGTTTGGCCGGAAGGCCGGAGGATGCCTTTGATCGGGAAGATGACATGGATCTGGACCGTGTTAGTGGGAGAAACCCTTCTCCGTCGTCGCTAGTGGATATGTCTTCGTCGGACCGGAAAAGGAGTCGAGATGTTAATATCCGACGTTTCTTATTTCAGAGTCAGTATGACAGATCTGTTTCCGATGAAGTGTTGCGTGGATGGATTCAGAGTTTGGAGAGTGATTTGGAGATGTTGTCGGTCAAGTATGAGCATGCCACTTTCTACAGTGATATGGTGACTGAATGGCTCTCAAATTTCGAAGAGCAAGGTGCCATGAACAAGGGTTCGGATGATATGGACGACGAGGACGACGATACCAAGTCCGCCAAATCTGCGTTTGAAAACGTTGGTCGTGCCGCAATGCACGAACAGCGTGCTACCTGGGAACATCTAGTCTTTTCACCCGCAGATGTCGACTCTCAAAGTATTGAAACATACCTCGAACGGCTTTTTACTCGTACAAAGCTTTCTCAACAGGCTCTCAGAGACCTCCGGGAGCGAATCAAAGCCTTCGGAACGCAGTTCAGGTCAGAGGCAAAGGAGTCGTTCAATATCGAATTACTGAAAACAGTTAGTCGGTCACTGCTAGGTAGTGACTTGCTTTCTCCAGAAAAAGTTATGATTTTGAAGGAGTTTTTAAGGAACGATGAGGTTGCGCAGGAAGTGGCTGATGTGCTGAATTTGCGTTTTGTGGCTCTGGATCGCTGGAATTGGCCGTCGGAAGGTGTGCCTGTTGAGATGCGTCGTCAGTTGAACGGGAAGTATCGTGTGTTTATGGATGAGGATCTCATTGATGCGCTTCTATTCCACTACATTGGTTTGAAGTGGGCGGTTGAGTTTAGGAATGTCTTTCTTCAATTCTTTGATTCTCGTGCATGGAAGTCAAATGCGAAAACTATCCCGAAAGCATGGGTTGATCGGCGACGATACTTTACAGGCCAATCGACCAGAGCTGGCTGCGTCGATACCCTCCGCAAGAGAATGTATAGGGAGGATTACTTCATGAGTCAACTGCCTGAATCATTGCATGAAGGCAAGCGAGGATATGATACAGATGATGACGATGACCACGATGCTACAGAGCGAAAGTCAGCCATTGAGACGAAACATTCCCTGCTACATTTGCTCATAACAGAGTCGATCATCCACAATCGAATTCGCGGCCAGTTTACTGTTATACGATCCGACTTTAAATGGTTCGGACCGTCGCTTCCTCATGGTACTCTGCTAGCGGTGTTGAAGTTCTTCAGCGTCCCCCAGGACTGGCTGGAGTTCTTCAAGAAGTTTTTGGAATGTCCACTGAAGTTTGTGCAGGATGGTCCACAAGCTGAAGTGAAAACCCGAAAGCGAGGCATCCCTATCAGCCATTCTTTATCAGACGTATTCGGGGAGGTCATTCTCTTCTGCATGGACTACGCTGTCAATCAGCATGCAGATGGCGCCTTTCTCTACCGATTGCACGACGATTTCTGGTTCTGGGGAGAAGAGAAAACATGCCGAAAAGCGTGGAGGGCAATGACTGATTTCACTGCAGTGACTGACTTGGAATTCAACGAAGAGAAAACAGGAACTGCTCGGATCGGAAGAATGATCAACTCACAAGGCCAGAAACAGCGGCAACGACACGAAGAGGAAGACCCATCTTCGAGTGATGAGGAATCGAAGGACGAGGAAGAGGAAGATTCCGAGTCGGATGCTGAGAATTTCCTGGATGATGCTTTTGATCCGTTACCGCGCGGTGACATCCGTTGGGGATTTTTGAGACTGGACCCAGAACGAGGTCGCTTCCTCATCGATCAAGAGCAGGTTGATGCGCATATAGAGGAGCTGAGACATCAACTTTCTGCATGCAAGAGCATATTTGCATGGGTTCAGGCGTGGAACAGTTATTTCTCACGTTTTTTTGCCAACAATTTTGCGAAGCCCTCATTTGCATTCGGTCGAGAGCATATCGACATGGCAGTCAACACCTTGAGCCGTATTGAGCGAGAAGTCTTTGCACACACAGTCTCCAATGCTTCCGGGAACAACGGCGTGGTAGACCATTTGCGGCGAGTGATTGCAGAACATTTTGATATCCACGACTTGCCAGATGGATTCTTCTATTTCCCCATTGAATTCGGCGGTTTGGAGCTTCATAACCCATTCGTCAGCCTTCTCGCGATGAGGGAGAGCATCACACAGACGCCGCAGAGGATCATCGAGAACGTTTATTGGCAGGAAGAAGTTGATTATGAAGCTGCAAAGAAGAGATGGCAAGAAGGCGATCATGGCACCACTTTCCGCAGCAGCGTTGCCTGGAAGAAGGACGACGAAGACGCCCCTGAGAAATTCTGGTCTCTTGAAGAGTACACAGCCAATATCGAAACAACAAGCAACGCGTTAAGACTCGCCTATGAGAAACTCCTACGCGTCCCCAACGAGGTCCAAGTACGCCAAAGCGTAGACTTTAGCGGTGGCCACCTGCTACCAACCGAGAAAAACACGCTCCCTCTACGTGGATCCAAATCGCGAAAGCAAAAAGATCGTATCGGCTCTGATTGGAGGCAAATGTCGCCGTATTGGAAGTGGGTGTCTGAGGTTTATTCGGCGGGTATGGTGCAGAGGTATGGTGGACTGTCTGCTGTGGATAGGGCTTTGATGCCGTTGGGTGTGGTCAAGGTGTTGAGACAGGGGAAGGTTCGGTGGCAGGGGTAGATTTACGATTTATGATTGATGAGATAAAAGATATAATATCCCTTGTTCGATGTTGTACTTGAACGAAGTCGAGTGTATTCTAGTGATATCTATACAGAAAACATTGGTATCAAACATTCATTTTTGAAAAATCTGTCAACAACCTTCTTAAACGATACTCCTCCTCCTCACCACCGAAAATACTCCCAATACCCCTCTCACATAGCGCAATCAGATCCCCACGTCCCAGCCCAAAATGTTTCGAAGCCAGAAAGTATTCCTGTGAAACCGGACTACAGAAAAACCCTACATCGTCGGTCTACCCCATTCTCAGCATTCAATGTGATATACCATAGATTGATGGAGAGAGGAACTCACGCATAAAGAAACAGCACACTCCGTCCTCAACCACCACTCCCCAAAATGATGATCCTCGTACCCACCACCGCCAACAATCATCTTCGCATGCACATTACATGACATACACAACTCCAAGCCTAGCTTTCTTGAGGCAATCTTATCCTTAATTTCGTCGGGGACGTGAATTACATGTCCCAACCGATCCGGCTCAAAGGAGAGGAGAGTCTCTAATTCCTCTGCATCATTCTCGTTCGAGTAGACGGTTTCCGCGAAGTGGATTGTTGTGCCTAATTTGTGCGCTTTTGCAAGCTCAAATGCGGACCGGAATGTTGAGACGTCGCCTTTCAGGGGGTTGCCGCAGAGGTCGATGCCTACTATGACTGGTTTGTTGGGGAAGGTGGTGCGATGATGGTGTAGGGCGATGTTGACGACTTCTTTGGCTGAGGATGCTGTGTCGCGGCCTCGGTCGATGGAGAGAATTAGGTAGATTGACATTTCTGTATCCGCTTCGTTGTCTTTCTGTTGTTCTTGCTGGAATTCTTGGATGCCTCTCAGAACGATATTGACATACTCCTCCTTTGAGATGAGGATTTGGCCATCTTCACCGCGGATTTCTCGAGGTGTAGTCCGTAATTCCAGGTATCGCACGCCATCAGCCTGGAAATCATTCAATACAGATTTTGTCGCGTATAGAATAGTTTCAGCGTCATTGACGAGATTATAAATTGACTTGGTGAATACATCGAAGAAGCTGAACACATCAATCAACGCCTTTCCATTCACAAAAACATTGGGCTGAAGGAGGCTTACATATCAAGGCCATAGTTAACCTTCCCATGTGGCATGAGCACCCATGGATCCTCGATTGCGAAGTTTGGATCTCGGGCTTTTTTTGCAAGCCAGATTTCGTGTAAGCATTGGCGGGTTATGCTGCCGCTGAGATGGGCGTGGAGCTTTACGAAGATGGTTAGAGAAGTGATACAGTATCAATGCTTTGAGAGACGTGGGAAGTCTGTCGGATCTATTGAATAAGGGTTCATACCTCTATCTTTGGTAGGCGTTTGGTAAATTCCTCCGTGACAGAGGATGATGCATCATCCATTTTTTAGCGATAATACTTGATGTTGCTGTAGTTCGAAGTGGATTGATGTTGGAATAAGCTGTGCATGAGAAGTCGATCGATGGTGGGGTCATCGTTACAATCGGTAGGTGCGACTTTTTAACATGCCACAGCTCTCGCGTTATAGGTTGAAACGAAGATCACAAGCGGAAAATTGTGGTGTATCTACAGCATATACCTAGGAGTAGATTAACCAGAGGATTTGCATGTAATGATATGGAATATCAACTCCAATTTGAGCAAATGCGTCAAGACTATCTCCGAGCCTCGGCGTTTAGGGTTAGTTGTAGTGTGGGTCTGTCTGTATCTCACCAATCAGAAGACTTTGCCAAATATCAGCCTGTATCCCAATCAGGAATTCCATTCGACAAATTTAGGATGATGTACGTGATAATTGATGATAAAAAGACTAGGTTACCTGGGTTTCACAGGAGGAATTACTCATATGATGAGTCATTCCAATAAATGAGTCAAATGTCCCAGTCAACAGATATTCGCATAACTCTCTATAACGTTACCAATACATCATTTATCGTGACCTTGGGAATGTATGAAATCAAAGAACTGAAGGTAGAGTCTACAAAAATACAGTCCCTTGAGGGTCAGTCACAGAATGGTATGCATGTTTCTGCATTGGCGGAATTAAATAACAGATACTGATCTCGAGATAGCATCAATAGTGGCAGACAACTCGATACAGAGTACAACTTCGCTTACGGCTCCAGAATACGGTTCGACTTTCTTAAACATTGATGATGATACAGATTCTGATCGTGAGTTTGAATCAGGTAGGCTTGGTCATGGTCATCCTTGACAAAACAGATCCCTAACTTGCTGCCAGATCCCGATGGAATGCGCTCACCACCTGTCCTTGAAGAGACTCATAAAAGGCGTCCCGCTTCTACAAAAAGTGTGAATGAGACGAATTCAAGTATCTTAACCTTGGAGCTACCGTGGCATGCTTTGGCCAAATTAAAGGCATGGATCGATGGTCGGGCCTCTAACACTATCTGGATCGAAGGCACTTCACCGTTTTCATATCGACCGAAGGACATCTTACCTATCAGGAAATTCTACCAGAATACTACGAACTCATCACCGCGTTACATATTTGCCTCCTGCGATCCACAACATGTTTCCCTCACCGGGTCACAGCCGTACGAGAGCGGGTCTAACGAGGAGCTCGCTCTTTCATCTCTGCTCGATTCAATCATTGCTCAACTCCAAGGTATCTTTCCATCGTTATCCTTTAGTAAGCCCGAATTACTTGATCGAAGCAAGAGACGTACAGAGGTCGCATTACAAATGATCCAGACATTCCTCGGGGGAGATAAAGTGCCATCTCTCATTTGGATTATTGATGGGTTGGAGTTTACTGAGAGTGAAAGTACAAATCCTTCTTTGATAAAGTTGGTTTGCAATTTACGTGTCCGGGGACATAAGATTTGTTTTACGACACATGGAACAAGTGAAGTGCTTTCTAAAACTGTTTGTGAGTGTGAAAGAGTGGTTGCGTCAAATTGATGTTCTAGGGAGGAATAATAAATCCATGTAAAGGTACTCAACTCTGGGAACTCTTGGTGGATGTATCTGTATGTGATACCTACTTACTCTCGAAAATGTTTTATTGATGACCTATGAGAGCACTTAGTGAAATGTTACAAAGCCTTACAAGACGCCGTTCTCCTTACGTATCAATAGATTACTATGAGCTATGGTTTGATTTGATTGATTGATTTGATCATGTCGGCTATCCGTCTCTGAGCTATGCGGTACGGATTCTAACCGTGCATGAAGTGACTATAGTTCTAAATTATGTATTCAACTGAAGTGGCAGTGAGTTTTCCAAAACTAGGTATAGTTTTATCTAAATACATATGGATTTGAAGAGAGCTGAGTATTGCCCTGTAAGAGAAGCCTCATGACTATCGGTCCCAGATCCATGGCCGTGAATACGACGATTCGCCAGACCACGTGTCTAAAGAGACATCATCTCCTGCATATCTTCAACAGGCCCCATCGAAGGATCGTACCTTGTCGGCTTGCCGTGCATGACCTTCAGCCACGAGGGGCTTTTTGACATAGTTTCAGACCAGCGTTGCAGCTCTTCAGGAACGAGTTCGGCATTGCCGACTTCGATGCAGCGTAGTACTAATGGAAGAAAGTGACTGTCGAGAACGGTAGGGCCAACTTTAGGACCAAAAGTCCATTCGTTGGGGTTGCCGAAAGCACCGCTTCGCTTGCGGTGCTCTACGACCTCTGCAAAGATGGTTTGAAGGTCTGAGCGGGCTTTGGCTACAACATCTGGATGAAAGGCTGTGGCGTTATGCTCATTGTGGCTGGTAAGTTGAGTGAGATAGTCAGTCACTACAGCAAAGCATCATTGACAAAATTGACTTGACAGGAGGATGGAAGGGGGACATACAATTTGAGTTTGCCTTCAAGAAGTTTGCGGTATTCTGGGCTGATATCGGTTCGTTTGAGAAGATCCTCCACCGGTGAAGGATTATATTGTTTCATCTCTGCTGTTGGTTTTATGTTGCTGAAAGACAGGCCGTAGATGGAATGAAAACGCTGTAGTAGGTCTTTGATGACGGCAGCATGCGCAGCAGGTAGCAATGCTGGGTAGTGGTTTTCAGCCAGGTAAAGTGAGATGGAGATACTGTCGGTAAGAGGCTGCTCGAGGACGTTCCCAGTCATGGCAGGAACCTGGCCTTTGGGATTAATTTTGAGGTACTCCTCCTCCAGGTTTTTGTCCTTGCGGTGGTTGATGAAGTGAAGTGTGATTGACTGAGGCGGCCTTGCGTTGCTTGATGCACGACCCAATTGAATGGTATGGCGCGCCATCATAGAATAGAGGGAAAAGGGAGATGAATAGAGCGTGTATTCCGCATTTTCTAGCTTGGCCATTTCGTCGGTGTTTGTAGTGGCAATTGTAGTCGCTGTTGTGCTAAGAATGAGGTGCAAGTGAGATGGTGTTCTCAAAGACATGTAAAGTAATGACAGAAAGTCCACTCTGGAGGTGAGAGGAGCAATTATACCGGCTGCCCTAAATAGGAGTACGGTCAGTCTCCCGAGGTCCATCAGCAACCTTGGAGGGATGATGATACAATTTCATTGTTCCAGATACCCCACAATTGGAGGGGTAAATACGACCTACCTTTCATTTTCGGTTGCTTACAATTCCTGGCCTTCGATTAATCTATCAAAAAATCATTCTGAACCGTTTAAGAGCTGAAAGCTGCAGCTTCTGAGACTTTGCTCTCCTGTTGGGGTCGAAAATCGGCCGGGATGACGACTCAGCTAAGACCACAAATCGCCAAAGCTGGACTTTAAAGTCTAACTGAATGCTTATCTGCAATCTTACATGAAATGCATAAGTGATACCACCTTGGGTTTTTGCTGTCATGAACTATGTGGTAGGTTCTCGAACAAAAAGGACTGGGCAACGACTGTCAAGGCTACAACGGACTTCGTCCCGATATTAGCATACACCGGATCGGAGACTACACATGACTCGTGGTCACATGCAAGGGTCTTGAGTACAAGTGGTAGGACTTCAACTAAGAACATTATCCGTCCATCCACTCGGCGATAAAGCAGTTTTCCCGTCCTCCGAATCCTGAGATATGACTTCTAAGCATTTTCCAAGTATGCATCCACAACTTCTTGGGCAAGTTTTTCCGCGTGAGCGTACGTAGGCGCCATCGTATGTCCGGGGGGAGTAAATGGCATGCTTGAAGAGTCAATTACTCGTAGATTCAGCACACCGAAAACCCGGGCTTTCGAGTCAACCACAGCCGCTGGATCCCCCTCTTTTCCCATTGCACCTGTGTAATGTTAGTATTAATCACTTCAGGCAGTCCGAACGGTTTGACTTACAGGATGCGGTGCCGTGATGGGTTGGGACAAGATTCTGCTCGATTACGCTCAACAAATCGGCGTCAGAGGTCACATCAGTACCAGGAAATATCTCCTCGCCGACTTTGATCGGAATGACTTGGAAGGCTTCACGAGCCCGTCTGAATCCTTGCAGGGCTACCTCCCGATCTGTAGTGTTCAGTAACCAGTTCGGTTGGATAACTGGCGGATCAAGGTTACTTGCAGAGCTGATGGTGATGTTGCCACGGCTAGTTGTCGCTCCCATCATAACGCTAATTGTGGCATAGCTCTTACTCTGGTCAAGATTGAGCGAGAGAGCTTCAACGCCCTCAAGCATGTACTCGAGTTCAGGCCAGTCGGATGGGAACTCTGCTAGATCTTGTAGAGCTCTGGAGCTGAGATTCGCTCGAACAGAGTCCGGTAGCTTCTCGAATGCTCCAATATCGAGACCGATGTTAGTCATAGGCCCGCTGTTGTTCGCATAAAATGTCTCGATAGCTTGTGCTAGCATCTCTGGTTGCTGCCAAGTTCCATATGAGATTGCATCAATCTCATAGATCGGCCCGTTAATGGCACATGAATCCCGTGTACTTTTGCCTACTGGTAGATCTGCTATAACAGGAATGTCTAATTGTTCCAGAGTCTCTTTGGGCCCAATTCCAGAAACCATCAACAGTTGAGGGGAGTTATAGAGACCAGCAGACACAATAACTTCCTTGCGAGCAATAAGGGTGAACGGCTGCTGGCCGTAGTTGGTGATGTTCACACCAACAGCCTGAGTCCCATTGAAAACGATATTTCTCGCCATGGAGTTGACATACACTGTCAGGTTTGGCCGGCCCAAGGCTTGCGCTAAGAAGGAAGCCTCAGAAGAACTGCGAAGTCCAGTGCTTGGATCAATTGTGTATTGCCAATAGCCATAGCCTTGCATATAGCCAGTCGTAAATCCCGGAATTTCTTCGAGGCCAAGTGTAGAGAACGCGTCTTTCCCATAAGTGGCGATAGGATATACGTAGCCTGGGTAACTGACATGCAATGGTCCTCCTGTAGAAGAGAACAATGAAGCATTATAGAGGGGTGTGGCATTTGCGGGCCGGTGCTCAGCGTTTATTGAAAAATTGACACTTCGCTCAAGGAAGGGAAGCATATTGTCCCATGTGTACGCATTGTCGCCTACTTTATCGGCCCATAACTGGTAGGCACCCTTGCTAGGTCGATTAAACATCATCTGGTTACGGGCACTGCTGCCTCCAAGGGTCCGACCTTGAGCATAGTGGTAACGCTTCCCTCCCTATAATGTTCGGTTAGACCGGAATATCATGGTCATAACAAGAGTCTTTGATTTAACTCACGACCTGCGGTTCAGTAAAGTAACCCCAATCAACAAGTGGTTGCCAAGCGTCTGTATTTGCCCATTGCTGTGACCCTACTGTTTGTCAGTGGTCTTTTGCGTTTGAAGACTTTCGGTGCTGGTAAAACTTACAATAGGGCAGCTGACTCCAGTTGCCGTTGCTAAGTTCATAAAAGCTTCCGGCTTCTACCATTGCCACAGAAGCGTTGGTGTGCTCGCTTAAGCGAGCGGCTACAACGTTTCCTGCTGTTCCACCACCAACGATCACATAGTCGTAGGTGGCGTTCAGACCGGCAATGCCAAACGAATTACCAGTTAGCTTGCCGCCGGAAAATTGAGAGATAATCGAGGCAAGTGTAGGGGAAAGTAGCGCAGACAGAATGAAAAGACGTGCCATTGTGATAAGCCCGATATTAGACCAGAATTGTATCTAGGTAGTCTTTCCCTTGTCTTCTTTTCCCTCCTTGCTTATATACATAGGCATCTCGTTAGAAATCTTCACATTACCACTTTATGCCGTGGCAAAAGACCGGTGCGAAGAACTTCAGCATACGTTGACTGTAGCTCGAGTCCACTATAGACCGATAGCAGCCCTCGCTATCAAGCCAAAGGGTACACGGAAACATCATCGCACCATGTAACAATCGTGCCGTTCATTCCGGGGAAACACCTACTACAATACGGTGATGCATGTGACAACAAAAGTGGTTACCGAATGTTGAATAGTTTCAACAATTGTGTTGTCTAGGCCGTCTCTCTGTAGCTAGATTAGTGAACTTACTGTGCATTAGGGCTGACTTAAGCTTTGCGTACGATGCGGGGCCATTTTTTAACAAATCGCTCTCCGAATTTCGGCGGTTAGAACTTCAATATCAATGGCAGTGAAGAATCGGCAATCATGTCCAAAGTTGGTAATTGCTCTCATGATACAAAAGCAATTGAGACTTCGAATAAGGATCGACAGTCTAAAGGTAGTCTGGGAGGTCAGATCCATGTCGAAACATTCATATCTATCATGATAACTTACTAGAATAGGACAGAAACCCGAATCTCAATGGTATTGAAAAATAATGAGAAGATACTATAGTATGTATGTAACAGCTTATCATATCAAATGAGTCAACACACCACCTTCTACATATGCATATTTAGTGTCACTCATTCAGCACGAGTTGAAACGGTCATATGGCTTAGCAACCTGAGGATCTGCAATAGGAAGAGATTTCCAACAGGACGCCTCGCCAAAATTTGGAAAATCTGCAACGTGACGTCAAGGCCTGGCTGTAAATCCTGCATGTGCGCTATCAGAAAGATGTTTAGAATGTTGGCTACCAGGTTTAAATCCTTCTGTGTAATCTCAGCTTCAGAGTAACTGTATACCATCCATCCATATCTCTACACAGGAAACCAACATATGCATCATGCAAGTTTTAGTTTTTGCCATATACTTACAGATTAGGAAGGCTGCAGTAGCGCCGTGAGGATCGCTCCGTGTGGGGGCAGTGGATACCTAATCCGTAACTATATCCACCCCCGCCTTACAGCACCCTCGGGGAAATTTGGATCGCAATGGATACACATTGCAGATTGGGCCGATCCAGGCGCTAGCGCTACATGTTGTCGCGTGAGGAAATGCTTCTTTTGGCCTAGTATTCTAGTGAAGATCAGTTCTGCTTATCCGTACTCGAAAACAAGAAAAAAAAATAAAAAACCCCACAGTGTTCAAAACTGCATTACTTTTGAACGCTATGCATTCTAACTTAAGCTGATCATACGATTATATGCCCCAACATAGACATCCCCATGCGCGCCCTAATCTCGTAGATGATGAAAATTGTACGGATCCTCTTGAATCCGCTCAATCCAGTCCATTCATCAAGTCTTCAAGTTGTTGTTGGTTAGCCAGCAACACATTTGTTGCATCTTCTAGCAGTACATGCATCAAATGTCGCCATTTCGCAAAGATGTATTTTCCAATTATGGCAAGTGCTTTGTGAAGACTGGGGTGAAAAGCGGCAACGGCTAAGCTTCTATCAAAACCTTATACAAACTTTATAAGAACAACGTAAGTCGCTAATGTACGGAGCTGGATTAGCTACTCACTTTTGTTGGTGGCTTATTACAATACTCTATACTCAATGTACCATGCAAATTTGACCGTAGATACTACCTACTAGATGGCTGTTGTTTCTCATAACCCCGCAGGATACCAAGTGACATCCACGCGTTAAGAAGGACGTATGTGCTAGAGTCTACAAGTAGATTTTGACACTTTCTAGTTTATTTCGTCTCCGTGGTATACTGAGAAAGCGACACAATGTTACCTCTCTCTCGAGTGGTAGCGGCGCTGGCATTGGCCACTGCTGTCAAGGGTACACATCATCAGTGCATATGACTCTGATTCCTGTTGGGTGATTGACTAACAAGTCCACAGGTGCATCGCCTACAACCTCTATCACGCAAACCTATACGCTTCTTCCGCAGGTTGATGCTGCTCCTAGCTTGACCCCAACAATTCAAGATTCAACGGCCCCGAACCCACAAAAGTGTCCAGGCTACAAGGCTTCCAATGTTATCGAAAATGACCAAGGCCTAACAGCTGACTTGACTCTTGCTGGTCCTAACTGTCAAGCTTTGTATGCTCTTCTCATATGTTTGATATGTTACACATAGGAAGTTTCTGACCAAGTTTTTAGCGGTAATGATATTAACGATCTGCTTCTCAAAGTTGAATACCAGGCCAAAGAACGACTAAACGTTAAAATATACCCAAAATATCTGTCGGCTCAAAATACAAGTCAATATATTCTCCCAAGTCCAATTGTACCTGCACCTGAGAGCGACGGTAAGACTACAAAGTCGAACAGCGATCTCAATTTCGATTGGAGGTAAGGCCACATATGTTCATTACTGCATTTATAGACCTAAAGTCTAACCATGGATCAGCAATTCACCATCTTTCCAGTTCAACATCTCCCGAACTTCCAATAACGAGCTGCTGTTCTCGACTTGGGGCAACGTCCTCGTCTACGAGGATCAGTTCCTGGAGGTGAAAACTAGCATGGTGCCGGATTACAATGTATATGGATTGGGTAAGTCGAATGGAAACCCCGAAATGAAAACAATAAATGCTGATTTTTACATGTAGCTGAAAATATACATGACTTCCATCTCGGTCAGAACTATACCCAAACATTCTGGAATAGTGACGCTGGCATTACCTCTGGTAATCCAGTTGATGGCAATATATACGGCGTTCATCCGTTTTACCAAGAAACCAGATACCATTCAGGTAAAAACTCGACGTCTCATGGTGTGTATGCGCGAAACGCACATGGACAAGAATGGCTTCTACGGACAAACAGCCTTACGTACCGCACGCTCGGCGGTAGCATTGATTTCTACTTTCTCAGCGGCCAGAATGAGAAAGGAGGGTCCACTGCTGCAGAGACTATCCGTCAATACCATTCCGGCTGCGTCGGTTTACCTGCGATGCAACTGTTTTGGTCCCTTGGCTTACATCAATGTCGATTAGGATATAACAACCTATCGATGATTGAGCAGGTTGTCGAAAACTACAAGGCGGCTAATATCCCGCTTGAAGGAATCTGAACCGATTTCGACATGTTTGATGGCTACCGCAGTTTCATAAACAACCCAGTCTCCTATCCGGTTGATGAGATGGCGAATTGGGTTAATAAGCTGCATCAAAACAATCAATACTATGTTCCTCTCATTTGGACAAACATATATCGCGAAAATCCCACTAATCCCAAGGATACTTATCCTCCGTACGCTCGAGGCGCTGAACTTGAAACTTTCATTCGCAATCCTGCGACGGGTGATTTCTATAATGGGAATAATTGGCCAGGATTTTCAGTCTGGGGAGACTTCATGCTACAGTCGTCGTATTCATGGTGGGCAAACGAGATCAAAACTTGGCATGATCAGATCCCATTTGATGGTCTTTTGAGTGATCTAAGCGAGCCCGCTTCGTACTGCGTGGGCTCTTGTGGAGATGGTAAACTGGACTTGAATCCGGTCCATGTACCAGAATTGATACCTGGTGAACCTCTTAACATGGATTACGAATACCCCGAAGGATTTAGTGTGAGCAACAAGTCGGACGCCGCCGCTGCAAGTTCAGCTGCTGCTTCTCAATCGTCTGTTTTACAGACCACCACACCGTTCCCAGCAGCTACTACCACGACATTGGGACGTACCGAACCTACACCTGGAGTCAGAAAGCTTACATACCCACCATACGTCATCAACAAGTAAGTTACCTTCCCTAGGTTAAGAACAGAGTTCTGCTAACAGAAATGTAGTGTGCAGGCGGGTCATGCTTTGGTAAAGGGTACTATTTCCCCAGATGCTACACACAATGATCTTGCCAATACCACCGAGTACGAGATGCATAATTTGTTTGGATACCAATCATCCAATGCCAGTTACCACGCTCTACTCGAGGTGTTCCCTGGTCGACGGCCTTTTAGCATGTCCCGTGGTACCTTCGCTGGTAGCGGTCGATTCGCTTCTCACTGGGGCGGCGATAATACGTCAACCTGGGGGAGCATGTTCCTGGCTATCTCACATGTCCTTACGCACATGATGGCCGGTATTCCCATGTTTGGTACAAATGCCTGTGGGTATACACATAACGCTGACTTTGACCTTTGCTCGCGCTGGATGGCTATGGCGGCATTCTTCCCCTTTTACCGTAATCACAATATTAGAGGAACAATTCCGCAGGAACCCTATGTCTGGTCATCAGTGGCTGAAGCATCTCGACGAGCTATAGCTGTAAGGTATAGCCTCTTGAACTACATATACACACTGTTTTACTATGCCCACACTGAAGGTGACACTGTTGTGCGAGCTCTTGCATGGGAATTCCCAAATGATGAGACTTTGAAAACCACATACTCGCAATTCTTGCTCGGGCCTTCAATTCTGGTTACTCCGGTTCTTACTCCTAATAGTGATACTGTCAGAGGTGTTTTTCCCGGAATCGGTGAAGGCACACGATGGTATGACTGGTACACCTTACAGGAAGTTCATGCCAAACCTCAGGAGAACGTCACTCTTAGTGCACCATTAGAACACATCAATGTTCATGCTCGAGGCGGTAGTGTATTTACTCTTCAAGAGCCAGAGTACACTACCACGGCAACGAGGAACAACTCATTTGCACTGCTGGCTACTTTGGATGATAACCAGTATGCTCAGGGAACTGTGTATTTTGACGATGGTGTCAGCCTTGTGCCTAATGCTACTAAAATCGTCTCGGTATGTTCCTAATCAGATTCGTTTTGTTGCAGATTCCTTACTAACAGGTTAGTTCACGTATAACAATGGAACTCTTCAGGCAGTTAGCAACGGCACCTACCATGTATCTGCACCGCTCGCCAATATCACCATTGCAGGTCTGAAATTGCAGCCTCGAGGAGTTCGGTTTCACTACAACGACAAGCTGTACAATGACCCTTCACCTAGCCTACAGTACAGCAATGGCACCGCCTACGTTACTGATTTGGCGCAGTTCACTCCCCATGGAGCTTTCGAGGACAATTTCCAGTTGACCCTTAATTTCTAAGGCCATTATACTCGGTGAGGCCGGGACATTTCTTCTGGCTTGACTTGGGGACAAAAATATACGTGATTCTGATTGGTTAAACTTGCCATCTAGGCTTATTCGGAACATTCATCACAGTCAAGATTGTAAATGTCGATGTTTCTTGCAGTAAAAAATCCGAGATAATTTGATACTTTGAGTCAATCGATGGTAATCAAAATTTTATGAACATGAATAAAGCCGAAATCTTACAAGCATACCTAACCTTAGGTCTAAGCCAACTCGATCTAAAACCAGTACTTAACAATGGCCAAGTTTGTCATGTATAAAACATATGCCGAAATCTACAAGCTATCCACATCTGGCTGATTTTGAATCATTTGTGCACTGACAACTTTGAGAATTGGCAAAAATCAGGTCCTAGAGATCAACGGCAATAGTCTTTTCGGGTTCCACCTCCATAGAACCACCCAGCCTCCAAGGAGGGAAGAAAGTCCCGTGAAGAGAATGAGGGGTCCGTAAGATGTTCCATAACCGAAGCGGGGGCTAGCTGAAATAGTTCCAGCGTTCAGTAATCCTACACCAGCAAGCCCTCCACTTGCATATCCGATTCCTCTGACACCATTTAGCAGACCGTACAGCATTCCAGGGTCAACAGCTTCGTTTCTCTCGGCGGACTCGCGCTCCATCTGCTTGAGCATCCCTCCCCAGGTAGCACTATAGCCGCTAGAAAAGAAACCAAACGTCATGGAGAAGACCAAGAGGAGGCCAAGATTGCCTGGCGTCGTCAAACCCCAGAAAAAGAAAGTGAAAATAGCGCAGGCAACAGGGGGAATCGCGGATACGGTCTGGGCTGAAAGACGGATTTTCTTATTGTCACTGAGCCATCCGAAGAAAGAAGAGGCAATAATGCCAGGTGCGTTGAAGAGAGCCAGCATCAGGGTGCCTGATGTCTGAGACAACAAAGTGACATCTCTGGCGTAGGTGCTCAAATAGCTTTGTGGAATACCATATCCAGAGCTTTGAAATATAATGGCAATGCTATAGAAGTAGATAGACCGATGTTTGAGGAAATGCCATGGGATCTTGCGAGCTCGAGTCTTGTGTATCGAGATCTTTGATGGATGGGTCGGTATCATCAGGATAGCAAAAAGACTCGTCCCGCCCACAATTGCCGCCCAGGCTTTTAGAGTAGTCTTATAGCCGTAGGAATCAATCAAAGCTCGAATCATGAATGGACAGCTAGTTCCAACAATGTTCTTGCAAGACAAAACAATTCCATATGCCACAGCTCGGTTGCTGGATGTATACCATTCGCCGAGAGAGAGCGTCATTGGACTATAGATGAGAGCACATCCCAACGCAGATATGATACCCTGGGTTGCAACCAAGTGCCACACAGTGCTGCTGTAAGAGGACAGAAAGAGGCTGACGCATGCAATCACTGTACCACAAAGAGCTGCGTACTGGCGCCAATGAGCCCACCGTCTAGTGAATAGCGCGAAAAGAAAAGGCATGGATAGGTACATGACACCATTAGCGGTGGTGCCGATAACACCGGTAATGGTACGGTCTCCTTCTAATGTCCAGTTATTAAAGTAATCCTCCTGGAATATACCATAGCTCATAGCAAAACCTGCCCGCACGTAAGTTCCCAGCCACTAGAGAACATAATTATGGTCACAACGTACCCCATATCGGTAGTTGAATGATCCCGGATCCTATGAGAACACTTAATTTCGTCTTCTTGGATTCTAATTGTCTAGCACGAGTTTGCTCGGCATCCGGAGCAGTCGTTGTGAGTTCTGGAAGAGAATGTTCTTCGTCTCCCCCCATTCTTGCGACGAGAATTGATCATTCGCTTGAGTGTGGTCACTGACTAGAAGAAACACTAGGAAAAAAAAAAGTGAAAAGAAAGACAAGTGCTCGGCGGGGAGCAAGACCATCACGTCAGTGACTACCATCTTCGGACTAGCCTATGTGGTCACGCGAGCTCCGAAATCGGGAGTGGGCAACCCCACAGGAATCCTTATCCCCGAAGAGGCGTATTCGTTGATCCGTGCCATGTGGGCCGTCGGTTCGGGTGCCGAAAGTTTGTTACTACTACTACTACTTCTTTAGTCCTTACATACTCTGCTTCATAAAACAATTAGAACCTTCTTTTTGTGTCAAAGGGGAAGGCTGAAAAAGTGAATTTGATGGGAGCCTTCGAATTTTGCAGAATCTGTGAGTTTAATGCGTGGACTAGTGTATCCACGGAATCTCGTATATTTGCTTACTGCCATTGGCTGGTGTTTCTTTGTTGGTTCTCAGACTAATTCCAAACGAGTCTGGATTGAAGACCTAGTCTATGGTGGTGTTGATCGCAGTTCCGTCTCAACCGGACCGAATACGAAGATGAGGTCTTTCAATGGAAAACACTCATCTACAGAAAGAAGGTATGGTGAGATTTCCACACTTCCAAACCCAAATTCTACGTAGTACCAAGACGCCACAATGCCACCATGTCGGTGGGTCCCTCGTGGTAGCAATCAGTCGTACCATCTTGGCAATTTAACTTAATAACAAACGACATCTGGACATATTCTCCATGCCAAAGAGTCAACATTCTGTTATTCTTGCTTCTTTTCAAATGATCAAAATAAGAGTATACTGCTATCAAAGTTTCTGGTATTATCCATACTTTTAACACAGGTTACAGCTTGAACTCCTTAGTCGGCGTGAAGCAATACTTTCGCCGGGCGGTCATCCACTTGCACACCACCCCTCTTCTTCCAATCGCTATCATGGTATGGCAACTTCCAGCCTCCTTCGCTCTCAGGCGTAGAGAGCCAAAGTCGTAAGAGGTGCCGACGGGGTGCTGGTGCCGGATGGTCCTTGTACGACGTCCGAGAGTGGAAGAGGTGATTGTTGCCCATGAAATGGACATCTCCGACCATGAGCACATTCCGAATTGACTCCTGTAAGCACAGTCGGTCGAAATATTCTATGGCCTCTTCTTGTTCTTCAGACAAGGGAGGAATTATTCCCTTGTCGGAGAATCGTCGCAAGGATCTGACATAATTGGGATCAAACCTGAGACAACGGGTAAGCATATTGCTTTCACAACCCAAGATTCCAAGTACAAAGTGTTTCTCTTACTTTGAGTAGACTCGACCGTTATCTCTCTCGAGATAATAGATAGCGCATCGAATATAGTCCTCCTGGCCAACGCTTACTTCTCCCTTTCGATCGAAATACCAGATGGGCTTTGTTAAAAGCTCGGCGACGTCTGGACGCTCTGCCTGCATAATATTCCAGACACGATGGCCCGAAACTACATCGTTTTCGCCGCCTTCAAGTGCGGTATTGAGGCAAAGGAGCCCAACGATGTCGGCTGGATCAGCATGGAAGGTTTGTCTGCGAAGTTTAACGTATGTATACGCTTTAATCGCCATCTCGTCGGCTTGCCATGGCGGATTACAACATACCTTGCTGTGGTTCGGTAGAGCCGAACTTTGTGGAAATCAGCAGGATTCTCACCCAGGTCCTTGACGTGACCCAAGATGTGACCTCTGCCGTTCTGACTTGTGATGTAGCCGAAATGTGCACCCATGCCCATGTACGCGGTGGCAGACTTTTGCAATCCCCATTCTTTTACAGGAAGACCTTGAAATAAGGTGAATCCTCTACCGTTCATCAAATCGTCACGAACTTCCTCGAGGTACTTGGCCATTTTAGGCAGTGGGAAATACTCCTGTTTGAAAACGTGTCAGTGTCCGCGAGACTATAATAGCGCATTATGTTCATCTTTCACCTTGCTCATCTCGGTCAAAGACCGCCCACTTGCGAGGTATTGCTCGGCTGCTGTACTCAGCTCCTCAAGTTCTTCTTCGGTGAAAGGATGCTTCCACAGAGCCTCCTTTTCCGGAGATCCTGAGAAGTCATCTTTCGTCCACGCCGTCGGGCCAGTAATGATCTTTGGAAAGTCCGAGTAGGGACGCACTTCTTCATAGAGAGGCGGCTGCTGCCCTGTGGTTTTGATACCATCAGGGAAACTCGCGGACTTTGGTTTCACCTCGAGCTTGGTACGAAACTCAGTCTTGGGGAGATGAGAATAATCAGTGGGTGCTTGGACCAAGGTGGAACTCATGTTGACTGTTCTGGTGTCTTGAACTAGGAAAAAGTTCAGGGGCTTTTGCAATGAAGTTTGTAAGTACAGAAAGGTGCACAACTGAAGGGAACTTTCATGGAACTAACATACAATTGCAGGCTAGCATAAGGATTCGGAAAGGTGAGGTAAATACGCATTTCTCTTATACAGTAATACATCTCCTAGGTTCAATTTCCCATGCTCATGAGATGGTAATTCCTGTTGAGCTTTCGATGTAATCGTTTCCCTCGGTCTGGTGGGTTGGCGGATGACTCCCATGAATGCATATCATGTCTAGCGCTCTCCCTTTCTGTCATATTCCGAAAATCGGCAATAGCGAGGCTTCAAGATAACTTGTGACAAGGGTCAATCAAAAATCATCCTGTTTCTGCAGATCCTAGAATCATGCATATCATTCGTAGTCGTAGCCATAAAGATGAGCTGAAGATCGACGTGTTGGCCAGCCATTCTGTGGTGCTCTTTTATGTGACGATTCTGCAGCCTCCTTGTCACGCGAGCCATTTCCTATTTGGGGCTTTGGCATCCCTGCTTTAGACGACATATCCTGCTGCAGCGCTAGTGTCATGTCCTGCATCTCCGGCTATCCGCAATTCTGATTGAGGATTGTTCCCCACTAATGCGAGACGGAACCTCCAGGGTACGTACTACGTACACTCCAACTCCAACTCCGTAGGTACGGGGACATTTTGGCTTTAAGGTTGGTCCGCAACGGCCAGCCCCATCTGTTATCTGATGTTACAGTGTCACATCATTAGCTCATATTTTGGGGCTAATTCAGACCTATATACTCACTTCATGAGAGGGTTGACTGCAGACGCCACCCATGATTCGTTCTCGTATAAGCAATGTCGTGATTTCGGCAGGATTTTTCAAGAGACGACCGCCACCACCGCCGGAAATGCAGACCAGCCAATGTTGGAAACCAACACCAGCATGACCATTATCATGTATTGGTATATGATTGGACGGTAAATGAGCGAGACTCGTTGGTTAAGACCCGATTTTCCCCTCCTCCTCCTCCATCCCCTCCTCACTCCGCTTTTCCTCTAGTGCTTACTTCGAAGCACTAGTGACCAAATTGCACCAGACTTACATACGGAAGCATAATCAGTAAATATGGCCTTGAAAGGTGGTGAAGTAGACAGACCCACCGACATCATATCCTTGGATTCTTTACGTACAGAGGTACTTATTATGCAGGGCTAGAACGACCGCTGTGAAATGTTATATAATTGGAGGATAATCCGTACATAATATTCAGTGACATTTTTCTATAAAAGCTTCTATTTTAGCCCTGAGCTTATCATGCACGTCATAAAGGCTAGATATTTGAAATCAAATTAGTCACGAACTACTAGCTATTGCTATCTAACAGACAAGTTCCGCTACAGGCGCCACCTGTCGCGCATTAATCTTCAGCAATTCCTTGACTGAGATGATTCGCGAGTCTGCTTCACAGCCGGCTAGTTCTCCTTCCAGCAAGTCACTCACAGTAGCCTGAATATTATCAGAGGCGTATGTCTCTGCCACAATCCTGTACATCCTTGCCTCCTTACTTTCCTCACCCCAGTAACTGCGTTCCCTCAACTTCCTCAACAGGCAACCATAGTTTTGCGCCTTAATGCAAGTACGCGCCTCCTCGTCATCTGTGAAAAGGTCCGGATTCTGCGCCAGGACCTTGTTGGAGATGGAGCTCACGGCGCTGATTTTGGCACGCATCAAGTGATTGGCATAGATGATAACGTTGGCACCAGCCGTGTAGAGTGTCTCTTTTGTGGTCTTTGAGTACGAAGTAGGCACAACGACCAGTGGGGTCTGAGAATCGTAGACTCTGTATTCGCGTAGGAAGTTGAGGACTTCATCGGGAGACTTGTCCTTGGAGTGAATCATGATAGCATCAACACCCGCCTCGTGATAGGTCTTAGCACGCTGTAACGCTTCATGAAGGGCTTGTTCGCGTGATTTCCTCTCTTCGTCAGGATCGGCCTTGGCGGTACGGCACGTAAATGATTCAATTCGAGCTGTAGTCATTATATCGCGATCCCCGCTAGCAGCTTTGAAAGCGCGGATGACATCAGCAAAATCGTGCATATTAGCCTGCCCCTGCAAGCCCGAGGTTTCCTCGAGAGAGTTGATTTTCCCACCAGGGGCGGAAACAGCCTTGTCTTCGATGATGATCATGCCAACTCCAACAAGAGATAAGAGTCCAACGAGAGCCGGAATATCAGCCTTGTTACCACCGCTGTCGGCATCGAAGGCGGCACATAGGGGTCGGCTATTGGTTGTCCGCTTCAAGTCGCCATTCAGGGTGAGAAGTGATGCCCTCTGTAGAGGAGAGATCATCTCAGTATCCGGAATACCGAGGTATGTAGTCTGGCAGAGACCACTGTACCAGATGCCATCAAAGGTCTGGCCATTTTTGCCAACCGTGTTCCTAATGATTTCGGTGGAAATACGGTCATGCGTTTCACAAAGTAGAACTCGGCCATTGTTCTGGGCGAGCAATGATCGCATAGAAGAAGACGAGGGTATAAACACGTTAGTATCTTGAATTGAACCCATTGTTGTCGATTTCAAATGCCGGATCTTTATTCAAATAGAATTATTATAAAACAATACGTATGATAATAGAGAAGGAAAGTTTGTCTTTGACTTTGAGATTTGAAGAGAGATGGGTACTTCGCCTGATATAGGTCATCGCTATCAGTATGTTTATCCATTCAGCTCGCATTTTCTCCTCCATATTTGGACCTGGTTCGACATCTCAAGTCAGTGGCTGGCGTAGCTGCCAGTCAATTGCACTAGCATACTTCGTCCTCCATCGGTGAGCCTATTTTGCCGTCCTTACCTTTTCCACAGACATCGATGTCGTGTGCCCCATTGCCTCATCCGGAACTCTGATAAGTATGGCTCGATGCAAGATATTCGCCGCTAAATGTGCTTTCGGGGTTGCATTGCTGATCGAGATCATCGCATCCTGTACAGTAAGCAACGAATACTGTTTTACTAATAATGCAGATACATCTGTACGAAAGCATATACCTGGTGGCAAACATGTCTCAGCATCGCGAATACTCACCCTTGATTTGAACGCAGCCATGGGTAAGTGTTGGGTGCGAGATTCGGATGTTGGGGATTCGCAGTCTCAAAAGTTGGACATGCATTAAACGTGATTATATCACGACAATCAACTGAATCTGGGTAAACATCCGAGTCTAGTCAGATATGGTGGTGTTCTGATTCAATGATGGGCCATATCTTCATGAATTATTGTCCATAGATAGATTACGGACAGCCCTAGAAGGCATCTTAGGGTCATATGCTCGGTTTCCTATTTCAGCTATTGCTTACCCAGTATGCATAAAACAACGTATTTGCATGAATTTATTAATCCCTGCAGCGTCGTTGCGGTTCATGGTTGTCATTTTGGCTAAATCAGTCCGGATATGTTCAGTCCTAAGTTTCAACTTTATGGCTAAAGCTAGTGCCATATAGCTGGCTATCATCGACTTTGTCCATGATTGATTGTCATGTATAGGAGCCTATCAGAACTCAATTCACACCATCCCTCAAAATGAGGAGTAAAAACACACGGCCCCTGCTCGTCAATCTTCATGTACATTGCACTTGCATTTCTTCTACTTCTCGACCTGACCGATGCTACCGACTAGCAATGGGCGAAATATCTACCTGAAGAGGAAACTGGATCCAGAATCGGACGTAGTATACTTGCTATTACATGATTATCATTAAAGTCACTGGTGGTATACGCATGCATATGCATGTGGACAATATCGAGTACCATCTTGTCCCTTGCCGTGAAAGTATGGACTTGGGAATTTCAAGCAGCATGTTACTTTCCAACTTTGTTATTGTTGATCCTCGGTTTTGCTCTCATGGTCATTTGGTTTTTGGCAACTGAAGTGTCAGACTTGCCACTACCTGTTACTCGAATTGATTACCCAACTTGGCCTGACACATCAATTGATCCCTTAACCAACTCACAAGGGCGTTTTATAAACAACACTTTCTATTACCAGTTTTAGGACTCAGTCAACTGATAAAAATTCTCCAAGTTTGATTATATGTTAATTTTGATCTACTTATCATCTTGAAAAATTTCAATTTGATATACTTCCCAACTCTTCGGTGTATTTCGATTATATCGCAATGGCCACTATTGACCCACGCTTATTCTACGAACAGGCCCTTGTCGGAAATGGGATCACACACGCCTTTGGGGTGCCAGATTCCTGCCTCAAGGGGTTCTTGAGCTACCTATACGCCACAAAACATGTCCCAGAACATATCACCACAGCTAGCGAAGGTGCCGCCATAGCGCTCGCTACCGGCTACTATCTATCAACCAGAAAGCTTGCGGTAGCATACATGCAGAACTCGGGTCTTGCTAATTCGCTCAATCCATTGCAGTCACTGGCTGCCAGAGAAGTATTTGGTATCCCAATGTTGCTTGTGATAGGATGGCGAGGCAGGCCTGGTGAACATGACGAGCCGGAACACGCATTGGCTGGGCCATGCACACCAGAACTCCTTACCTCAAACGGCTTTCCTTTTGAGGTAATGCCTGAGACGCTCCCCGAAATTACTGAAGTCATCGCACGCCTGAGCAAGAAAGCCCGGCAAGGCAATACACCGGTTGCCCTTGTTGTGCCAAATCACAGATTTGCTGAATACCGCCCTGCAGAGACAGCACAGAACGGCATAAATGAAGCTGTCAACGGGACTTCAACTGGAATTGAGTCCAAGATATGGACGCGCCCTTCAAGGGTGGAGGAGTGGCGATCTGCTGGAGCAGATCTTCCCTTGTCACGCGAGTATGCCATTCGTTGCGTGCTGAAACGGCTTTACGAAAAAGACGTGACTGTTTCATCTGTTGGTGGCAATAGCCGCGAAATATACATGATTCGCAAAGAGAATGGAGAGGACCTATCGCGAAGCTTTTTGTCTATTGGAGCCATGGGCCACACATACCCGCTTGCGTATGGAGTCCAATTAGGGCATCCGTCCGGCCGAGTCATTTGTATCGAAGGAGACGGCTCATTCTTGATGCATACTAGCAACATCGCGGTTCTAGCTGCCGAAGCCCCTTCAAATCTGATTCATGTGGTAAATCACAACAGCATCCATTGCTCAACTGGAAGCCAGCCCCTTCCCATCAGCACTGAGAACCTCCTGTCGCTAGCTGGAGGCTTGCCTTATAAGCAAAAGTTCTTTGTGGATACTGTTGAGGGCTTGACTCAGGCGTTTGAGTGGGCTGAGAAGAGTACGCTTATTGTTGTCGTCGTCAATCAATCAGTCCAGAAGACGCTGCCACGTCCATCGGAGCATCCATACGAGTTGAGAGACTCTTTCATGTCTAGCTTTGCTTAAGAGATTTGAGATCTTTTGCTAGTACCGTTCTGGTCTGTCATGATGCAAACATTCTCAGCACAGGGCATCTCGATAGTTTGCAGATGTGCATCTTGCACAGTTATTGTATTCAAATTGAAATCTGAGCTTCCGTAGTATAATAATAAAAATTGTAAAATCGCCTCGATTTGTTCACGAAATCATGGTGGGCTCATAGTCTCAGCACATTCTGACAGACATTAGTAAAGCCTGCTTAACTAATCGCTACTTCGTATACATAAGATTAATACAATATGCGCACCCTCCCCCCACGCCCTCCTGCACGGAGTGGTTGCTTAACGGCACGAAAGCCGACATCTGGAAGACATATGAAACGATATCCCACCCCGCATACGCACCAGTTGGGGCACCATTAAATATCTCCTCTCTGTAGCAACATAGTCTCTTTCTCCTCTTCTCCTCATACAACGAAATTCCAAGTTTTCCTTGAACTGGTTCTTCTGCCTACATATCGAAAGACTTCTTTTAGAATCTAGACATGGCTCCTGAACAGAAGACAACGATACCGATCGTGTTCGGTGCAATGACTTTTGGTAGAAAAGGTCTGTTTGCTTCTGTTCGACTGTATAATCGTAGCTAATCACGTTTCAGGCGTCGAGCAAGCGCGTATCCATGATTTCAAGGATGCCAGTGCTATGTTAGACCTGTTCCAAAGTCATGGCGGCAAAGTAGTCGATACAGCCCGTGTATATGGCGAAGGATCCTCAGAGGAATATCTCGGAGAACTCGACTGGCAAGGCAGAGGCCTCGTCGTCGACACAAAACTTTACCCCAATGTTGCCGACGGAACTGGCAATATGACTCACTCAGCCGAAGATCTTCGCAAGTATTTAGACGAGTCTCTTAGAGCACTGAAGACGGACAAGATTGATCTCTGGTATCTCCATGGGCCAGATCGGAACACCCCGTATGAAGAAACTTTTCGAACTTGTAATGAATTGCACAAGGAAGGCAAGTTCAATCGACTTGGGTTGAGTAACTACATGTCTTGGGAGGTGGCGTACATTAGTGACATGTGTATCCACAACGGATGGATTCGTCCAACTGTGTACCAAGGGGTATACAATGCTATCCATCGGACGGTGGAGCTGGAATTATTTCCATGTCTTCGGCACTACGGCATTACGTTCTACGCATTCAGTCCCCTTGCTGGCAGTCAACTTACCAGTAGATACAAGCGTGATACGTCAGACAGCAGTATTGAATCTATGTCTCGATTCGATCCAAATACTTTTCAAGGACGGAAATACCGGCGTCGCTTCTGGAATGACACAATCTTCGATGCTCTTGACGTAATTAGAGAGGCAGCTGGGAAGCATCAATTGACCGAAATGGAATGCGCATTGAGATGGATTGTTCACCATTCACAGTTGGATTCTAGCCGAGGAGATTCTGTTATCATTGGGGCAAGCAGCCTGCAGCAACTCGAGCAGAACCTTGGTGATTTGGAAAAGGAACCTCTGCCGGAAGATGTCGTGGAAGCTCTTGACAAAGCTTGGGCAATAACAAAGGGTATCGTGAAGAACTATTGGCACTGAGATTGAGAGAAAACTACGCAGGAAGCAGACTGCGCATACAGGCTGGGTCTTTAGGAAAGATATGGAACAGAGTTTGGATGCTTGATTAATCAAGTTGAAATGCTTGCGAATTGCTATTTTTAACATCATTGCGCTGTGCTCGTCTAAGGCATACGAAGATCCAAGTCTAATGCCTTTTACAAATACATTACTGCCAGAAATGTGCCTATGTTCTGCCTCTCTATTCAGAAGTAGAGTTCAACGGCCCATTGTGTATTGTAGGAAGATGGGTTCTCATAATCAGTCCTATCCTGCAACTGAAGTCCACGAAGTTAAATACCTTACATCTCCTTATACCCTATATGAGTACATTTGAGTATTTTCGGCTCCGTAATGCTTCAATCTATAGCTGTCAGCTTCGAAAAAGAATGTCGTTGGGTGACGTTTCGATGTTCTCAAATTTTCCTATTTAGGTAATATTTGGCCGAGCCCTAATATTGCCAGATACGGAGATGGGACATGCGTCCGCTTCATTATCACCTTGTCACAAAGGAATGCCACTCCTGTGATCAGATTTAATTTCATCTTCATCGTCATTGAAATTTTGATATCCTCATTTATCGCACAGTTTGGGTAAAATCACAAGTGGTCATTCTTGCTTGCGCCGATTTTAAAGTAACAACCAAATATCAGTTGATCTATATTTCTGAATTGTTCCGTTCTGAAACACAACTCTATGGCAATCTTGAAAAACACTGGGGTCGTTTCAATAGTCTTTGTTCTACATTCGCGTAAGTTGCTAGCTGTTTACAAGGATCTATCAAGTGCAAGATTTCAAGATATGCCGACAATTGTTTCGGAGTGGAGGGGTGACTGGAGGAGCGAGTGCCAACTAGGCTTCCAGTAATGATGATCAATCTGTTTGGCTACCAATCGTTCAGCCTGGCAGGAAGCTCGCGTGATTGTACGTAGGTAGGCAATGCACTCTACTTAGCTGTGCAGATGAGTATTACAGGAATCTTTGCCACATGCCAAGTCCCGAGTATCCCACACGGAATGCCCTTCGACGATTTTGAGCCCTTGTAATAGCTCGCCTCAATAGGCTTGTTACATGAAGGCTTTCGCATTCTGTCACGAGCGGTTTGATATGGATGGGTGATCTTGCAACCCTCATTGAAATCGAGATAGCTAGATATGAATTGAGTCACGGAATCAGACCTCATTGTGGAGCTAGTCTACAGCTGCCTAGTGATTTAGACAACATCTCAAAGTAAATATACCCGGGCAAGTCTCGATTACACCACCCACCATCTGACCTTATTCCCAAGTCCGCCCTAGCCTAGCGTTCTGATGTTGCCAGCAAGGATACGACAATGATGATGTATCAGTCAACATTCAAATATATGCATGACTAGTGATATGAGACTAAATCTGACTCACCCAGTCATCAACTACGTAGGCAGCCAGGCTAGACTGGCCACCCTGACACCAGTCTCCATCCATGCCTAAATCTAATCTAATCCATGTCGAGCAGTCTGGGCAGTGGAAGGATGCTTGAATTAGTATAGAGTTCAACTAGAAATAGTTCGCAAACACAATTAGGCACGAGTGCAAGGTGATCATCGAGGTATGAGCGATGCATCTGGTCAAGCAAATCAGGCATACGATTGGTGTCTGATGAGAGAAACCGGCCCGCTTGTGGCCCCTAACACGACGTGGCAACGGAAAATGTGTCCGACCATGTATATTAGTATCAAAATGGGAAAAGGCACACCGAGCGAAGAGAAGTACATAAAGCGATAAAAGAATACTTCTTCTTTTTTCGTTCTCGTTGTACAACAAGGTTGTGAAAACGAAAGCCAGAGAGTTCTCTCGAACAGGAGATCAGCATCTCTCGGCTGAAAGAACTGCCGAACCGGGTGACGAAATAGGCAGTACGTCCACGTGATCCGGTAACGTGACCGTGGCGGTGAGCGCCCAGCGAGTGTGGCGTTGGCCTCAGGCTCAGCCCTCAGCCGATCGTGCCTAACGTGGCGGGCGAATACCATACTAACAATAGCCAGAGGCTGGGATGAGTATGCTGAGTTCCTGACTGAATCTGCTATTTCCGCCTATTCGCGCCTCCTTTTATTCTTCATCTTTCCTCCGTACCTTGCGGTGACTCATCCTATCTCATTGCCTACACGATACTTCGATACATCCAGGCAGAAAGGCGACGGCCTCAAGGCTTCAGCCAACCATAATCACGACTTCCGAGCTCGAGTGGAGTCATCTCAGTCACACGACGACACCACGTATTGTTGTGGGATGCGAATCTCGCTTCTGTGCCATCAATCATCAGGAAATCCCCAGACTAGTGGCCAGTCTCTGTCGTCGATAGTCGACATTATCGCAGTAGGCGTCCGTCCTCGTGTTGTTGCGAACGTGAAGCGCCGCGTCCTATCCCGCCCGCGCCTACCGTACGGGCTAAGCTTACTCATTGCGGCGGTCCCGGAAAACTCTGGAAAGTTGAAACCTGAAATCTCAGGTGGCAAAATTTTTCTCCTTCGTGGATGCCTTACCACTTACCACGAAGTATAGCCTCACTTCTATAAAACCAAATAGGCCGCGTCCTTTCTATAACTCACGTCATTATCTTGATTTCTTGTCGCGTCTCGATTCTACACCCTTTCCTCGGTCGCACAAAACAGCAGATTATTAATCCGCCCAGCAAGCGAGCATACAACTCAAATAGAGACCGCGAACCCAGTCTCTAGACTTCCACCGAGAAGTTGCAGTTCTTCATGTCGGCTGTCATGGGAGACGGCGCGGATTATCCCAGTCCAAGAAGTGAAGGACCTACCGGGCCCAGTGCTATCCTCATCGCTGCTCCAGAATCGCTCTCGCCACCTACGAAAATGACCGATCCTTTATCAAACCTCGCAAATGTCTCTCCAGATGGAACACGCCCTCGTCTATCAGTGCGACGGTCCCGCGACCCTCCGAAGAACGAAAGCAACCAGATCTTCTGCGACCACCCCGATTGCCAGGCTAATCCGCCTACATTCAGAAGACCTTGTGAATGGAAGTGAGTATATCACCGTGTCATGCTTACAAATGGACATTGCTAACCATCTATCGTATTAGTAAACATATGGACAAGCATGACCGACCGTACAAATGCATGGAGCCGGGTTGCGACAAGATTCAAGGTTTCACCTATTCCGGCGGACTCCTCCGGCATCAACGAGAAGTTCACAAGAAGAATGCCACGACAAAGAAAGCCCTCATGTGTCCCTACGCCGACTGCAATCGTAGTACCGGCAACGGATTTACCCGCCAAGAGAACTTGAAGGAACATCTTCGCCGTCGACACATGCATACCGAAGGCGGAAACTCCCCCGAGTTGCCTGTTCTTACTGTGGCAGATGTTGAAGGCCTGAAGTCGAGCTTCTTGGACCCCACTGCTGGCCTGAAGCGTAAACACGACGATACTACCGACCCAGAGCTGAACGGTGTCGACACCATCGACGAGTCGAACGGCGTGGATCTTCACAATGAGGTGAAGCGGCTGCGCCGCGAAGTTGAAGAGAAAGATCGTCGTCTCGAAGAGCTTGAGAAGATTGTTGCAGGGTTGCAGCAGTCAATTCCCCATCATGGGCTACCCGTGGTTCATGTTCCCGGCGCCGAGCTATAGATGATGCCATGCCATCATTCCCTTAGCTCCGGATGTCCCTCTATCATTCAACGAGGTTCTCAAATCTTCCATTTCTTTCCTTTTCTTATCTTTCTGTGGATGGGTGCATTATTAGGCGTTATGCAGTTTCCATGGTCACAATTGTTTGACTGGGCTCATATGCATCCTGGACGGCTTGTGAACGAGTTTGATTTTGTCTGGGCGGTGGTCTACTTTTTTCGTCTTCTTTTCGCTTTCATCTGCTCTGCTTGAATCTTCTCTTCCCAGACGAAGAGTTGAGGGGCGTTCTTTTTCCTAATACATCATCCCTTCTTTCCATGGCAATCAAGAGCTGTGAAGAAGCTCGAAACATGAGACTGGAATTTCTTTTTCCTCCTGTTGCAGCGGTTAGATGAGTCCATCAGGTGGTGGGGGCGTTTATTGATAGTGTCTCTTTCTTTTTCCTTTGTGTCTCTCTACTGGTTCTATTGATCTCCCCATTCTTTGTACTGTGGGCTGTTGTTCTCTCCTTCCTTTGAGTATTTTTAGTTTGAACAGATATACCCAAGCTCTCTGTTAACGATAATGGCACCAATACTACTCTATATAGCTATTACTGTCCCTACATAAATACTTAGGTGTACATTAATAAGTTCTTTTTGTAGTTTGTATGGTCAATCTATCAGGCAAATTATCTCCAATTGAGTGAGAGTATTCATCTGTGCCAGATCAACCACATAATAGCTTGTGTATGCATGACATGCATACTTAAATACCTTAAAATCTTGAGTAGAGTACTGCTGCCTACAATGACACTGTCTAGTTAATTTGGATATTTTTATTGATATACTAATCCACCTAATGACTAATCGGGCTAGTGCAATACTCAGTCATTCTGACATCTGATTCGCTGACTGAGCTAGTTGAGGCCCTAATTAGGCTTAGTTTCTCTAGATCCAAACCAGCCACAGACCTGCCTCAGCCCTTTCTCTTCACTTCATGATTTCCTAATCATCACAGTGTACACTCTGTCTCTCTCAGCTTCAGGTCATCTACATGCATCTATTCTGAGATACCTGTAGGTTCCTGATCTCACATACACTTTAGTTCAGCTGCACTCATAGGGGCATGACATTGTCCTTTTGCCATATTGCCTAGATAGGACAACAGGTCTTTGCTGGAGCTGAGCACTCAGCCGCAAGACATACTACAGATCGCAATGGCCAACGAGAGGCCCATTTCAAGCAACCAAGGACCCACGGCTGTGCAGCTTCCTGGCAACATGCAACAAAACTCCGTCCCCCAAGGTCCCGGGGAACTTTATACTCCGGCCCATGATTATCACACCTCTGTCCCTATTCCACGTCAAAAAACTATGGTTCCACCCTTGACGCTTGGCGCATATTCAGATGATAATATGATCTTGGAGCCACCTAAGGAACACCCCTTTGAGGATGGGGAATTTGTTCCTTCCGGTTTCTTCAACCGGGCTCATCATACCTGGTTCTCGCACCATGCATCTACTGCTGACTGGACGTACGCCCAGCGTCGTGAAGCCCAACAAATTCTACCCTTTCTGTACTTGGGACCCGCATCTATGGCTCGGGATAGGGACTTCGTTCGCAACGAAGGCATCACATTATTGTTATCCATTCGCGATAAACGATCTGCCATTGCCCGGTTGTTGTCCGGCGCCAAAGTAGCCGAGGAGCTAGGCATCCAGGCAGATACGGTTGATGTCGAAAGTGAGCAAGAACTCATTAGCCGTTACCCCAGTATCATCCGAGGGATCAACCAACATATATTATCAGGTGTATCCGCTAGACCAGATCTACCGCCGAGAGTGCTCGTCTTTTGCGAGTCCGGTAATGGGCGATCTGCAAGCGTGGTGATTGCCTACATAATGAGCATGATGAATCTAGATATGGCCTCGGCAATGTGGGCAGTACACCATAGGCGTTTCTGTATCGACGTGGACGAAGCTATGCAGACGCTTCTTCAGTCATATCAGGCTATCCTTGACGCGAAGAGGGAGGTTGCCAAGGCCCGTCGACAGGAAGCCACTACTTCTTCTTCTCTGGGTATACAGCCACCGTCTCATCCAGGTGGTCAACTTACGAAGAAACGAAGCTTTATCGAATATGACGGCGATACTAATACATCCACAGACTTTGGGAACAACGGCTCTTCAGTTCAACAATCTACGATCCAGGCCAATAATGACGCCGAACATCTGAAACAGAAGCCTGCTCCTTTCATAGAGCGCGTTGCCTAATTGCCATCATGATATCGGGGTTCTTTTCTCTCTTGCTTTTAGACTTGGTTAATTGCTTTTCAGTGGGGTTTTACGGCGTTTGGCGAAAACAGGGTCATACCCTTCATATTTGTGCTGGTGGCGCATGATCTCAACACCAAATTGCATGGCGGATTATGCCGGTTGTGACAGCATGGAAAGCACTGTGTATGACTAGATTATGGATACTGAGAGAATCAATACTTTCACTGCATTGGTCCATATCTTTTCTATGTAGGCCCAGACCAGGCACAATGATTGGTATGAAGATGGAAAGTACCGGAAATCCACCAATTCACACCTATCTCGTCTCATCTTGTGTGCCTTTTTGGGCAACTTCAAACTCTTTTGCCCTGTCGGCGCCTAAAGCAGATTAATTGTCGCTTTAGCAAAGAAACTTTCTACAATGACAGGGTTGCCCCGGTGCCAGTATTATGATTTAAGAGAGGGGTCTCCTACTCAGCTATCTCAGTTCATCACCTCCCCCCTTGAATGAAGATTGCCTGATACTTGTGCCCCAAAACAAGTCTCAACACCAACTTCTCCAACCACTGTCCCACTCTAAATTCTCCCTTTTGTCGCAACGGCTGAGAAAGTCTGTCTTCAGCTAGCTTCATCTTGTCTTCCTCCAAGAAATAGCTTTGTGGGCATTCCAGAAACCCTCCAGCAACCGACTACCGTCATTCAGAACTTCTGCTCGACTTGCAATCACTATCGCCGATTCTTCTCCTGCCTGCAGTTCAGGCGCGTTCTGATAGCAGGGCAGTGTTTGCCATGAGGTTGCGACAAACCATCCGTGTCCCGTCGCGGTACGATGATGAATGTGAGCTCAGGACTGGTGTTTCTCCGCGACGACTGCCACGGCGCAGAAAGGCAGCAGCAGTAGCAGAAGCGGAAGAGGGAAGGGCAATCCCCTATGTTGACTACGACCCGAATCAACCTCCTGCCGCTTTTCCGACCCTCCACCACCCGCTTCCCGCTGGGCGCACTTTTCATTCTCTCCCTACCACAACGTCACCTCCTGCTGCTGCTGCTGCCAATGTCAACTCTGCTACTGGTAATGCTGGATTTGAAGCTGACGGACATCATCTAGACGCTTTCGATTCGCGTTATCGTGGTATCCCCCCAGAACAGCTCGACAACTTCATCGCAAGTAATGGGCCGCAAAATCCACAATACAAGAGGAACATGGCGCTGCTGGCAAGAGAACACGACGACTTCGATCTCGAGATTAGTGATGATGACGATGAGCAACAACCGCCTGGTGATGAAAGTGCTGGCGCACACTGGGCTCACCGTGAAGTATGTTTACCAACCTTTCAAACACAAGTGCGATAGTCTCATGCTAACATCTTATCCTCCAATCTAGGAGCCAATACCCGACGATCCGCAGTGGTCCGATATTCCACTGAGTCTCCAAATTGAGATTGCAGAAAACATGTTGGAGACTCATAGATTGTCCACGATTCAGCTTCTGCTTGGCCTGAGCCAGCCCGATACAGAGCAACTGACGCAAAATCTCCACATGCAGAATGCGGACCTCGAATATGAGAATCGCGTTCTCGAGGAAATGCGCCACAAGCAGATGCAGGCTTTGATGTGTCTTGACAATTCCGACTTAAAGCAGCATTCAGTGCCAGCGCGACTCGTCATGTCGAGAAAAGTTTGGGATCAGTGTCATCGCGTGATTCGAAAGCAGTCGAAGATGAGGTATCTGCTCTGCCAGGCGGGGGATCTTTTGCTGGCACGAAAGTTTTTGTCGAAACGAGGTTTACCGATGATGTATGCTGGCGAATGGGACAATCAATTTGTTGCGACTCCATCGATATCCAGTACTGGGGGTGCCACTGAAACTTTGAAATGGAAATCGACTACAGAACCACAAACAACTGCACCCGCCACCGCCGAGAATGCCAATCTTTTGCCAGCAAATCCACTTCAGTCAGCAATTAGAGCACGAACTGGTGCCCAAAATCCAGCTCTCCCCACCGTCGCTGAGATGCCGGTTGTGCAATTACCATCAGCCCAACGCCATGATCCGATGCCTCGGGTTATCACTCAACAAGCTGCCACAAACCGCAATGTGCAGCTGGTTTTGCCCGACCAAGCCCTTGTGCGTCTCAAGATCGGTCCCAGAAATGCAGCTCGTATACACATAGAGCAGCCGGCAACTCCATCTCGTCGACATGTAGGTACTTCAGGAAGGTTTCTTGCTACTCCTCAAACACAAACTAGAGAGCCAAACAGTGATGACACCATCGAAGAATTGCCTACCGATTCAGATAGGCTCGATGGCATGCATCACCAATATTCAATGCCGGTGCGTCGCATGTTTGGCTCCTGGCCGACGGATGCGTCTCGCCTACAACAACCAGAACCTTCCATTTCGACAAGGCCACGGCCTGGGAGCTTCAATAACACTGGCTCATTAACAGCGAAGCCCACAGCTCGTCAATTCGATCAAGCCAAGAAAGTCAACACACATAATCATTCCACCCGTGATACTGCACGTTCATTTGATTCCAGCCCTCCACAACCATCAGACTCGTCTGCAATGGAAGGTGTAGTATATGGAAATTCACGAAATTTGACTGTGAGAAATGCTATGCCAACCCCAGCGGCATCCTCACCCAGCTACACTACAACGACAAAGCTTACAGCTAACGACAATCACATTCAACTCCCCGAGACGAACGTTGAAATGTGCCTTGCAACACCAAGGTCCTCTCGCAGAGCCGTCGGTGAGAGACAGCTTCAGTCGAGCATCTCAGCTTATCAACGATCACCGATGTTACCAAGTGATGACATAGAATCTGGGAACTTGGGGTCCGCATCTACGTCCTTTTCGGGATCAGACGCTATGATCGGTCACATAGAGTCGAGGCAGAAACATAATGTGGTGCAAGCGGATACTGATGGCTTTTCTCCATCCAAGGCCATGCAAGTCCTGAATCTTCTACCTTCCGCGTCTTTGAAGTCAACAGAGACAGCGGAGGGACAAGCAGATGTCGTCAGCAGTTTCGTAGGTCATCAGGCACAGCCGGGAACCAACTTGAATCGCATGCCCGATGGAGCACCCCAAGGGACGGCAAATTTATTCACGACGCTGCAACCACCCAAGTCCACGAAATACACCAATCCTCTTTTTGGCTTCGATAGCTTCGACATTCATGCAGACAATCAGCAAGCATCCCAAAATGTCAACACCAGCCAGTCAACCCAGTCCTATGCATCGACAGCTCAAAGGCAGTCAGCCGCCGATACAATTGGCACATCTAAAGGCGAGAATACTTTGATGGCTGGTATGCCCGGAGCTGGGATCGAGAAGCCGCCCTCCACAAATTCTGAAAACGCCAATGATAACAAACCGGCCGCCAAAGATATCCCCAATGATAGCCTCTCACCTATTTCTGCCAACGTTGCTGTGGATGTACCATCCTCGACCCGAAAGACGCGTCGGTCGGCGAGGAGGCAAACCGATGGCACAAAGCGAGATGCCAGCACTGAAATGAAAGCAGCACAGCCAAAGCGAGGCAAGAATGCCGGTCCAACTCCCACTCCAACTATCAATTCCGCTACCAATGCGACCTCTACTGCGACGACCAACCCTCCTGTCCCTCGTGGACGAGGACGACCTCGCAAACATCCAATCCATGAATGAGAATGAACATGACTGTACGAATACGGACGAATGTACGATACCACTTCCTTTCTTGTATAACATTTTCCTGGCTTGTCTCCTGTCTTTCCTTGCCGATGTACAACAAATGACTGAATGATGTGTATGAGTAAACGATCGTGGATGCATGCATGATGATTCAATCTTTTCAGTGTCCATGATCAGGACAAAAGTATTCTTTCCCTTGCCGTGTCTAGAGTCTCAGTCAATGCACCCTGACCCTCATTCTGTTTTCCCTCTTTTTTTCCTTTCGCGATTCCTGATTAGTCGAATACATGAAGTTTTATACTACTATCATTGAATCAATGTCAACTGCTAAGTCAGTAAACTTATGCAATCATACAGCGTCTAAACCCATCACTCATAGACATGAAGTCCATTCCTATTTGCACGTGATGTCACAAGCCCTGAAGATACGATGTTATTGCTGTCCGTAGATCTTCAACCACAAGTAGATAGACGGAGAAGATCGATGTTGATTCCATCTGAACAACAATGGCGATGTGATGATCCTAAAATACCGAAATGATCAAAAATAGCAAGCAACTTCATTCATCACCAAAAAAGTAAAAGGGAAAAAAAAACGAGAACAAAGAAGAAGAGCGACAGATCGATCGATGATCGATTGTACGGATTTGGTTAAATGTCTCACGTGACAGCGCGTGCCGGCAAATCGCGTTTTTCAGGAGTGTCCGCGTCGCAACTACGTCGTTTCCAATAGAAGCTGAATAAAAGGGAGGAGGCGATTTCCACGACGACAACTGTGGAGTTTTGGAAGAGATTGGACGTATTAACTTCAAATTTGGTCATATTTTAGGTCAGGTTATTGGAGATTGGAAGCGACTGTTTTTACAGTTCAACTCATCTCATAGTTTCCTTGTTCGTCCGCTTCATTTGAGCAAGAATCTCATACAATCGCAAACCCCCATGGGCTCTCGAATCGTGAACTTTTTCGCCAATAATTGGTCCAGTCCCAGCAAGATCCAGTCAGTCGAATCCGAAATGTCAGGAGTAACGACACCGACGACATTACCCGAATCGCTCGAGGAAGCGGCGACGGGCGCTTCAAGTGCGCCTTCGCGACGGCAATCTAGCCCACCCACTTCGCCTGCGACGAAATCTGAGTCCGAAGATGTGACAATGAAAGGAGCTGAAAAGGAGAATGAGCTGGAGAAACCGGTTGTTGCTGAGGGAGAGGGCGATGAGGATGAGGATACGGAGGGCCTGGATATGAAAGCTAGAGCGTTGAACAAGTTGCTTCAGACCAGTTCCGTAAGTCTCATTGGTACACTCTACAGAGGCTTCTTTGGCTAATGGGATGTTTTTAGGTTTTCGTGGCCATCATGTCGGATAAGATGAAAGCGCAACAAAAACAACAGCAAGAGGCAGCAAAGAAAGCTGCTGCTAAGAAACAGGCTGCGGCAGCTAAGGAACCTCCATCGACAACCGGGCGACGCAGTTCTCGTCTGAAACACGGTGAAGACGAAGAAGTCCACGATCAAAAACCATTAAAGAAGGCTACTGCGAAAAAAGGCGCAAAAAAGAATGCCGCCAATGGCAAAAATATCTCAAGCTACTTCAAGAGAGCCGATGTCGATGTCAGCGGAGAGAATCCCAGCGTGCAGGAAGCATTGGCGCAAGCAGCGGATGAATTAGAAGCGAAGCCATCGGCACTTGGTGAACAGGAAGGTCTCATCGCCACGGAACAACCTTCGCTGGTTACTGGCGGGAAGATGCGCGAGTATCAATTGGAAGGTTTGGAGTGGATGAAGTCACTCTGGATCAATGGACTGTGTGGTATCCTTGCAGACGAAATGGGTCTCGGCAAGACTGTTCAGACAATCTCACTCATTGCGTTTTTCAAAGAAAACAACATCTCCGGCCCCTTTTTGATTGCAGCACCATTAAGCACAGTCAGCAATTGGGTTGATGAGTTTCAAAGGTGGACCCCTAGTATCAAGACAGTCTTGTATCATGGATCTAAGCCTGAGCGTGCGGAACTTCGGAAACAGATGAAGTTGAAAGATCAAAAGGAGGCTGGTTTTCCTGTCGTTTGCACCTCATATGAGATTTGTATGAATGATCGTGCCTTTTTGGGACAGTTCTCGTGGAAATATATTGTTGTGGTATGTCATCTGATTCTTGGATCGTTTGTTCTCGCTGACATATCTTTATAGGATGAGGGCCATCGTCTAAAGAACATGAATTGCAAATTGATCAAAGAGCTCCTCACTTACCACTCCGCAAACCGATTACTTATAACCGGCACACCGTTACAGAACAACATATCGGAACTATGGTCACTATTACACTTCTTGCTTCCCGAGATTTTCAACGACTTAGACAGCTTTGAGAGCTGGTTTGATTTCTCTTCAGTCTTAGACAAAAATGGCCAGAGAGACGTGATCGAAAGGCGCAAACGTAATCTCGTCACCACGATGCATTCTATTCTCAAGCCGTTCCTGCTGCGACGAGTCAAGACTGATGTCGAGACTAGTCTGCCCAAGAAACGAGAATACATTCTATACGCTCCGCTAACATCGGAGCAAAAGGAGCTTTATAGAGAGATCCTGAGTGGTACGGGCCGTCAGTACTTGGAAAACAGGGCCATCGAACGTATCGAGGCCCGAAGTGGGCGAGTCTCTCGCTCTACAAGCCTGAAAAGGCGAGCCGACGATAGCGGATCAATGACTCCTTCCAGCAAGAGCGTAAAATCAACTCGCTCCTCGACACCAGGCAGCATTAGCGGTCGAACACGAAAGGGTCGTCAGAGCTATAGAGAGATCGGAGACCGAGAATTCAATGCTCAACTCCGCAAACTCGAGAACGGTATCGAGGTCGAGGAAGAAAAGGAAGACAGTCCTGGTGAGACTGAACAAGAGGAGATTGAGCGGGCCAAAACCATTAAGCTGGCAAAGAAGGAAATTGGTAGCAAAAAGCTTCAAAATCCAGTTATGCAGGCTCGTCTGGCATGTAACTCTCCGCACAACTTCTACTGGCCTTGGGGCGACGATTCCTCCACGGTTGATGAAACGCTTGTCACAGCCTCTGGAAAGATGCTACTGCTCGACCGCCTAGTACCTTGTCTCATGAGAAAGGGTCACAAGATTCTCATATTCTCTCAATTCAAAACCCAGCTCGATCTCATCCAAGATTGGGCTACTCAGCTCCGCGGCTGGAACTGTTGCCGAATCGACGGTGGCGTAAGCCAAGTCGATCGCCGGGCTCAAATCAAAGCTTTCAATAGCGACAAAAACTTTAAAATCTTCTTGCTGTCTACTCGCGCCGGTGGACAAGGTATCAATCTCACAGCCGCCGACACCGTCATCCTCTTCGACTCAGACTGGAATCCGCAACAGGACCTTCAAGCACAAGACCGCGCACATCGAATCGGTCAAACACGACCAGTCATCGTCTATCGTCTCGCAACCAAGGGCACAGTCGAACAAACCCTGCTCGAGAAAGCAGATTCCAAACGCCGTCTCGAACGTCTCGTCATTCAAAAGGGTAAATTCAAAAGCCTACTCGACAATAACACCACTCCAAACGACCTAGAGGATATTCGCAAAGCTTTGGGTCAAGATGAATTTGAGCAGTTCCATATTCAGTCTGATGATCCAGAGTCAATTCTTTCGCAGCATGATCTTGATATCTTGACGGATAGAAGTGAAGAGGCTTATTTGCGTGCTGAGAAAGGTCTGGAGGAGAGCAGTGGTCGGGCTTTCCAAGCTGTTGAGACGAAGGAGGATCAGGGGATTATGGCTGAGTTGACTGTTCGATAATCTTCTTCTTGAGCTATTGGATGTTGTTGGATTTAATTATACTGTACTGTTTATTTACTTTGGAAGGGGTTCTGATCAGGGTTCAAGGGGTGATGTTTTGAGCTATGTTCTTGATCAGTTTTTATGTTTGTGTATTGCCCTAGTATTGATATCGGCGTACTTGAAGGAGCACGGCCTAGGCGCCAGACAGTGTCATTCTATACTTATCTGGAACGTAACAACATAGAAGATCGATTCGTTAAACTAACTCTATATACAGACCGCTTAATACAGGCAACTCACCGACTAGCCTTCTCATCCTCAATCTGCCTCCTCAGCTCCGCTAATGCCTCATTCCGCCTATCAAGATGATCTTTCAGCCCATCAACCTGATCAGCCACCGTCTTGATGTCTTCTCTCAGTCGCTCCAGATCCTGCCCATCTTTCGTCCGACCCGTTCCTTCCCTCATCTCCCGCAACTCTCGCTCTTTGTACTCTAGTAACTGCAAAGCCTCCTTTTTGATAACCGTCCAATTCGGTCGTCCGTCACGGTGCGTCGACGAAGATGCGCCGCCGCTACGTCTCTCCTCCGATGCGCGATTGGCGGCTTCCAGTTTCTGTTCGAGTTCCGCCAATTCGCGCCGAAGACGGACTTTCTCCCACTCCTCGTCTTGGATTGTATTACTGAAATCCGTGCCCTGAGGTCGATACGTCGATTTCACTCCCAGACGGCTGAGGTACGTATCTCCGAATTTCGCTTTGCGGCCTGTGGTTGTTTCTGTGTCGCCATCCACGCCCCATTTTTGCGCGGGGCGGACGTGGTCGACTTGGTAGTCGATTTTATTGGATTCAAAGGATGCGCGGAGTGAGGGGGGAACGGTGCGAGGGATGCGGAAGCCCTCGTGGCGGAAGTTGAGGATGTGGAGGAAGGCGAGCGAGGCGTCCTTGTTGATGGATGATAAGGCCGCTGGGTTGACGAGGTTCCAGGCTGATCTGATATCAGTGTCTGGGACGTCCAGGGAGTCATAAAGAGGTTGTAATGAGTCAACTATATTCATCGCGTTAGTATGGACCCTTATCGAGTCGATCGAACGGTGAGTATACTAACATGTAATCTCGCCACGATGGTTCTTGTTCGCACTATATATCTCCTCATATTTCGCCTTGTCGGCCGGGCTCATATACCAGTCAAACCCATCTTTCAGACCCGGTGTATCGTCCTCATCTTCTATCCGCTCAAACTGTTCCTGGCGCCCGGTCAATGCAGCGCTTGCCTGAACCAAATGCGCCTTTGACTCCGGAATGAGCCAGTCAGGTAATGCCCGCGGAACTTCTTGGTATTCCTATCGATTGGCCGCGTTAGTCGTCTATACCGCAATCCGAGCCCCATCCGTAGCCCTTATCGCCATAACCACCATCAGGGGGGGAGGGGAAAGAAGACTCACCCCATTAACAAGATCAAAAATTAACCTCATCGCAACACAAAACTCCTCAAAATCCAGCTCTCCATCGCCATCCACATCCGCCAGATCCCATACTTTCTCGAGTTGGTCGTCTCGTAATCGGCTGTTGCGGAGCACGCTGGCGGCTTGGGAGTTGTTGAGACGGGGTTGACCGTTGGCGAGCGATGAGAAAATCTCCCAGTATCGCTCGACTTCCCATTGTTCAATTTTTTTCGCCATTGTGCTTATTTATGCCGAGATTAGTGAATTGAGGGGAGTGAGCGCGCGGCTCGGGGTGAGTGGTGTTGTCTGGGTAAGGTGTGTTGCTTGATTAAGGCGACTACCTAACTAATGCACTGTCCGCCTGGGCCGGAGCTGGTGTCAATGTCTTGGCGGATTAACCTATCTCCGCATTTACATCAACAGCTCTGATAATTTAGGTACTACTTTTAAGTCGTTAAGATTTCATTCTTCGGCAAAATTATATCGTACAGTCTCACCGGATCATCGAGTCATAAGCAATCGCAACAAAGGGGAATCGTAACAGGACAAAGAGCTAAGTCAAAGGACAGGACATCGCAAAAAAGAAACAAAACGGACGGGCAAAGCTCAGGAACATCGAAAATAGAGCAGGATATGAAAAGACGAAAGTGGAAAGAGAAAAAAAGCATTCGGGAAGAATAAAGCAAAATCGTGCAGACTAATAGACCGTGCTTCCAAATGGAGCAGTCTCCTTCAGATCCTCAACCAGGTCCTCGACATTACTGAGATAACGACCAAGCAGTTTTTGCTTCTCCTCTGTGGTGCGGGTCTCACGCTTTGATTGATTACTGTCGCCGGCTGACGAATAGCTTTTCGCGAAAGCTCCTGAAAGCTTGCTAGGGCTTCTATACAATCCGAGTACTGCCGTATTTGGTGCGCTCGCAGCAACCGCCGGGATGGTAGGCATTTCCGGCATAAGATAAAAGTAGAGAAATTCCACCAGTTTCAGCTTGACTTCCCGGGATGTAGCGCGCATTTTGAATAAAGATGTAACGGTCAAGAGTCCGTCTAAGGCCTCGAATGTGCGGGTATTTGCCGGTTGGTCCAGCAGTGCGGTCACCAAGGTCAACAGTGTAGAGGACTGTATGGCAGGGCAATTGATCGGATCTAACAAGTCGAGGAGAATGTTCATATATATTTCACGCGCGAAGAGCGCTCGCGATGGAGGATGTAGAAGAAGGATCCCTTGAATCAAGTCCAGGGTTGATATGATAAGAAGATCGTTTGCGCCGTTACTTCCACGACCGAGCAAATGTTCCAGACAGGTGACTAGGCGTATGGCGACTAGATACGATCAGTTAGACCTTGACTCAGAAATCCGGGGCCATACGTCGATGACTTACCATTCCATTGAAAGCCTTCCTGCAGTTTGAAGAATTCGCGAAATGCTGGATCATCTGCCAATTCGGTCAATGCTTTTGGCGCAGGCGGTGCTTGACCCAGAGGAATCATTGATCTTCTCTTTTCCGCTGCCGTTTGCTTGCTTCGAGATAAACATATTTGTGCGAGCAATCCCTCGACCTGACGGAGACCCTTGCGAATTTTGTTAGGCTCGTATGAGGAAAGATAGTCGAAGGAATGCGTCAAAAGGGCCTCCATTGCCGTGACAGTTGTTGACTTGATTGATGATAGGTAAAGGAAAGAAGAAAAGAAGGTGACCGGGTGGTTAGAAGATAAACAAGTATGAAGAAAAAGAAAAAGAAAACGGTCACCATGCAATACGCAGCACCCGTCAGCAAGGAACAAACACTGAGGTCACCAGCTGGCCTGATGGCTGGGCTGGCTGGAGAAAGCGATAAGGCTGGGTGGGCGGCAACCTGAAACAAGACTAGCTATCGAATTTCAGCTCCATATGGAGTAAATCAGTTAGTGCGATCGCATGGTGGCCACCAGGTCCGAGGACGAGATGTGATGGATTACATCGACGAAGACAAAGGTAAACAAAGCGGCGTTGGCTGGTGAACGCTTTCTGCCACCGCCTTTGGGCCCCGCGTGAGCTGATCACCACTTTTGATACGCTCCTTAGTTAGCAGCTGTTAGCTAGCTGATAACTAACCAGCTAGTTAGTCTGCTGTTCTTATCAATGGCAATTGACTTTGCATCATGCATGATAGTAAGCCGCCGATAGATACCCAGGTAGAGTTCATACTGAAACATCAAGATACTTGGGAATCAACTGATGATCGCTGGGTGCATTGCATTGTTCTAGAAGATGGAGCTGCCTTGAAAAGTGGACTCGCTTGTCAGAGTAAAACTTTAAAGAACAATAGAGGCGATGATATTGTTTAGGCAGAAGAATAGGGAGAGAACAATATCATCTCCAGCAAGGTTAGGGCTGAGGCGCCCACGTTTCCAAGGTTCTTCCTGCCCGCTATGGCGCTTGCCTGGATGCCTGGATGCCTGACTGGCTGCTGCCGTTATCACATGTCTGGCCTCCAGGTTACTTGACGTAGCTCTCTTTTCCTTTCTTCTCATCCCACCATCCATCTTCTGTCCTTATTCTCTCAACATTCCATTTTTTGCATAATTGGACAGTACTCATTGCATACCTTCATTGCATACATATTCTCTCTCTCTCGTCCTTTCGTTACGAACTGCAGAAACTGCAAACCATTTTTGCCGCAACCCCGCCCTATGTTACCCAGCTACTATTGAGCTCAAGATATTGCATTAACTACCTCCCCCAACCATGACTTCTGAAGTCAATTCCACACAAATCCCACAATCGCTTCAATCTCCTACAGCTATCCCTCCGCGAACAAGCTCCAACGGCGTCGTAAATGGCATTGCTGCGAGCGCGCAGCCAGTTACCCCGGGTTTAGCCTCTATCTCCGAGAGCGAATGGATGTCGTCGTCGAAGCGCAAGTCACTGAGCACCACGAGCAAACATGGTCGAAATCGATCGAGTATGGATTGGACAAAGGCCAAAGAAGCCATGTGGACTCAGCAAAAAGAAAGTATCATTATGGGGCCGTATGACTATATCTCGAAGCAACCTGGGAAGGATATCCGCAAACAAATGATTGCCGCATTCAATGTGTGGTTGAAAGTGCCTGAACAGAGCTTGGAAATTATTACCAGAGTCATTGCGATGCTGCATAATGCTTCATTGCTGTAAGTTTTTGCCTTTTTGCTACAGTTGAGCGCAGTACTAAACACACGACTGAGTAGCATCGACGATGTCCAAGACAACTCTGTTTTGCGACGAGGTATTCCAGTAGCGCACAATATTTTCGGCACAGCTCAGACTATCAACTCGGCCAACTATGTGTATTTCCTCGCATTACAAGAAGTCCGCAAACTCAACAGTCCTGCGGCCATGGAGATCTACACCGAAGAGCTGTTGAATCTACACAAAGGGCAGGGCATGGACTTGTTTTGGAGGGACACATTGACTTGTCCCACTGAAGAGGAGTATCTCGAGATGGTGGATAACAAGACTGGAGGACTTTTCCGACTGGCGGTCAAGCTGATGCAGGCAGAAAGTGAGACTGGAAAGTACGTCAAGTATTGAAGCTATTGAAAATCGCAAATAATTACTAATGATGAACAGAGACTGCGTCCCACTCGTCAACGTGCTCGGCCTCATATTCCAAATTTGCGACGACTACCTCAACCTGTCAGATAAAACCTACAACAAGAACAAAGGTCTCTGTGAAGATCTTACCGAAGGAAAATTCTCCTTCCCTATAATCCACAGCATCCGCGCCGACCCGTCGAATGTGCAGTTGATCAACATCCTGAAGCAAAAAACCAAGGACGAAGAAGTGAAACTATACGCGCTCAATTACATGGAACACACGGGCAGCTTCGCGCACACCAAGAAAGTCGTCTCGCAATTACGGGAGAAGGCTTCGAAACTGATTGATGAAATGGATGGCATCTATGATGGAACCGAAGCAACAGACAGCCCGCGTGATGGACGATACGTTAGGGAGATTTTGGAGAAGATTACTGAAGGGACGCTCAAGGATAAAGAGAGGGAAGTATGATTCCTCAACTTGTATTTATATTTCCTCGTCTTTTGTCTTTCTTGTGTTTGGATGGGCTTTTCTTCCCTTTTCTGGATATTATTACGTTCATTGTACGCATCCAGTTGCAGATATTGACGCTTTATGACTAGCAATTTCATTATACCCCTCTGCTATGACAGCTCTTGCTATAGTACCAAGTCGTAAGTAACAAAGATCCACATATATCATTAGTATATTTCACGATTATCCAACCGAACATGAACCGAAAAGAGCCAAAAAGATACACAGTAGGGTATCACAGTCGTAAATTTACATAACAATACAACAATCACCAAGCTTGCGCAACACTCTGGGTAGGACCTTTTCAACAATCGCCTCAATATCATCCTGTTTACCCTGTTGCTGGCCTTGCTGCTGGCCATACTGTTGACCATATTGCTGTTGCTGCGGTTGTTGACCAGGGTATCCACCTCCACCACCATAGTGAGGTTGCTGCTCGTGGTGTTGTTGATACGGCGGCATCTCTGCCGGACCACCCGTCAAATTAATATAGATTCTTCCCGCGTTCTCTTCCGTGGCATATTGAAGCCCCAGTTCGCGGCAGACTTGTTCGACTCGAGGTTTGATCTTTTGAACGTGGTTGGAGGAGTGGTTCCCTTTTCCGACGATCCTATACCCATCATCAATCAATAACCTTGCACACACAAACTTGGAAAAGGGGGAAGAGGACATACACGTGTAAATGCGTCTGCCCATGTTGACGCGCATACTTGATCCGCTCCTCAAGAATATCTTCCGCCTCCTCGACAAACTGGCCGTGCAAATCAATCGTGTCCTCAGGCACTCTACCCGAAGCATTGTTTTCGCGGAATATGAATTCGGAGGCTTGTCTGTTGTAGTCTTGCATTCGGCGGCCGTGCTCTTTGCCTTCTTCCGAGAGTTGTTTGGCGCGGGCTCCGTCGCCGTTTTCGTAGGCTTGTTTGGACTACCAGGGAAGTGGTTAGCATCAATTGAAAGGGTAGAGAATGGATGAGGTGTACCCGTTCGAAACAATTGTTGCGCTTGTTGGCTTCTTCGCGCGCGAGGCCTCGAAGGCGATCGTATTCTTCCTCGGATTGACTGGATTGTTCGTGATTGAAGGCTGCCCAGATCGGATATTAGATGAGTCCATACTGGAAGATGAATGAATTGACCTACCGCGACCGCCGATATGGTGCATTTCATACGACATTTTGACTGATATATCTGCCTTGTATATATTCACACTGTACAAGAAACAATTGAAGTCAAAAAAGGATGTTATTGATGGGCAGAATGAAGGGATCGGACTTCAGCCGATCATCTCGACCAGGGTCAATCGCCGCGATGAGCCAATCACAACGACCACATGCGCCGGAAAATCGAAAGGCCGATATGGAGATTGAGATCGCGCTATTTTTGGCGATCGGCGACGTCGATCTTTCTCTGTCTTTTGTGTCCTGAATGAATCTGCTCGTTATTATTCCCGATAGAAGCGGAAAACATATGGATTGATAGACCGACCATAGATCGGTAGAACCTTGAGTCAATTCGCCCCCTACTTCTTTCGTGTACGGGGAAATGTTGGCATTTCTAGCATTAGGGCTAGAGTTCTGATGATCTGACCAGCTAAAATAAACGAACGAACTCAAGAGAAGAAAAGAAACACTTAAATAACAGGATCCCAACCCAACAACCTTGAAACATGCAACATGATCATAACTCATTACTGTCGACCATTTGGTATATGTGACCAGCTGGAACGCCGACCCTTGGAATACCCCAAGTAGGTACTAAGTAGGTACTGGGACTTGGTTAGGAGGTACCTCGGAAACATGCATTGCGTCGCATTTAGTAATCAACGATACTCAAACACACGCCTCTTCCACGTCTTTCCTCCATCCTCGGGCGTTCTACGGAACAATTGTATCGATTCGCTGTACTTGAGAATTGTCCGCTGATCTGCATCTGCTGTATCGTTGCTGTCGTTGATGTTGTCGTCGTCATATCGTTGAATAAACATTGGAGTTATAGTATTTGTTCCGTCGGGAAATATCGATGCAAATGGGGACAGAAAGATGGTTTGATCGTCCCCATCTTCTTCGAAAGGACCTGATGATCCTTCTACTAGCGAAGAGCCAGGCGACGAAAACGGTGAGGAAGAATATGCCGAAACACTACGATGTATCGGCTTGCTCTTAGTCGCCGTAGTTGTACTTTCTGCTGTCCCTGCTGTCGTCTCTGCTGCTACTGTCGAAGAATCCCACACCATCGTCGTAAAATCTCGCACTGCTGCACTGGCAGCAGCAGTAGTAGCACTAGAACCAACATCCTCAAGATCAGTCGTGGTTGTGGCGTCGAGACTAGAATCCGATTGGAGCAGCCGCTCATGCATCCAAGTACTGCCAATACTACTACTGCTTGTAGTAGATTCAAAATCGCGATCAATTCGCCTCCCATCTGCAGGATCGTGTTGGTGCCCTCTCGCTAGCGATGCAAGAGATCCACTAGTGGGTAAAGGGAATGAGCGCTGAGCTGCAAATGTCGATAGTGGCCGTAGTATGTCGGCAGCTGAAGGGGAATTCCTTAATGAGAGAGTTAATGGTGCGGTCTGTTGATGTTGTAGTGGTGGTGGTGACGATGGTGGTGTTTCGTGTTCTTCAGTTTTGATGTCATCTCTCGTGGCCTCATGCATATCCTCGTCCTCATCCTCGCCGCGTGACTGCTGCGGTTGATTCATGTTTTTCTGTCTCTGCCCGTGTGATTTCTTTTTTCCAGCCCGTTCTCCTCTGTTGGCTTCTCTGCTTATGCAGATACTATATGCATTCCCGAGCAGCACAATTCACCTGACAAAACGCAGACTTAAATTCCCGTGCTGGTGAACTGTCCCTAATTTATATCGGCAAAAACTCGCCGCCAGGGTGTAGTTCTCGGAGATCTCTTTGTCTCTACAAGTCAAATGCAGGCAAAAGGTTCACCGGGGAAACACTCTTGAGACCCCCGAATTGCCTCCCTCGCTCTTTGCTTAACAATCCCGCGTCAAGTAGACCACAGACATGGTTCGCTCTCTTCCGATCAATGCAGCCAGATGGGTTTGTTGTAGTGTAGGCCGTAGGTAGTGGTTGACCAGCAACTTTGGAGGCGAAAAGGTATGCAAGTTTGACTTTGCAGTGTTCCGAGCTCTATGGTATGGTACAGTCGTGTTGAATCCAGAAGCAATTCCCAAAACTCGAGTATAAGCACTTGTCTCTCGACACTTGGTGGAAAGCTTGACTTATATGCCCAGAAGACCTACAACGAACACAAACAAATCTACGGAATCAACCACCAATGCGAAGATCCGGATATACCATTATTTATTCTCCTCTTTTTATTTCCAAAGAAAATAGCTACCTACTACAAGGCCGAAAGAAAGGGAAGGGGGGGGGGGCGCTTTACGAATCGAGTGGATTTCAGCTATGAAATCCAACAGCCGCAATGATACAGGATTTGGCAACTACTGTAAGAAGGTCCATAAGCCTTCCCACATGTTGCTAACCTTAGCTTTGGGCTTTTGTAATTAGATCTGAGATCCCTGGTATGTAGGAAAGCTTAAACGAATCATCGGAATTGTTGAGTCACAAGTGTACGGAGTATATGATAGGGGATTTGTCGAATGTGGTAAAGAGGCGTATGTAGGTATGTAGGGTTAGTTAGTGGCGTAGGAAAGCATATCCGAGATGAAAAGTACGTAAATGCGAAAATCGGCCTGGAAATGGAATAGTTCAGCCTCTAGAACGCAGGACGGTCAGCCAGAAGGACGAATTTAAGCTAAGAAGTGGGTAAATCGATAGCTGGACAATAGAGGTCCACGCAGTATGAACCAATTTTGTAGATGTAGAATATACTCCGTACTAGCGGAGGGGTAAAGACCAAGAACCGAAGTGATGAAGTGCTGCAGTCCGGGTCCCAAATGAAGGGGACATACATGACACATCCATGGTCATACTGTGACAAGGCGTCTCATTAGGGCCAGATGAGACAGGCGAGGGCCTGAGACAAAGGCAAAAAGTAAGAGACAAAGCCAGTGCTGAGACGCAAATGACATTTTTTCAGCTCAGCCATGGATGATTTATTAATGAATGAGGCAACCTGGAAGCTCATCAAACTCAGCGCAATTAGAGTTCTTAGTGTTGCAACCAGGTTGCAGTGGAGATCCATCCAGAGTATCTTTGGCTTTGAGTGTTCTCGAGACGAAAAAGAAATAATCAAGAGGACGAAGAAGCAGCTGATTGGGCTGGCTATATTAGCAAAGCCGGGGAAGAAAGAGCGGCCAATCACATCACGTGGCCGGCGCTAGGGCTGGGGCTTTCAGCTGCGCCAGTTTTGATGCTTCGTCCTTCATCAAAAGAGGCACGTACTGACCAAGTTCCCAGTTCCGAGTCGATTGTCATATCAGTCTTCTTCGTCGGCTCTTCGAAAATAGAAAACCTCGTCACGAAAAGCGGTCATCGATGAATCCTCCGTGGCGCACGTACGATCCCCACAATGCATGCGCCACTCGTCTCACGGCGCATTGTGGCGCAGACACCCACCTTCATCTGATCAAGACTCAACAACATCCAGAGACTTCAACTACTTAAACCTCGCCTCACTCCCTATCCACTCTTACGTTATATCGCCTTAGCCCAGTCACTGTGAAACTCAACCAGGCAGCAACTTTTCCCTCAAACCTCCTTTTGACGGCGGAGAGTCTGATCGATGGCATCCTTTCATGTCGACCGGCGAACGAAATCACTGTCTAAACGCTGACATGACTGTGCCTCATGATCGTCACAGCAATGTCTGGAGTATCATTCGCTACGCGCGATGTGCAATCCAACATCACAGCTTACTCCGTAAGCACTGTGGAAATTGCGACGCCTCCTGACCTTAATCGGCCTGCTTTATAGGTTCTCCCAGTTCGGCTTGTTGTGCCAGAAGAGCTACACCAGTATGTCTCATTCACACTCGATATTATGTGGTAATTCAGCAGTTTCAAGAGATGTGGTTGAGGTTGCTTCAACGGTTTATCTCAAATCAAAAGTCTATCACCAAGATAAAAACACCTGCGCCATCGCCCGTACGAGCCATTGCACCGATTCTGCAGACTCCTTATCCAACGCCACCCCGTTTTCATATGCAGCATTGGTTATAATTGATCTCTGTCAATAAATTCGGTAAGGCACGATTCCGAATTTCTACCTCTAACAGCAGGATCGGTGCGACGGAATTGTCTCGGTGATATACCGCCTTCTGGCGTCATCTCCGTAACCAATGCTTAAATGTATTCCGGCGAACGCTCATCTTTATAAGCCACCCTCCGGTAGATTAGGCATAATAGCAGGATTCCGTTGTGCAATTTCGGTTCAAGAGTCCATGCATTTAACTTCCACACCCCGTCCCTTTCCTTCAACGCCATGAAATCATGCATAGAACCGACAAAGAAATTATCCGCACCTGGTGTACTTTTAAAGGCGTCGCCAGCTCGGAAATGTTGCGCCAATGTCGTGCAGGTGATCTGCGCCGTTTTTCCACCTTCATGGATATCCACACGGATACTGGCGATTGAGTGGTGCGTGTCCATTGGTCCAACAGGATCAAAGCATTTCCGACACAATTCATCTACCCCCTTTGTGGTAACACCTGCAATGGTGGCATCGACATTACCGGGGCCGGATGCCGTCCAGACGGAAAGGAACGCGGTCATTGACGTCGAATGAGAGTGCGCAGCGAGTCACTAAATCAGCGAGTTCCTCGCGGTCCGTGGTGAGGGTTAAAGATCGCGGTAGGGGCATTATGTAGGTGTTGGTTTTACCGATCAATTTCTCATGTAAGTGGTTGAGTAATTGCGTAGGTGTCTCGATATCCGAGCTATATACGGCCTGTGCTATGAGCTACTGATCAATTTGATCGTGGGATTGGATGGACTTACTCGTAGTCGCTACTAGTTGGATAGAAATTCACTCAGTCCTAAAAGTAGTGTGCATTTTTCGGGGTGTCCCTGCCGCGACCAAGACCTTTAAATACTCTCAACGGTTCTGGTTACCCATGTTGGTCCTTGACTTGAAGCTCTTCTACTTCGTTGCCCGGTGGTGCGGTCCGTCCAAGTCCGTTAGGCTCAACACTGAGTTTGAAGGATATACAAGGATGACAACCTATCACAACGCGTGAACAAGCTGGCAATTGACTAAATAGGTCAAGTACAAGGGCTCAGTGAATTTTATATATGGTGCCCTCCCCCGTCTCGTTTTAGGAGTACTCTCTGTTTTCTTTGTCGGTCTTGGTCAGGTCCAGTCAATCTGGCAACGAGCGACCGAATGGAATATCATTGGTGCGGTAATTCTCTTCTATGAACTCCCGGCGAAGATTCTTTCTGATTCCTAATGTGCCATTCTCCAAAGACCTTGGAAATTCACCAACGACGACGTCAGATGCAATCCAAAACCTCTCAGTCGACGGCCTCATCATGCGGAAATAATCCACAATTGTCACTTTATCTCACTGAAATAACCCACAATCGCGTATAAACAATGGGATAAGGTTTTTGAACGGAGTGCGTAAACACGGAATCGGCACCGCTCCGGCAGGATTCTTGAAAATTTGACGAGTGATGCATGAAAGTTTACTGATCAAATTTCTGTATAAGGAAATACTTTCGCACTTCCAAGGTTTTCGATCTGAGAGGCGATCTTTGACCTGAGGCTAGATCTAGGTGCAACGAGATATTTACGAGGCTGGACGATCAGCGGAATTGTGTTGATATTCAAAAATTTCCTAAATAGGAAGCTTTTACGCTCAAGCCCTAAAGCTCTTCCAGACCTCATCGATCACAAGATTAATCATCCTCCGCAATCTTGATGACAACCTTGCCTGAGTGCTTTCCGTTCCAGACGTACTTGAACGCCTCGTCGGCCTCCTCGAAACTGAAGACCCGATCAATAACCGGGCGGATCTTATTCACTTGAATAGCCCTATTCATCTCCTCAAACTGCAATCGACTACCAACAGTAATGCGTCGGGTGCTATGAGCAGCAGCATGCGGATTCCAAGGCGCAACTTCCTTGCTACTGCTGTTTGTTACGCTAAGCATCCCTACAATGGCCACTTCGCCGCCTACCGCAGCAGCCCTTGAGCTCTGGTGCAGGGTTCCCGGTCCACCAATCTCAATCACATAATTGGCCCCTTGTTGATCAAGCGATAGCCGTTTAGCGGTTGTGCCCCATTCAGGATCCTCGCGATAGTTGATGACATGATGCGCACCGAGTTTTTTCAGTCGTTGCTCCTTTTCCGCCGAGCTTGTCGTCGCAATCGTCTCGGCGCCCGCGGCGATCGCGAATTGTAGCGCAAACATGCTTACGCCGCCAGTGCCTTGGGTTAGAACGGTGTCGCCGGGCCGAAGGGGTCGTGAACCATATAGGCAGTTCCAGGCTGTGAGGCCGGCACAGGGTAGAGTTGAAGCTTCTTCGTACGAAAGACTGGGAGGTATGTGCACGAGACTGTCTTCGTTGAAGACGGCATACTCGCGGAGAACACCGTCGGGTAGTGCGCCCAGAGCCAAGTCCATGTGTTGTTGGGTCAGATTGCCGCTGATATACCCTTGAAAGAAAGTGGGCATCACGCGCTGTCCTGGTGCGAATCGTTTGACTTTTGCGCCGATGCTGATGACTTGTCCTGCTCCGTCTGAGACGGGGACTACGGAGTCAGACTGTTTCCAGTAGTATATTCCCTTGACGTAGTAAGTGAGTATGTCAATGTAGATGCAAAATGCTGACGGACAGCACGCACATTTGCGATCATCAAATCCCTGTAATTCAGGGACACTGCGTGCAGTTTGATGAGGACTTCATTCTCCCCTGGTTGTGGGACGGAGGTTTCCTCAAAGCTCAATGAGTCGATGCCATTTTTGCCATGCAGAACCCATTGCTTCATAGTCTCAGCAGCCATTTTGTATCGGCTGCGCCCCGACGCAGATTCACTCTCGTGTATATTGGATATATCAATCCATCGGGTGCGGTGAACAACCGTTGGAGTCCTTCATCTATTTACATATCTGGATAGATATGATTGCTACAACTAGTCTACCGACGCATCTCGTAAATCCCAATTATCCACTATACCAGAGATATCCTCAAATAACGCGTTGTATCTGAATACTAATGACTAAAACTAAATCATAATCATATCATAATTGTACCGTCGGGACAATTAGTTACGCTCGGCCTCTGCATTCTCCCGACTTCTTTACCAGTCAACTCTCGCCGGGCCGCAAGCGGCTCCGTCTTAGTACGGCAGTCGAAACGTACCTTGGAGCCATAACCCTGTAGTTACGTTCGGGCGTATGTGAATTTGTTATTTCCACGGTTATTTAGTTATGCATATAATCGAAAAAGGGTTCTTGGATCCTGATTGGTAGTTCATTTTCAATATTTGCAGCCCCTGTAAGCCTACGCCCACTACAGAGCACTACTCAATGTACTCAGGTAGTTTGCATTGGATACCAGGATACTTCATATTCACGAGAGCTTGACAATTGTAGGAACTCCATAAACTACAAAACGCTCGCGGCTCACTCGGATTTCGACCATAACTCTTGAAGCCAAACAAATGGCCAGCTCTGCCTCTGGGTATCAATATCTGCAAGTCTCTGATTCAACGTAGAAACCATCCCACAGCCATAACACTATCACAATGTACCAGCAGCTCCTTTCGCAAGAGAGTCGGCGAGTCCATTATACCTTCTGGGTATGTACCAGAAACCGACCTGCTCATCGTCAGTATATATACATATAAAAAAAAGTATAATATGATCAAGGACGAACCTTCACATTTGCCTTTTCGTGTTTCACTACCTCCTCCTCAAGCGCGGGAAATAGGTCTAGATTCACCGGCGTGGTGTCTTTGGATGTACGCCAGTTTCTTCTCTATATTCTCAGTTAGAGAAGGTCCCAGGAAGTTCTTGCTCGGGGTACTGGGGACATACCCTCCATGTTGGTACCCATTCCGTCATTCCTCTTACAACATACTCCGAATCAGTTGCAACGATCCAAACCGGAGCATCCTGTTGGGACCGGTGGTGTGCTGATTCTCCATTCATTTCGGCTAATAGACCGAGAAATTTCAATCCCTCCTTTGCTGCAATGAGTTCCGCACGTTGATTCGAGCGAACTGGGAAGGGGTCCTCCTTGTCTGTGATGGGTATAGACAGCTGAAACACCTCGGTTGCACCCGCTGCCACGCCAGCCCCGGCTCTTGCATTTGGTCCTCCGTTTTCTAGGCAGGCTCCATCGGTGAAAACGATGCGAAAATGGTGGCAAGGTTTAGATCGTTGACGCTTCGAAGAGCGGTCGTACCCTCGTTTGGTGCAGGAACAACAGTACAAGACGAACTTGTGACATTCAGGACATTCAATAGTGAGTTCATCGACAGATAAGTCGGCAGTTGAATCGCATAGTGCAAGCTTTCTGTGGACTATCTCCTGTCCCATGATGAAGACTACTATATCCAATGTAAAATGAAATGAAGACGAAGGGTATTACTGATAATCAATTCTTTAACCTGTTCGGAATCGGATTTCCTTAATCGCGGAAAGGCGCGATTGCTCATTGGTTCAATCCAGAAAGTAAGGGGGGTTAAAGTTTAAACACCAAAATCGTAAGCATGTTAGAATCACAAGTTGATCAGTCAGAATGTATGTACGTAATATACAATACAGCACTGACATGGACCATATCTTTTATGTGATACATCATTACACTAGACTCCCACCCAATCAAAAGACGAGTGTTGGATGCGTGGAAATTTACAATTTATGCGGAGTAAACTACGCATGGATTATGGCGTAACTATGGACTGCCGTAATTAGGGCTCAGCAGTGGCAGTTAAGCTGTGACAAAAAAGTCTCCGAGCCAGGGCTAAGAATTGTGCCGTTCCTGCTAGATCTAAGCACGATTAACCCTAATTTCATCTCGATAAAGCTTCATGATATGGAGTTAAGGTGCAATATTAGACCGTTTTTCGACAAAAAAGGTTTGAATGGAGCTCGCAAAGCTCGCAACATGTGAGGATTAGATATTTATTCAGGCAGGGCTTTAATTATTTGAGGTCATTGCCAGAATTGGAATCTAGTAAGGCTTGCACATGTGATATAAAAAGTGCCTGATGTACTAGTAGATCGTGCACTGTTAAATAATCTCTCAATCAAAATTGATCAATATCTTCATCAAAGTGCGCAACTCATAAATCGAGCAAAGACGGGATCAAAATGTCATTCAGGACGCATGGCCGTCAGTACGATATCGTCGTGCTTGGAGCGACAGGTGAATATTTCTCTTATCGCACCGATTGACTGCACGATTCTCTGTTGATAACATCGCTCATACAGGGTATTCTGGCCAGTTGACAGCCGAACACATTACGGTCAATCTGCCATCGAATCTGAAATGGGCGGTAGCTGGTCGTTCAGCAGACAAACTCAAACAACTCGTCTCTCGATGCAAGGATCTCAATCCACATCGTGTGCAGCCAGGTATGAGGCCCAGACCTCAACTTCTCAATTGAGTATCCCCAAGCTTCCTACTTAGACCGACACTGACCTCGACTAAGCCATCGAAATCTGCAACCTTAACAACGAAGAAGTCTCCGAACTAGCGAAAAAGACATTCTGTCTCATCACCACCGTCGGTCCCTATGCGCTCCATGGAGAATACTCATTCAAAGCCTGCGCTGAAGCAGGTACACACTACATCGATTGCACCCCCGAAGTCCCTTGGACGTTAGAAATGATCAAGAAATATGAAGCTACGGCCAAGGCATCTGGTGCTTGGATGATACCCCAGTGTGCTATGGAATCTGCACCATCGGACGTTCTTACCTGGGCGATTGCGGAGGAGGTCAGGGCCAAGTTCTCGTCTCAGGTGGGCGATGTTGTGATGGATCTTCATCAGTTGACGTACGTTCACTTCATATCTACTATGTGTCTACTCCATGCCAAATACCTAACCTTGATTCTGAAGTTCCCTTCCATCCGGCGGAACACTGGCTACCATCCTGAACCTCTTCAGCCAGTACCCTCTCAAATCCCTTCTCCAGTCAATTGAGCCATATGCCCTATCACCCGAACCAAACAGTCATCCACTCCCCAAAAGATCACATTGGTCTTCACTTACCGGAGTATACAAAGTACCAGGTCTACCTCTGCTATCAACTAGCATATCCGGCAAAGCCAACGAGGCCATCGTCTTCCGTACCTGGGGGTTACTGAAGCAAGAACCCCCATTGAAAAAGGAGTTTTATGGGTCTGAGTTTACTTACCGGGAGTTTATGTATGCGCCTGGCTTTGTACGGGGTTTGTTGATGCATTATTTCATTATGATGGGTGGGTATCTTTTGTTGTTGACGCCTGTTCGGGCGTTGATGAGACAGTTTGTCTTCAAACCGGGCGATGGACCGGACAAGGAAAAGGCTAAGAAGGAAGTTATTGAGTTACGAGCTGTTGGAAAACCTGCCTCTGAGGCTGCAGGAAATAAACAGGTTTTTGGGAAGCTTACATATCACGGGAGTATGTACTATTGTAAGTTGTGCATTCGATCCGGCCTGCCATGAGTTGAAGGTATTTAAGCTCACATTTTGACAGTGACGGCTACATTCCTCGCAGAAGCAGCGGCTGCCATGTTGGAAGAAGACGACTCTCCGAGACTGACAAGGGGAGTTTACACACCTGCATGCCTTGGAGAGAGATATGTCAACCGCCTAAGAGGTATTGGTGTTGAAATTAGCACGGAGATACAGGAGTTATAGTCTTGGTGAATGGGTTTATGTTGTGGACCACAATGTAGCTGACAATTTGTTCTTTTGATGTATAGACCGAATGCTTAGGGCTACTTGCAAGGGAGGGAGTTTGGGAACAAATGGTCCGCGAAGACACGCTACCATATCTTGGGGTAGAAAATTATGTTGTATCTGTCATGAAAGGGTTTCTTACTAAGAGACATCTTATTTGTAAAGATATTTTTAGATTATAAACACCTACACTCACAAGCAAATCCAGATAGGTAGCTAACACACGGTTCGGTGGGCTGGAAATCAGCGATATACCTAGGTAGTTTGTGTAAGCTACCGGTGGTGTGTCAATAGCGTATTGAAGGAAGATGAAAGTCGAGGAGGAATTTTGTCGACAGCTTTCAAGGTTATCAGTCGTCAAATTATGGTCGAAACTAACGTGAAGGCATAACTCCCAGAAGCGAACCCGACCATCTGCATCCAGACAATCCAATGATCGAGTTCTACTGTAACAAAAGCTGGAGTAAGGGACCTTCTTCCTGCTTCTAATGGCCTGATCTGCTCTTCCGTAGGTGCAAAGCGCCATTTTTATTATCCTCCAGATCGTACACTTCCACACCCGCCTCGATCTGGTCGTAGCTAGACAGAACTATCACAGTAAAGAAGCCACCTTCTCCGCGCAGATTTCCTCTTCAAAGTTACATGCATGATTTGAAGTAGCTAACCTCATGATATAAAAGTTAAAAATAATTATAATAAGATGTATCGTGCAATAGAAATTCCTGACCTGGATTTGAGGCTATTGGGCGCACTTTAGTAAATATCTTCAGCTGACCCTCCTTCTTGCACCGAATAAACCCGGGAGGCTTGCTCATTTTCTTCCATCTGACTCACCTTGCCGTTTAGCCCAGGGAAGGTCAAAAATAGACGGTGGCGGTGGCGAAGGCGGCCGCTCAGGAATAGACTGAGTCGACTGTGGTAATAACGATGGTGGTAATAAGGCACGCAGAGCTGGCGGATGCAACTGCCTCACTTTTTCCCATCTTAATGGAGTCATCCAAGAATCCTCTTTCTCCAAGGCGAAACACTGAATAGTGATGCGCTTGGATAAAGTCCGTGTCCAGTCGACAATATGACCTAAAAGATCATACTGGGTTTGGGCTCGTTGGGCAAAGTCGTTATACCACTCTTCTCCAGCACCTTCCTTCTCGTAACTGATAACTGAGACGAACTGTAATATCGTCCTGTCTTGCTCGCTTTGATTTGGCGGAGATCGATGGTTGGTAACCATTCCACGGCTCTGGCATGTCACCTTAGATACAAGATCGTAGCACCTTCCGAACTCTAGCTTGGGACGCGTAGTTCTATATATTGGGAAGTTAGTCGACACTGTTTCTCCAAGACAAGAAAGACTCTCCAATGAGAGACTATGATAACGTACTCCACGTAGTTCGAAAATGCATATTCAAATGATTCTTGGTCTCTTTCGTTCTCGGAGACCTCAAAGATAGTGATGTCCATGTTCGGAGCAAGGCGACTTCAATCTAGGCCGATGATCCTTCTATGGGATAGGTCTTGTACAGTATCGCCACATTCCTCTGAAAATTCTTGAATAGACTGTTGAAGATGTGTTCGAATTTTTTGGTTCCGATTTCTGGTCTCTTTGAGACGTTATTATCATCAATATCCTAGCGAGCCACAAAACTAATACGTACCAACAAATAGTGAAATTTTGTCAACATCACCTTCTTTGTCCTTATCCTTGCCCCAGAACATTCCTGGACAATCTCCCAGCAAATCCCAGAGTTTCTTTCGAAGACGCTCGAATGAGCTATTTATCCGTGGATTGTCAGTCTGGCCGCGAAAAGAGATAATTTCCATCCCAGGGATGACCGGGCCGTATTGTTGTCGTTTGGGTAAATGATGTTGGGAAATAATTCCCATGGGGCACCAAATACCAGCAGGTCCACAGGCAATACGTCTAGGAAGGGTTTCTCTCGCCTGTCTTATAGATTCCACATGGATCAGGTCCAGCCCCCCTGAATACGTGGATTCATTCACGCTGTATTTGGGCTCTACAGAACCTTTGAAAAGTGGGTGATTTGTTTGACACTGCACAAAGTCAGAAGGAAGACCTGATAGCTGCAGCCTAGAAGTTTCCGAAACCACATGATTGAGCTGGGTTGTGAAGATTGAGACGACAGCTGTTGCATCTGTTGTAAGACCTGTTATCTCGTCCTTTAGATTTGGAATATTGGTTTCTCGGGATCGAAGTGGATTATTTGATATATCTGGTTTCCAGAAGAGCAAACCAACAAAGTATCGATCTTCTGATTCTTCGTCTGCTTCAAGCCATTGTCCACAACAATATGTCAATTCAGACTCAGTAGTCTTATTGTTGAGGAGCAGAGCAAATGTCTTTTCCCATTTGTCTTTAAAACTCGGTTTTCTATGAGTCTCGGCACTCGATGACGGTATAGCCGAGAATCGGAAGGAGACAATTTCGAGAACGCTGCCAGGGTGGAGGAGATGAGGAAGACCAAGTTGGACACAGCGATTGGAGATATCTTTGATATAATCGAGCATCATGCTGAAGCCCAGTGAGGATTGAAATAATTTCCAACCATGGCCGCTTTCCCACTGAACCAAGACAATAATAACTTGCTGTTGATTAACTGAGGAAGCAGGATCCTCTGGAGCCCAATACATGCTCTGCAAACCTGGAATTGTCGAGACATATTTCAAAGACTTCCGCCATAGTACAGACACTAGCTGCGATGGATCTGAGACGTCGACGCCAGAGTGAAACGTTAACTGGAGGATGCTAAGCACCGGAACAGTAGGCAGGTGGTTTGCTTCCTTTGAATCATAGGCGATGCCAGCGAGACGGTGTCTCTTTTGTACATAGTATAGGGTGATCATTGTCGCTGAGTCGGCGGAGTAATGATTCCAGAATGTGAAAAAGGGGGGGACGGACCAGTATGTCACAATGTCTTGTTGCTTAATTGGCTGTCCTATGTAGGGTTAGGGCTAGGGCTTTACAATGAGAGAAGTCATGTGATCTCTAAGCAACTTACCTAGAGAAGTATAGCGTGGACCCGGCATGGTTAAAGCCGAAGCTAAAGTGACCACCATTACGTTTGTATACTTTATAAACCTCACATCTTCTATTGCGACAAACTACATTCCAAGCCGCAGAGAACAAATTGGGCCAAAGTAGTCAAACTAAAGACGCAAGGATACGTCCTCTTTGGGAGGAAGAAAACACCATGGCGCGCACCATCTATCAATCACAAACGATACATGCAGAGCAACACCCCCCATCTTCCGATACAGACACCTACACAGTCGACATAATAAACCTGAATAACCTCCTCGCCCGCCTAGAGCAAAACATATTTCTATCTTCGTCAGCAGGAAATCGAGGATCACAGCAATCACATCTAGAATGTGTGCGGATAGGCGCTGTATGTTTTCTCCTTGCTTTCACTACTACCCGCTAAACGAGATGACATTTACTGATCTGTCTTTCTCAGAATATCGATTATGCGCAAACACTTATAAAGAAGATTGAGCGCTCATTACCGGCGGTAAAAGCGCCCGCGATACGGCACGAGCGAACGACAGATCTTACGAAGAAGAGAGGGAGATATGAGAAAGTCAAGGAGAGATTTGACTGGGTCAAGGAGGATGTTGAGAGGAGGACTGGTCGAGAGGAGGAAGATGTACAAGATTTTGAGGAGGACGATGATATATGGGAAGGGTTAGCACCGATTGAGAAAGAAGCAGCAGCCGCAGACCTCGAACCAGAGGCTCCTAATAATCTCATATCGTCACAAGAGACAACAACAATACGACAACGCCGTCCCGACAAAACCTCTCTCCCCCCTACAACCTCATCAACAGCCGCAGCTATAGCCAGCGGAACATCAACATCAACATACCCAGGTCCCAAACCCACACCAGCAACAACAGCGCCGCCAATCGACACAAAAGAATCGGCCCTGGCCACCCACCGCACCGAACAAGAATCCCTAACAACTAGCCTTTTAACGTTGGCAAGCCAACTCAAGTCCTCCTCCGAAGCATTCCAGACTTCCCTTGAGAACGAAAAGGGAATCCTCAACAGAGCCGTGGAAGGGTTAGATAGGAATATGTCTGGAATGGAGGCTGCGGGGAAGCGGATGGGGGTGCTGAGAAGGATGACTGAGGGGAGGGGGTGGTGGGGGAGGATGATTATGTATGCTTGGATATTTGGGTTGTGGATTGTGGCGTTGGCCATTGTTTATTTGGGTCCTAAGTTGAGGCTTTAGGATTATACGAATTGGGGTAGACAATTCCCTTGCTATCCGAGAATGGTCTATGAATCTAGCTCGATTATCAAACCGCTTCTACGACTTACTCGCAACTGAATGAAACAAGCAGTAGACTTCCCATTCTCAAACTCGCTGCATCACACACACACACATATATATATATATATATAATGAAACCTTGCTCATTCCAAACCTACCCCGCCAATATCGAGAGTTTCTCTCGAGTAATATACAAATCTCTTTCCACTGCACTCTCAGGATGTATATCACAGCCAACAAATTCGCAGAAAGGCAAATTCAAGTCTCCAGAGACAGTTGATCGTGGTGTTTGGACAAGTCATCGTGACTGTCTCAACAGGCATAGCTTCTCAAGGCGTATTCCTAGCCTCATATCATAGATCCCCCATTTCTGAACAGTGATGTTGGGCGTATCTCGATCAACGATCATGATAATAACCGTCGCTGAGCTTCGAAGCTTCGCTTTCGGTGACGTCTGTGAAGACGAGGAATTGGTCGCGAGTTTGATCGTCGTAGAGCGCTATCTGGCATTAGCTTTGCTATCTTTTGGAAGCTCGTGAATTGGTAGTGTGGGAGGCCATCTACGAGATGGGCAAAGGGGCTTGGGGGAGTTTCCATGATTGATGTGAAGGAGCACTAGTAAATGTTAGACGAGGATGGTGAGGTTGAGTAATCAGGAAAGGCGATCAGTTATAAGAGAAGGAGAAGGCAGACACTGATGCATTTCGGATCATACATTAACATGCTCAGTGTCGCCTATAACACCGAAAAATATCTGGTCCGTGGAGCCATGCGTAGGCAATTGTTATCGTTAAATTTAAGTTGAGAGCGCTGGTTGAGAAGGTATCAATCCGGAACCATTCTTCATTTTCACCCTTCCTAAAAGTAGACTAGAAACAACCAGAAACACTGAGGTATAATCAAGTAGACATCAGCAAAAAAAAGAAAAACAAAGAAGTGATTGTATTGTAGAGAGAGAGGTAAAAGAGAAAGAGAAATGATATGCATATCCATTAATCGAAAATGACATGATCAAACCATCTTTGATTTTTTCCACCTGTCGTCCGGTTTGAAGAGTGCGCTCGAAGATATGAGAGTTGGTTGGTTGGGTTTGGTAGATGATACATCGAAGCTCATTACAGAATAAAAAAACACACAAGAAAATGGATAAAAGCCTCGAAGAAGTACGTCTCAACGCCAAGTTTTGTATCACGCAATTAAAAAGAGACACAGAATGATGGAAATGAAAAAGGGAATAAAAAATATGCAGAGAGAAGGGAAGAAATGAAAAATCTCATGCAACAGTTCTAAACATCGACGTGGATAGCCATAATATCTTACAATGGCTCGTTCATTATATCAGACCACACAAGCGGAGATTCTCTTGGATGATAATATCTGTGATGATGTTAGATCAGAATATTCAGAAAAGAAAGCAGTAAACGCACCATTGACGGCTGCCATGACAAAACGTATTTGGTTGGTATCCGTAGCGCATGTGAAATGTGTGTAGATTTGCTTCTGCTCAGCCTGGTTGAGCGAAACGAAGCGGTTAAGGATGTAATCGCAAGCAGCGGCGTAGTCGGCACCACCCTCGTAGTCGGGGAAGTAGTTCTTCATGGGGCTGACGGGAAGCTTCTCCTTGAAGCGGTCGATCTTGTTCAAGAAGAGAATGATGGATGTCTTGATGAACCAACGCGAGTTGCAAATAGAGTCGAACAAGGTCAAGGCTTCTTGCATACGGTTGACAGTCTCATCTTCGAAGAGAAGCTGGTCGTACTCAGAGATGGCGACGAGGAAGAGAATGGTGGTGACATTCTCGAAGCAGTGGATCCACTTCTTACGCTCGGAACGTTGACCACCAACGTCGAACATGCGGTAGGTGAGGTCGCCAATGATGAAGGTGGTTTCGGTGATACCAGTGGTCTTGACACGGGAACGGAGAACGTCCTGGTCGCTGGGGAGGTAGTCGGGCTGAGCGATGCGCTCAATCGAGTCAAAGTAGCTAGTAAAGTTAGACTCAGTAATTGCAGGGAGATCAGGGTAACATACTATTTGGCAGAGTCGTTGAGTTGGTATTCGCGGGAGCGGCGGAAACACTCCTGAACACCGGCATCGCGCCAAAGAGCCTGAATGGCACTGCCAACTTCAGGGGGAAGGCTGTCACCCTCGATCTGAGAAGGCTGCATGAAGATAGTCTGGACGTGGTATTCGGCACGGGGGTCCTCGAGAGGAAGTTCAAGGGACTCCATGGCCTCCAAAATGACACGCATCGACTGGACGGTGTTGCTGTAGATGATTTCCTTGAATGATTCCCGTTCATCGCGAGAGTAGCCACCCTCGTTGATGAGTTTCATTTGCTTCAAGATGGTGGACTTTCCAGATTCACCGGCACCTGAAATGTTCTGTCAGTACGACTGATCTGATTATCACGTAGTCGACCAACTCACCCAAAAGCAACATCTTAATCTCATTGCGCTGCATCATCTTGTCACGCTTGAGCTGGTTTTCAATCTCCTCATTGCGCGCCTTCCCCTCCTTATCCTCGGTACTCATTCCGCAACCCATTGTGAATAGTGGTTCGTTGATTCGTCAAAAAGGATGTTCAGATAGACGGTAGTCGATGATGGCTTCCTAGTAGAACTGGGTTGTGTTAGATGATATGATCAAGAACGAGCGACCGTCGAGTGTGAGAAGAGTGTATAGAAGAGAGTCAACATGAACGTGACCGAGACGGCAAGTGCACGAGACTCAAAAGTTTATTGTGGTCCAAGTCAATGGCACCTGGGTACGTAGCACTTGTTTCAGGTTCCCCAACGAGGCAGCGATGGATTCGTTTGAGATGTCAAACGGCGACAATAGAGCCTTGGACGGGTGCAATAAGGAGTCAACAAACGATCGAGGGAATCAACTCACCACCCTGGTTTCTGCTAAAGCCCAATGATAGATCGGATCGAAGTCGACGTGGAGAGAAAGTTCGGAGCGCAGATTATTAATAATAAGGGATTGACGACTTGTCTTCTTTCTCCTGACAGGGTGAGAAGAAAGGGCGGCTGGGCAAATCAAGGGATCGAGCTAGCAGCCAAAGGTCGAAAGACTGAAAGGAGAAGGGAAGGCGATAAATAAAGAGCAAACGAGAAGAAGAAAAGGATACGATTGTGATATGATCTGTTGGAAAGAAATCACAGCAACGATCAAATCGAAAATCGACTCCGGGGTAGAAAACGATCGATCGAGGTTGGTTGGGATAGAGTGAAGTTCGGAGGGAAGAAGAAAAGGGTTGCCCGTACTGGCAGGCAAAGCGGGAGCGAAGGGGAGGGCGAGAGGAGAAAGAAAAAAGGGTGGTACGTACCGTACTAGTACCAATCTGGCGTAACTTACAGGTCCCGGGTTGCGGTTTAGCACCGCCGTAGTCCTGTTCGGGAAGTCTAGCGCGTTGACTGATTGGCTGGTTGGTCAGAAAGATGAGTGGAGGTTATGATTGGTTGTTGAGCAAGAATTAGGTTATGCGCGCGGTATCAAAGGGCTCTCGGATTACAGGCCTTTACAGGGTAACAGACCAAATACCGCGACTTGATGTCTCGCATTTCTTCTCCGTGCTAGCTTAGTTAGTACGTACTTCTCCATTGGTAATCACCATTCGACTGAATCAGGCTTCTTTCAGACAATGGACAACGCAATTTTCGCCGAGTGGATTGTCATTCTCGCTGACTCTTCGAGAAGCCTGGTACGCGTCCGTTCGAGAAAAGACGCAATCCCTTTGAGGAATAAGGGGGGATGAAACAACCAGATCGACGACGGAGCTATATCAGACGCTGATAGCCGGTGATTGGCCACGGTTGGCGGCCCATTGCCCAGAACGGCATGACCGGGTATCAGTGGCCCCCATCATATGGTGCAGAGTATGGTATCAGAACCGAAGAACGTTCTGTGCAGCGACACCAGTGTGTCATGTACGGATATCGTATGTTGTGGCTATATCGTACTCAGTATTATACGTAGCTACGTATGTATTAGCAGTCGAGTACTAAGTATGAAGTACATTCGAGACAGCTAGACAAGACATGCTGCAAGTCATGAGCATTAGCTGGACCCGTACGGAGAACATCGCGTCGGACACGCCGCATGAGCCTCAGAAAGGACAATAATCAAATCAACTAGTGCTTAAGTTATCGAGCAATTCAATGGATGGTGGACCTTCTTTCGATATGTCTGGCAGCTGAACATCATGCAAAATAAATTTCAAGAATTCGATAGTTCGATACGTCTCCATTGGACTAGGTCTAGTCTAGTCTAGGGCCCCAAAATGGTGCCAGGGGTTGTGGGTAGCATCAGCATGACTTCGTACCAATTGGATGGATGAGACAAAAGTGGATAGCATCATTAGACTACCGAGACGGTGTATCATTTGCTGAGTTCAACGTAAAGGGGATGGTGTGGATTCTGTGGAGAGTGACCCTTTGTATTCTCGGATTCGATCTAGCGGAGTCTGATACAAGAGACTAGTGTTTACTGTTTGGGTATGGTCGAGGAAGACACTAGAAGGTTTGAAGGCATACCACATGGCGCAACGAGAGTCATGCTACTTTTCTCCTTTGTCTGTCAGTGTCGGGGCAAGTGTGTAACAATGCTGGGCCGCCTGAATCGGTTTGATCAATTTGATGGCACATTGGCAACATTGGCAACATTGTGCGAGTTGGTATTGCCAAGTAAGCTCTCATCTGCGATTAGCCCCTATCTCGCTGGTGTCGCGTTGAGTTAGAGAATCAAGAATTTCGCTTTTTTTTTTTCAGGTCCTTAACTTTATCTAACACGTAACTAAGTAATTCAAGATCCACATCAAATATCCTCGCTATGACACCATCACCAGCACGACAACAATAAACAAAAATCAACGCCATGAAGTTTTCCCACTTTCCTCTTCCGCACTTTCTTTTCTTCATGTGACTCTAGCATATTATGCCTCATCAGTACCCGATAAACACGTCAATGCAGCTCGGAACTCCTCCACAATCTTTTCCTCAAGACGATTCTCAGCGTTCGAAGACGATGCATGAAGGGGCTTTTGACGTGCCAGCTCCGCCTCCTTTTCACTAGTAGCCACCATACGAGCGCGTAGACTCGAACGACGACTAAGCAATTCTTCAATATCCTCCTTGAGTTGTGATTTGTCCCATTTCAAGTCCTGGATTGCCTGGCTGTCAACTCCCGCACTTGGTCCGGCAGCTCGGTATCGGTCGAGGATGAATGAGATGAGGGACAAGGAATAGGCCTCGGATGCCATGGAGAGGCTGATTCGTTTCTCGGGTTGCGACGACGCCGACGATGCTGTGCCTGCGTGGATGCTTGCAAATGACTCGGCCGCCCGTGTCAGTCGTCCTTCGAATTGATTGAGGAATGCCGCTACTTCAGGTGCGGCGCGACTGACGTTGAAAAGAAGGTTAAGGCAAAGAGGTAAGAATCCCTCTCTCCAAATGGCGTACAGGCGAGGTACTGGGTCGAACGGACCAAATGTCTTGGCTTGTGAGAGAATGCGAGTCAATCGGCTAGTAGACAGCTTCATGAGCACTGCTTCGACAGCTAGATATTCGGCTAACATTGGGATGGCCGACAGTTCTACTAAGAATATGATGCTCAGTTCTCCGTACACTGGATCACCCTCGACGGTCAATTGGTCCGCCCATGAGAAAAGAGTAGTTGCGTATCTGGCCGTATCATTATCCTCAATGTGGAATACGATGTGCTCGTACAATCGTTCCGCATCCTTGACACGTAGGGCCGTCTGTAAGATTGCTGTGATGATGGCAAAATCTTTCGGCGAGCAGCGCTGCGGTTCGTCGTGCAAGTAGGTTGTGAGGGAGCGGAAGCCTTGGGCTATCACAACTTTAATCACCTCCAGCACAATGGCTAGATCAGGTGAGAGATCAGGTTTCTTTTTCTTGTTTGCGGGTTCAGAAACAGTCGACGGTGATTTTGCGACATGAAATTGAAGCGCAAGGAATAGAACATTCAGTAGACCTCGATAGTAGTCGGTATTATCATGGATCAGGGCATTCTCATAGGTAGTGCCACATGCACGCATTGCTTCCCATACAACTGCTAATAATCCAGTCATCTCTGGACCCTCGGCACCGAATTCGACCAATCGCTGGAGCATTGAAAGGGCGAAATTCACTCTTGACTTTTGTAGCTTGGAGAATATGGGCTCCTCGGGGGTCGGGCGTGTATTTGCGAGTAGGCAATTCCGCACAATCAACGCCATTGACTTTTGAATCTCTTGATCTGGACTGAAGTCTGACGCATGTTCAATGGCGAAGAACTTCCAGCTGTTAAACAGAGTCTACATCATGTGTGATTAGCAACAAACCCTTGAAGAAAATTTTTTTTGATAGGGAACTTACTACTTGTGCTTCTACCACCGATAAGTTGAGATTTGCACGTTCAAACTCGCTCGCAAAGCCCTGGTCCTTTTTCCCTCGCCAAGAAAAGTCGTATGAGAGTAACTTATCCGCCAAGTACAAATCATAGTAATAGCCTCTGCCCAATGGTCTGATCTCCAGAACCGTCCGTTTCAATTGCTGCAGATGACAGCCCGCATATTTCATCTCAAAGTTCTTTTTCAAGTTGGCATGAAGCGACGCGTTGTACCCAGACACATCGACGGCATTTTCGGCATACCAAAAGACTAGTGGCACGAGCATTTTGACAAAGGTTTTGTCGCGAGCCTCCTTTGCCGAATGCAAATAGATCGCACATAAATTTGCTGTGATAGCAGCAATTTGGACCAAGCTGATTTGAGACGTGACGGGCTCGCTTGCTATCTTCAGGTGAGAAACGTAGTTGACAATGGAGCTGAAGAAGCTTGAGTGGTTCCCCAACTGAGGTGTTGCCCAAGGCCAGTGTTCTTGCGCGCTGGAGATGAACTCGAGTAGGGATAATGAAACCATGGGATCGAGATGTTCAATATTTGCCAAAGAATCGAGCGCCGTCTTGAGGAATGGCGTATTTCGCATCCTTGGCGCCTTCTCGTCGCCATTCTTGAGCTTCATCGAGTCTCGCGGCGAGCTTCCAGTAAGCAAATAGATAGCAACCCATTGCTGACGTTTACCGACAAATGCAGATAGTAGTCGCCATATTGACACGAGCAAGGTCATGTCGGGGAGGGGTTTGTCGAATTGTGCGAGCACGTCCAGGAAAAGGCAGGTCGATTCCGAGCCCAAATGACCAAGGAAGGATGCAGGCTCCTTTTCGGCATCCAAAGCTGCCTTGGTGATTAGAAGTTCTAGAAGAGTCACAACAGGTAGGCGGAACCGGTCATGACAGCTATAAAGCTTCACTAGAACAGGAGCTGCTTTGAAGAGTTGATCTTCGAGGAGAGATACAGTAGAACCACTCAATTGCGCTGCCTGTATCAATCTTGTAGCCAAGTCAAGGGTAGTAATCAATTGTCGTTCGACATGCTGTAATTCACGAAGACAGACGGTGCTAGTGGGGATTTGCAAGCCACCTAGGATAATGCGCAAAACGGGGTTTAGTGGCAATTCTTCTCTTGACTGTGGTCGCAGCACGTTAAGGATGTAATCGGCTGATTCTTGGAAAATCGCTGTAATTTTGGTCTGATGGCTGTCCGTTTCATCAATACCATATGTGAAATAAATGATCCTCTCAAAATTTCGGGCCAAAACAGCGTCCACTTGGAGTCTATGCTCCGCTTGGTTGAAGCGCCAGTTACCAGAACTGTTGTATACTTCAATCATGGAACGCGCAAAATTGGATAAAACTTTGCTAATGGCATGAGAAGGCACGCCAGCGCTTCGATCAATTGCGTCTGCTGCCTTGGAAACTGTGCGCGTTGTTATTTTTCGTATCGCTGCATTCGATATAGCGTCTTCCACAATCGCCTCGAAGAGATCAACACAACTGAGAAGAAAGGGATAATTGCCCGATGTCACCTCACTGGCCGATACAATGGCTGAAAACCGACTTCCTTTCCCACCAGAACCTAACAGGCTACTGCGAGATAAGAATGGCCATGTGCGACTAGGCATGAAAGTAACAAGAACTCGAACGAATCGCATGCAGGCAACAGTAATGTCAAGCGAGTCAGAGGCGCCAGACTGTGCTCCAGTGCTTTCCAAACTTCGTTCCAAGATATTAATGATAACAGATACAATGTCACTGCGTTCGCTCAAGCCTTCACTAGCTATCTCAAGTATCCTCTTCGGCCCGGTTTCGTCGTCGGTCAGTTGACAGGCAGCCATCAGATCAGTGAGCAGCCCAATTATTTCGGCAATGGCTTCATCGTCCGAGTCAGGCATACGACCCCCTTTGTTCGCCCATTCTTCCAGCCAGCTACCGAGAAAGGTTATGCTGGAGTAATTATGGTACCACATGATAACAGCTGGTTTTGACTCCGAAACTACCTGGCCGGTTGTTGTTGGCTGAAGCTGCAAGGAGCTCGCAACAACAAGAGCCGTCTGCGTATCAGTGTTATCATTGAGCTTCGCGAATGTTGAAGCAATCATGGGAATCGGCTGGACGAGGGAGACAAAGTTGGCGTTTTCATCTTCACGTATCGTCTCGTAACCTTGAAAGTCGGGGGACACCATCTGAGTAAAAGTTTCCATGGCATCTAGCTCGTTCAAAATCCGATCAGGGCCGGTTCCGTTTATTTGATCCTTGCCGGTCAAGGCTCGACATAATTGTAAAAATGGTATGGATTCATACGGAAAGCGAGATCGGGCAATGTGGAATATTCGGCTCATGAGATCCTCGTCGTGAAGAAAAACAAATCGGGGGTCGCTTGGCTGGATGATGTGGTCTGCCTTCTGCACTTGTAGCGTATTTTTCGGTGCATTCAAAATCGAGAGTGTTGCCGCGACCAGCTCCGGAGAATAGTCAGTCACATGTGAGCTCACCCGGATAATTCCCATCAAGGAATTGCGAATCCATAGATTTGTCAATAGGTCATCAATGGCCGAAACTGAGCCGACGTTGGAGGCAATGTTGTTGATCACTTCAAATACTTGGCCTTTTTCGATGGCACCAACGGTCAACACACCCACATAATCGTCTCCGAAGGCCGGAACTCGCGCCATATCTAGTAAGTCTTCGTAAAAAGTCTGTTCTAGTGAGCGCGTCACGGATGCTGTAGGTTGATTAGATTGGAATGAGTCGACTGCGCTGTGGAACTGTTCCATTTCTCTAGTGTCTTTTGCGGCTTGTGCGATCTCTCGCATTGCATAGAGTATTGCTCCCCAGGCAAAAGCCGCGGGACTAGCGCTCAATATTCCCATGTCGATAGCATTGAGCAAGACCTCGTTGATCTCGGTAATATGCGTACGGGATAGAAAATATGGCTTAGATCCTGACAAAGCTTCTTCTTGCGATAGACTGCCATTCTTCAGGACCAATGCCAAAGATTCAGGAAGTTTCAATAGACCGAGTGTTGTGACGGAAGCGAAGACCTGTAGGGAGAGCCTGAGTACTACTGGATCCTCACATGGCTGATGATAAAGAACGTTAGAAGATACTTCATGGACTGTGATCTGCTGACACTTACTGGGCTAACGGGTTCCATGAAGCTGTATTCGGCCATGAGCCGCAGCCAAGCCAAGACGACCTCTCCACTGGTGACCACATCACAAGATTGAACATGCAAATAAATAATTTGCATAATGTGCACGACCTCATCAACAAGCGACGTCCGCCAAGTGTTCTCCGTGTCGAAGTTGCTCTCGGAAGCGGATAGCCATCCACCCTCCGTCTGGAAATCGCTTAGACGTTTCTCAATGGCTTTGATTGCATCGAGTAGAAAGCGGGTGCTTTCAGTTTCTCCTGATCTAGTTTCGAAAAGCTGCCCTCCTAAGCGCGCGAGGCCGTCCTCCCTTACGAACTGCTGAGCATCGTGTGTAAGCGGTACGAAACGAGCATCGGCTGGGATCTTTCCATGCAAAAAAGCGCCCAGTAGTTTCCTCGAAGATTTCACAATATGACTTTTTTCCGACAAATAGATGTTTTGTATTCGTATTCGTCTCGATTTCTCTGAGGAGAAGTCTTTCTCTGAGCCCCCATGAGCCTTTTTCAAGACCTCTTTCAGTTGAGGCCCAGCTAGAGACACACGAAAGCTATCCACACTTGCTGCGTCTTGCAAGCTCGTCGCTTCTTCTTCGGAAAATCTTCCTAGCAGTCGAGCGTTTGGTCTAGTTTGCCATTCTTGCACTGTGATTCGAAGTGCCGCTACCTCGTCGATACCTGCTTTTTGGCTCAACCACAGAGCGTCGGATTTAATCTCGTCTATCTGATAAGCTGCCTGGGGTGATGTATCAACGTGAATCGCGGCTGTTTTGGACTCGAATTCGGATTTGGATTTCGCAGAAGGAGATTCGAAGGGTGTGAAGCAATTCGAAAGCAAACGGACGCTTTCTGGTTGTGATAGGAAAGACGTTATGTGGTCGGCGTCATTGCTGCTATCTGATGAAGATATCAGAGCAAGGAACACTCGTCTCCAAGACCTATTTCTATTAGCACAAATATCGCATAATGTGCAATGTCCCATATCCTTACAAAAGCTGTGCGTCCCCAGAGAAGCACTTGTCCAGGGACGCGAAATAGGCTTCCGGAGCCGGAGCCATTACTGGAACAGCTATATCATTATCCAGGCACAATATAATTCGAAGTAGCCCTGATGGAGAAGATCGGAAGCTAGTAATGGTTGTTCTCAGGCGAGATGGGCGAGGAGTGTGGTGGTTGGAGCTTCTGGCAGACGTAAATAAAGTCTTGAATGAGCTAAAAACGAAGCTCCCTGCCGCAACATTTCCACCAGGGAAACCGCGACCGCCCCGATTGGGCTTAGCGCCACTTGGGAATTATCCCACTTCTCCATCTTTTGGGAAGGACCTTCTCTGAACTCTCGGCTGACAGGTGCTACAATTCTGTATAAGACGAACTTGTGCGGTTGCGGATTTTTTTTCCATCAAGCTTGGTTTCGCAGTTGGTGATCTGCGGCGTACTTGCGTCTATACATCGGCCCTGGCCATCCTGCTCTTGCATATTCACCACAATCCACCACAGGGGAATTTGTGACTCACTCGGGTCGTTTCCCTAGTCGCAAGCAACCATATCTAGAAAGGTAACTTGACATCAATTGCGCTTTTCATTTGTATAGCTAACATTTGAGGAACCTAGCATTTCCATACTCAATCGGCAGAAATGGAGAACGGACTCGTTGATTATTCCCCCCACCATCCTGCAGAGGTCAAGAAACTTGACTCTGCCTCCAACGTCATCCTCATCGACAACTACGACTCATTCACATGGAACGTATACCAATACTTGGCTCTGGAGGGTGCTACGGTCACAGTCGTTCGCAATGATCAGATCACCCTGGAGGAATTGATCGCAAAGAAGCCCACCCAGCTCGTTGTAAGCCCTGGCCCGGGACATCCTGAGACCGACTCAGGTGTCAGCAGAGATGCTATCAAATACTTCAGTGGGAAAATACCGGTCTTTGGTGTCTGTATGGGACATCAATGTATCATCTCCGTCTTCGGTGGCAAGGTTGATGTTACCGGCGAGATCTTGCACGGCAAAACCTCGGTGTTGACACACGACTCGAAGGGAGTGTATACAGGACTTCCCACCTCATTGAACGTCACCAGATATCACTCACTTGCCGGAACCCACCCCACTCTCCCAGAGTCGCTTGAGGTGTCTTCTTGGGCGAACATAGATGTTGGTCGAAATCCAATCATCATGGGATGCAGGCATAAGGGTAGGTTTCCCATGATGACTATATTCAGAATAATGGACTAACACTCAGCGTAGAATATGCAACGGAAGGTGTACAATTTCACCCGGAAAGTATCTTGACTGAACATGGGAGATCGATGTTCCGAAATTTCTTGAAGCTGCGCGCTGGTACCTGGAAAGAGAATGAAGCTTTTCTTTCCACAGTTCCCACTGGCCCCAAACCGGACAAGAAGACATCCATCCTGGAGAAGATTTATGCACACCGAAAGGCGGCAGTCGCTGCTCAGAAGTTGATTCCGTCGCAAACCCCTGAAGACCTCCAAGCTACCTACGACCTCGGCATTGCGCCCCCACAAATATCATTCCCTACCAGGTTGAGAAAGTCGCCATACAACTTAGCGCTTATGGCGGAAATAAAGAGGGCTTCCCCTTCAAAAGGTATAATCGCCGCTTCGGTCTGTGCACCCGCTCAGGCTAGAAAGTACGCTGTGGCTGGTGCAAGCGTTATTTCAGTTTTGACGGAACCGGAATGGTTTAAAGGTAGTCTCGATGACTTGCGTGCCGTACGACAAAGTCTTGAAGGATTGCCCAACCGTCCAGCAGTTCTTAGAAAGGAGTTTGTTTTTGATGAGTATCAAATTCTTGAAGCACGTCTTGCCGGTGCTGATACAGTGCTGCTCATTGTCAAGATGCTTAGCGTCGAATTGTTGACAAGACTGTACAAATATTCGCAAAGTCTGGGTATGGAACCTTTGGTCGAAGTCAACACCCCAGAAGAGATGAAGATTGCTGTTGAACTTGGCTCTCGGGTTATTGGAGTGAACAACCGCGACCTCACCAGCTTCGAAGTCGACCTGGGCACTACCAGCCGGTTGATGGATCTGGTTCCAGAAACCACCATCGTATGTGCTTTGAGCGGTATCTCGGGACCAGCCGATGTAGAGGCGTATAAGAAGGATGGCGTGAAGGCGATTCTGGTGGGAGAGGCATTGATGAGAGCGAAAAACACAGAGATCTTTGTTTCCGAATTGCTTGGTGGAAACACAGCCTCAAAATCGTGTAAACGCTTACCACCTCTGGTTAAGATTTGTGGGACAAGGACTCCAGAGGCAGCACAAGCCGCTATCGAGGCTGGTGCCGATTTGATCGGTATTATTCAGGTCGAAGGTCGTAAGAGGACAGTGTCCGATGAGGTTGCTCTGCAAATATCAAATGTTGTCAAGTCGACTCCTCGCCCATCTAGCAACCAGACCGTCGATACTGATGCCTCGACATATTTCGAACAATCGGCGAACTTACTCCGTCACCCTACTCGTGCACTTCTCGTTGGCGTTTTTGCCGGTCAACCATTGTCATATATCATTGAACAACAACGCAAGCTTGAACTCGATGTCGTCCAGCTACATGGTGATGAGCCTGTCGAATGGGCTAGCTTGATACCTGTCCCTGTGATTCGAAAGTTCAGTCCAGGTGAACCTAGTCTTGCACGTCAGGCTTACCATGCACTTCCTTTACTTGATTCTGGTGCTGGCGGCTCGGGAGAGTTACTGGACTTGTCATCTGTGACTAAGGATCTTGAGAGTAACGATGGGCTTCGCACTATTCTCGCTGGTGGCCTTAACCCCGAGAATGTAGCGGACGTGATCAAAAGTCTAGGCAAGTCGGCCTCGAAAGTCGTTGGTGTGGATGTGAGTAGCGGTGTTGAGACAAATGGCTCTCAAGATCTCGAGAAGATTCGGGCTTTTGTTGCAGCTGCAAAGGGTCACTAAAAGGCGTTTCTTTATAATAGTCCTCATTCTTGGGAGATTTATACAGTTGTCATACAATTAAATCACCTTCAATTCTTCTCATCTTTTACAGTTCTAGACCTACTCACTTCCATTTCGCCTCCCCTCTTGTGGTATCGTTCTCAAGCTTAGATTCACTTCACTTTTCTGTTTACACCCACCCACTTCATCTCTTCAGGTGCCTCGAATGTCTTGCTTATGCTCAAAGTAGTGAGAATTTTCTCAACTTGACACCAGCCATCAATCAGCAAGTGAGCTCTGCTCAGTGCCTTCTCAGGTCATCCTCCTCCTCGCCCCATTGAGGATTGATTAGCTGAACTTGAACCGTGGAAATCCTCACCTTTGCTTTTACTATCATCGCTGTTCAATTTACTTTCTCTTGCCTATCTTCTTGATCCATCTTTCTCCACTGTCATAACCTTCCAAAGTCTTCATCGACGTCCTCATCCACTTCTTCGTCTATTTTCTCGTCAATACTCTCGTCTACTCTCTTATCTATTTCTGTTATCTACTATCTGCCATCCACTCCCTCACATCTATACTCTTGGATCTACTCTCTGTCATTGAAACGCGCTCATCAGCTCTCCCATCTTCACTACCATTAATAGCAACTGCAATCGCCTACCTGATTCACGCTTGACTCCAAAATGGGCAACGGGTTCAAAAAAGTAAAAGCATCCTTCGTGGGTTCACACAAGGATAGTGACAAGATTCCACAATGGCTCAAAGCACATGGTGGCGCGTTCTCCAAGGAGATTGATGATTCTGTTACACATCTCATAGCTACGGAATCGGCCATGGAAAACAATGTGGCAGGTATGAGTCCTAATCAACTCTCTATACATTTGAAACAAGCTGCTGACAATCCTAATGATGATGCAGTTGAGAAAGCTAGATCCCTCAAGATCAAAATCGTCACTTACGACTGGCTTGAGGACTCATTGATGTCCAAGGGCTCCAGACCGAAACGTGAAGGTCCTTATTTGTGGGATCGTATACTGAGAGAGCGCGGTGACGATAAGTATAGAGTGACCAAGGATGGAAAGAACGGACGCAGAGGTGTTGATATTGGTATGTGCTCCTTGGTGAAATACAAAAAAAACTCCCTAATATAGGTTTTAGAGAAGATTCTTGGGGAATTTCAGAAAGAAGCTCGAGCCGTTGTCTCTGACATGGAAAAATGTAAGTCTCCTCAATCCCCTTCACCAAATGGCTTCTGGCCGGATGCTAATCGTGACATCAATGAGCAGTGGGATATCATCTCTACGTTGACAGAACTACTGGAGTCAGCTACTCTGCGACATTAGTGCGCCACACACTTGTCAAAAACCGTTCTCGAAAAGAAACTCTCCTTTCTAGAGTAAGTGGACCAGATACTTTCATTACTCAGCGTCCTCTTCATCCTCATTTGGTGCGTGTACCTATTTACAATCCATTCGCTCAACGGATTCAGGTCTACGAAACGAACAAAGAGCCGCACACGTATACCACCTTCGTCAAATACACTCGCGTCGGTGTAGCAAGCAAGGATATGCTTGCGCCGAAAGGAAGCTCCCTAGAACAGGCCTTGTTTGCATTCAAGAAGTTTTTCCGTGTGAAGACTGGCGTGGAATGGAAGGACCGATTTGATGATTCGAAATTGCTTCTAAGCCCTCAAACGGGTGCGAATGGGGAATCACCACTTCAACCTCCTTCCGGAGGTTGGTTTCGATATGAGCGTTCTGGAGGGTTGATGGGTGCTCTGAGCAATGATGCAGAACCGGCGACTGATCAAGCAGTCCAAAACGACGAGGTTCTTAAAGCCAAGGCGAAGGATGCTGGGGAGAACAAGGGAGAAGACAAGTCTGTGGGTTGAGGCTTTAGGTCTCCTGGGAATCACTTTTTGAAATTTCGGGATTTATCAAGGCTTGTAGCGATCATACTTTGGCATAGATTTTTATTCTCTTGTCTTCTAATTTTTCAAACAAATCCTAGCTATATACGTGTTACCAGAAATATCACATCAAAGCCTATATCAAACCCATCGAGCGTACACTCCATAAGACGCCGTAATCACGCATTGTGATATATGCAAAAGTTGTATGTAACTGAACCCAGAAAGTAATCCCTGCCTATAGGTAATCCTTCTTCCGACTTGTTCTCGTATATTGAGTAAGAGCCCACTCAACATCACCACCAGCATTCTTCTCCAACGTACCACCGCGAATCTCGAAGAGTCGCATGGTCATACGCGGCCCGACTTCCGCCAATTCGACATCCTGATACCCCGTTCGGACAAATACGTGATGCCGAACCTCAATGGCATCTTCTCTGTTCTGGAATGTGACAACTCGGTTTCCGAGCTTTCCTCCGCCTTCTCGTGGAGGGAAGAGGTGCTTGAGAATCTGGACCACGCGCTTTCCGAGTTTTGTCGTGAAGCCTTCAAATATCAAATGCGGATAACTTTCGGAAACGGTTCCTCGAGATGAATCGGGGATATCGGCGCGCAGCATGACATTGTGCAGTGAGAAGCTGGCAGTTGGCCCATGCGGGAGATGTGATACCGTGATTGCGGTGGGTGTACCACGGTGTTCGTGCAAAAGAACCATATCGGTGAGCGCGGCGGCGTTCGCGCTCGATACCAGGTCAGGTAAAATGAGGTTACCTCTGTTCAAGCGGATAGATGTCGGAAGCAGTAAACGAATCTCTTTCGCGAATGTGCTGAGTCGTGCCGACGGAGATCGGGATGTCGTGACCAGTGGACGGGGGTCTATCAGACCAGATGTGAGGGCATATTCGTCGTCAACGTCCATAAACTCGTCATCTTTGCCTTGACCCTTGGAGGGCAGAGATTCGTCGTATTTGAAGTCTTCGCGGAGCTGGGCGTCATTGGCGATGGAGGGATCGAGTGGTTTTCCAGACGCTAAGGCTGCTTTGAGCTTTGCGCGCTTTTCGGCGATTGATGCATCCCGAAGTGTGAGTGCTAAGATAATGGTTAGTTTTGTGACATCTAGGCTTCGTTGATGCCATACGAACCTTTGCGGTAAAGGTAGTCCCTTCGCTCTCGTGCTTGTCGGCGCTGAATAAAACATTAGTTGCTGTTTGAAAATAGCGGAAGTATTCGCGAATGACAATAAAACATGCTTTGACTTACAATCATGGCTGTGAGTTGTGTAAGATTGAATTGCGAATCGAGTAAAGCAGCAAGAGCAAAGCCATAATTTTTTTATTCTGCCGATAAAGAAGTGCGGCTCTGGTCTGTCTCGGTGTCCCTAGAGGGGGATTTTCTTTGAAGCGGAGGAAGGCGCGACTGCTGATTGGCGCCTGCCTCATTACTCATGCGACCACCGCCTTTGCGGAGGAGCTTTTCTTTGGCCGCCACACACTTTGGGTACCTCTTGCTCTCTCTCCATCGCCAATTCAACTCGTCTCTCCCTGGCTTTAGACATTCCAGTCATGTCGGCTTGAGTTTTGAAACAAACTCTTCGCTGCCGATTCTGAGACTGTCGCTGACAAGGAAACTTCCCTTACCTCTCGACAAGACGTTGTACAGCCCCGCGTGCTCGCCGCACTGGATACACAGAAGGAAATCGGACGCCATTATTTCCCAAGTCCGACAACGAACCGGTCAAGCTCGTTAGACTGCAAATTTCCTAAATCGAGAAGTTTGATCCAAGGTCACGGCGACATAGCTTGAATGCTGTCATCCTGCTGTTCAGTTTTCTCCCGATACAACCCTTCATTCATTTCATAACCTAGAAGTGGATGTGTTCCGCATGATATCGCAACAATGGACGCGTTCACGAACATAGGAAACCACATGGTCTCCGACTCTGCCTCAACGATCAACGCAGACGACGGATACTCAACAGTCGATCCAGATGAGAGTCTTCTAAGCCTAGCAGGAGGTGCCCGACGCAGGAGACACGATGATGAAGATGATGGTTCAGACGCTTTTGATGATGACGAACTGGAGAGTCTTGCAAGTGTCCCTGTTGGTGGTCGTCTTCAGAAGCAAAAGTATGAAGAAGAAAAGGAGCTTCCACCCCATGCATGCGCGTGAGTATGACCTATCTGAGATATTACTATATATGATGCTAAAAAGCATATAGGTATTGCGGCATACATAACCCAAGCAGCGTTGTAAAATGTCTCTCTTGCAGTAAATGGTTCTGTAGTGCGCGTGGCAACACTTCCTCCTCCCATATCGTTAACCATCTTGTCCGTGCACGACACAAGGAAGTCCAGCTTCATCCAAGCTCTTCTCTTGGCGATACGATTCTTGAGTGCTATAACTGTGGAACAAAAAATGCCTTCCTTCTTGGTTTTATTCCTGCCAAGTCTGACACAGTTGTTGTTCTCCTCTGCCGCCAACCATGTGCCGCTATGCCATCATCAAAAGACATGAACTGGGATACATCACGCTGGCAGCCTCTTATCGAGGATCGATCTTTCTTGCCATGGCTTGTTGCGACACCCTCAGACCAAGAACAACTTCGAGCACGCCATTTGAGCCCACAGATGATCGCAAAGTTGGAGGAAATGTGGAAGGACAACTCAGCCGCCACCATTGCCGATCTCGAAAAAGCCAACAGCGTTGACGACGAGCCTGCTCCGGTTTTACTGCGATACGACGACGCATACCAATATCAGAATGTCTTCGGTCCTTTGGTCAAGATAGAAGCCGATTATGATCGCAAGTTGAAGGAATCACAGTCTCAAGATGGTTTGGTTGTTCGATGGGATCTCGGTCTTAACAACAAACACCTCGCAAGTTTTGTTCTTCCCAAGTTAGAATTAGGCGACGTGAAATTGGCAGTCGGTGATGAAATGCGCCTGAAATACACCGGAGAATTGCGTCCTAAATGGGAAGGTGTTGGCTATGTTATCAAGATTCCCAACAATCAGTCCGATGAGGTTACCATCGAGTTGCGCGCCAAAGGCGATCACAAGTCGGTTCCTACGGAATGCACACATAATTTCACCGCAGACTATGTCTGGAAAGCAACGTCATTTGATCGCATGCAGTACGCCATGAAGACTTTTGCCGTTGACGAAATGAGTGTTTCGGGCTACCTTTTCCACCGACTTCTAGGCCACGAAGTCGCCGCAGCGCCAATGAAGACTCAGATGCCGAAGAAATTCAGCGTTCCTGGCCTTCCTGAACTGAACGGTAGTCAGATCAATGCAGTCAAGAGTGTTTTGCAGAAGCCGCTCAGCCTGATTCAAGGTCCTCCAGGGACCGGAAAGACGGTCACATCAGCCACGATCATTTACCATCTTGCCAAGATCAACGGAGGTCAAGTTCTCGTCTGCGCTCCGTCCAACGTTGCTGTCGATCAGCTCTGTGAAAGAATCCATCGCACTGGATTGAAGACTGTTCGTGTTACGGCCAAGTCTCGCGAGGATGTGGAGTCGCCTGTTCGATTCCTATCATTGCATGAACAGGTCCGCATGAACGATAGCAACATCGAACTCAACAAGCTCAATCAGTTGAAATCGGAGTTGGGCGAACTTTCCAGCCAAGATGAGAAGAAGTTCAAGCAACTTACCCGTGCTGCCGAGCGCGAAATTCTTACAAATGCTGACGTTATCTGTTGTACTTGTGTTGGTGCTGGAGATCCACGACTTGCAAAATTCAAATTCCGAACAGTCCTCATTGACGAATCGACTCAATCTGCCGAACCCGAGTGTATGATTCCCCTTGTACTAGGCTGCAAGCAGGTTGTACTTGTTGGTGATCATCAACAATTGGGACCGGTTATCATGAACAAGAAAGCTGCCAAGGCTGGTTTGAATCAGTCACTCTTTGAGCGTCTTGTTATCCTTGGCTGCTCTCCAATCCGGTTGAATGTCCAGTATCGTATGCATCCTTGCTTATCGGAGTTTCCATCGAATATGTTCTACGAAGGGTCCCTACAAAACGGTGTTTCAATGGCGCAACGTCTTCGCCGTGATGTCGACTTTCCTTGGCCCGTAGCAGAGAACCCCATGATGTTCTGGTCTAACCTTGGAAACGAAGAAATATCTGCTTCCGGAACTTCCTACCTCAATCGTACAGAGGCTGCTAATGTGGAGAAGATCGTGACTCGATTTTTCAAGGCGGGAGTTCAGCCCTCAGGTATCGGCATCATCACTCCTTATGAAGGTCAACGCAGCTATGTCGTTTCTTCCATGCAAGCTACTGGTACATTCAAGAAAGAGCACTACAAGGAAATCGAGGTTGCATCGGTCGATGCGTTCCAAGGTCGAGAGAAGGACTTTATCGTTCTTTCTTGCGTACGATCCAACGACCATCAAGGCATCGGTTTCTTGAGCGACCCTCGTCGTCTTAATGTCGCTCTTACGCGTGCCAAGTACGGAGTGGTCATCCTGGGTAATCCAAAGGTCTTGTCCAAGCACCCCCTATGGAATTATCTACTTCTTCACTTCAAGGAACGGAAATGTCTGGTTGAGGGACCGTTGTCAAATCTCCAAGAATCACTTGTCCAATTCAGCCGCCCCAAGCAGGCGTACCGTGGTCCTCAGAGATTCCACATGGCCTACAACCATGCTTCCAGTATGGCAAGCGGGATGTCCAACGGCAGAAATGGAAACCGCCCTGAATACCATGACACTGGCTCTGTGGTTGGTTATATTCCGGATGATGTGTCCTCCGTGCACTCCTCAGCCATCGGCGGTGTCGGTGTCCCGTCCGGATATCCGCCAATGTTCCAAAATTTTGCTGAAGCGTGGCCGTCTCTTCAAGGAGGTCGTCGTACCAACGGTGCTCGTAACAAGGGTGCCCCAAGTGTCGCTGGCGAATCAGTTGCCGCTACGGAATCCGACATGACAAGCAGTGTGATTGACGGTAAAGGTGGCCAAGGTGGAGTCAGTTTGGCTGGTTTGAGTATCAATGACATGACAAAACACCCTAGTCTTAGCCAGTCCGACAGACTCAAACGTTACGTCGAGTCAGGCGGCCGTGATGGCTACAAGTCTGGAGTCAACGATAGTGGTAGCATTTTCGGCGGCAGCTCGGCTAGCATCCGCGTACCTCGTGGGCCTGGACATGTTCAGGATGATGATGACGCTCGCAGTGTCTCTACAGCATTTGCCAGTCAAATTGGTGGCAACTACGACTGAGTGCGTTATCCTTTGTAACGGTAGTGCATTCATCACCTTTCGAATTGTGCGTATGCCATCAAAGGTCACGATTTCGAGGCACCACAGATAGTCTCAAACTATGGATTGATTGTGTCCTTCATCGACGATCACAGAACATATTATCGATATTTCACAAGTCAAAGGCGATATCAAACTTACGTCTTGTTATTGTGAGATCTTTTAGTCAAGATCTCACTCTGGGTTTGAGATATTTGATTCAACTTCACTTGTGGAATTTGTATTCCCATCATATCGACATGGCATCTATGCTGAAGTAGTCGTCACGATAGATACACCTACTTACTGGGCAACACGGTACAGTAGTCATCTTCTCGGCTCATAGTTTTCACTATGCCTCATAAGACGCTGCACCGGCTGTGATCGTCTGTCGATGTGTGCGGTAGAAGAGAAAGGAAGGTGGTCGTGGCTGGGTTGATAGGTGGATGAAGGAGGTTGATGCTTTCGGAGAAGTATTACTGTCACTTGTTTGATTACATCGTATAGAAGCAGACTATGGGATCACAAGAGTGCTCACTTGAACAATGTTCATAGCACCTCTCGGCTGCCGGAAGTGGATGCTAGTGTCTCCATAGAATTAGTATCAATGATGTTTCTATATAAGTGGCTTCCCTCCCAAAAAATACTGATAGTTGTCGTAGGACGTCTGTATTTTGTTACTACTTTAGTCAATTGCTAGAACCAGTACTCGTTCACAGCATATTATACCTAACGTAGTAACTAAGGGTTGGTAGTAACTAAGGGTTGGCTTTGTGCTGATGCCGAACTTTGAGAAAAGACTTAGGGCTAGGGCTAGCACGATATAACCTCTGATTCCTGGCTATGTACTCAGAATACCTTCTTCTGGGACAATCATTGAGTTCACTTCCATTGGAGTCATAAATGAATCAACATATCTCCAACATGTACAGGAACTTGCAGTCAGATGCATATGGTGTGACTTATATCCGGAACTGAGAAGCCGGGAAGCTTGTCTTGACTTCGTAGTTATATAGCCCTATAACGTCTACTCCTTGCCGGGTTTCATATGAACAAAATTGAAGATGACAGCGAGATGGATAATGAAATACATAATCTCAAATATACACAAGGAGTTTCAAGCGTGTCGCCAACAATCGTCTTCGCCTGCAACATCTGGAACGAGGTTGAGAATGACCAGGGTGCTGGTCGATCATGCTCTACACACCTATGATCTTCATTATCAAGGTGAGCAATCAATCAAATTGCCTGTGTAAATATACTTGTTCTTCCTGTCTGAATCTAACGGATTTCGTAATCCAGAATGTGACTGGAATAATGTTGCTGAGGAACCCACACTCATGAAAATAAATGTAAACTACTGAAACGACCTGAGCCGTTTTCAAAGTCCATTGTAGAACGTTGAGCATGATAAATCGGACCGAAAAATACTTTAATATGATCGATCTGTTCTCTTCATACAATATGCTGGATATTAAGCCTCGTATTAAAAAAAATTGACATTAAAATCGCGAAAATTTCGTGGTTTAGCAGAAGATGTTTCAAAGCCCGGAATTCTACGCTGGTTTCACGGAATACCAACCATACAACAATGAAAGACTTTAATCTGAATACTTAGACTCGTTTAATTACACAACTATCATCCTACACAAGTTGCAAAATATAATGAATCATAAGTGAGTCCATTCGACCTAATAAAGATACAGAGAATAAACAGATTGCGTTCACTCGGAGCAACGGGCCACAAGAAAAGGCTTGGTTCGGGAGGGGTATCGCGAAAATGATAATGCTAGAAGTAGATACACAGAAAGCAAACGGATCCAGTTATGCTTTGTCGCTTGAAAGAACAGAGAGAATCGAAGGCAAAGAGAGAAATGATGATGATGGGTGAAGCAAAGTCTGGATGACACGACACAGTACGGTCCCGATGCAGAAAACGAACAAACAATATGTGGATGCGATATGATATGTTGATGATGACAAGACAAGACACCTTTCCATGACAGTATGATGATGGATCTCAAACAAATGAAAATATACATGATCGAAAAGAAAACGCCACCTCGAAACAGAAACCATCGCCAGCGACTCGAGAATGATATCGATGCAGAAGAAGGAAACAATGAACAATGAGAATGAGAATGACAATGCTTGAACAAATTGGTTATGCAGTGAAGCCCAGTTGACTTAGCCCTCCTATAAAATATAACGCCATTCCTGTTGACCCAACTTCCACAAATATGACGCTAACAATCGACTTAGAACAATCTGCAATAAAGAACAAAGTAAAAAAAGGGAGAAAAGGAAAGAAATGCCTGTCTGTTGTTTTAAGATAGTGCGTTCAATGGCGGGATCGTCGGTGATGTGGCCGCCACAGGTCTTAGAAATGGCGAATAGTCCTTGCTTCGAATAGATTCATTGTCGAACCTATCGCCGCCAGTTTTCATAGCACGATCGCGTTCCTTGGACCGAGTTCGTTTGACCGTCTGACTGATTTGTTGCAATAGCCCTTTTCGCTCTGCCTTGAGTTCGTCCAAGTCCAATCGCTGAACGGGCACTAATTCCTCCTTGGTGATCCTGCAGAACAGCGTGGAGAACAAGTATTGATCTCCACTATCGTCGTATAACGGGAGATAACGGTAACCTTGAGACAGACTGCTAAACTTTGCAGTGAAACTGGCAAGCTGGATAGCGCCGCTGCTTCCACCAGTACGTCCGTCAGGCGAGCTCCATACCGTCCAACGAACAAAGACAAGATCTGGGTATTTGGTCTCAACGGCCAGCCACAATTTCTCATTGAATACTGGACTGAATCCGTTGCTTGGCTCGATTTTAGTTCGACGACGATGCGGTAGTCCTAAGCCCGACATGCCATTACGGGCCGATACATCCTGCCCACCACCTCCAAGAGCAACACACTGACCGCGATCATCAGCAGAGAACATCTCAACTTCGATGTACGGGTTGATGTTGTCGCCCGGTCCCATGCTTCTTGGTCGAGGGAGCTGCTGTGCTGAAATGATATCAACAGACAAGCGAACAATTTCCCGTTCTGTGGTAGCGAGTTTTCCCTCGCTGAGCGCATCCAGTGCGGACGAAGGTCGACGGAACGCTTCTGGTTTGAGCACATAGCCAGTACGATCGGTGCCGGCGGCAAACATTGCCTGATTGATCTGCATGCCAATATCGTACGTCTGCCAGTTGAGCGCTGCCATCTGGACGCCGCTTCGCCAAAATGAGATTGGGTCGAAGTTGGATGACTTTAAGCGGAAGGCAGACGGGTAAACTCGTGTGAGGAACCGTCTGTTGTGAATCTCAAACAAGGCTTTGCTCTCCGCATCACGACACACGCTTTCGTAAGCCCGTTCGGCGAATGAGTAGACGTGATTGTATTGCTTGCTCTCGGGAGCAGCAAAGCTGTGCCATTTGTAACCGCGGGTATAAACACCAAGATCAGACAGTGGCTTGGTAATTTTGCTTCGTTGCCGTCGCTTCTTCTCTCTGTTGGCATTGATCAGTGCACTGTCGCTATCCTCAGTGGCACTGCTCATGCTAGTGGTTGTTCCAGAGCGGCGTTCTGGGGCGATAATAGGCATAGGCATACTAGCGTCCAATTGAGGACCGATTGTCGGAGGACTTGAAAGTGGAATGTCGATAGCACCGTGGAGGCTTTCGTAGCCTGCGCTGCGCAAGAACGGAGTGCTGGAGCTTCGCTTCCGTCCATGATGGAAAGTAGGCGGAGCCGAGATGCCATCTGCAGGAGGGAGGAAAGAGCTCTGCGGCTCATCGCAGGTTTTCACCTTGACCAAGATCCTGTTTTTCAGCTCTTCTGGAGACGGAAGTATGCCACAGTTGGTAAGCAACGGTTCGAGGATCAACTGCTCGCCGAACGTCTCCTTCATGATTTTCACCATCGCAAGTTGCTGTTCTGGGTTGCAATGGACCTCTAGTGACAGGATCAGAGGGAAATCAGAAGAAATAAAGGCGTAGCGGTTGATCACAGTGATGCAGTCAGCGAACAAAACACTGGTCGTCAAAGTGCGTCCATGTGAAACGATGGGTCGACCATCAGAACCATCCCAACAGTCGATTTCGACGCAGCGACACCCTTGTTGAAGAGCAGTAATGTAAGCTTCTGTGCTCGAAGCTCCAGCCACCTGACGGCCGAGAAGGTAGGTATTGTGTGAACTGGAAATAAAGTACTCATTTATCGGGCGGTCGAAGCGAGACTCGGGAGCATGAGAAGAATAAATGCCATTTGCTTCAGACTGGAGGAACGATGTCAAGGCATTCAAGTTCATCCGTGGTAGATCGGCATCTGGAGAGTCCGGCAGGCTTTGTGCTCTGGAACGAGTCCGACGTACAACCCGTGTGAAAATTGATGACCAGTAATCGCGGTCGCGAACGATGTCTTCCTGTTGAACATCGCGTAGGAATTCAAGGAACTCATCAAGACTGAGACCTTCTTCGGGATTGCTCACTGCAAGTTGCTTGTATAGATGTTTCAAATCTTTCCGTTCTTTTAGGCCGGCAATAAATTCCTTAAACTCCGAGTAGTTCAGATTGCCCTTTCCCGTAACATCTGCCTTGGCAAATTGCGTGCGAAGCATATCCTTGGAGCAATTGATATGCAAACTCTGGCATACAGACTCGATGGCAGGTAGATCCAAGGATTCAGTTTCTCCTGGTTGCAGTCCATGTGGATAAAGTCTCGACATCTCACGCTGCCAATGAGCTCGTAGAGAGGTCTCGTTCTGACTGGGTCCCACGAGACTTGTCATCAGACCAACCCTGTAGCGGACAACATGCTCAAGAGTCGCCTTCCAAAGTTCCAGAGTATAATCGTCAGGGGTAATGAGGTGGATAGCCTTGAAAGGGCGCTGCTTTGACCGATCCGGATCGTCGAGGATGATTGTAATCCATCGGCTTTCGGCTTCAGCAGAGACTTGGTACTCTTCACGATAGTTGCGAGCCTCTGCGCCAACGTGAATGTGTAATATGTCATCAATGTAGAACTTTTTGGATGGATTAGACACATCCCATCGAACTTTGGCCGCATCAAGGTCCAAGAAAAAGCGCACTTGCTTTCTCTTTTTCTTGGTGACCTTGGTAAGTAATGTGCCGCGCTGTAGAACAGAATCGACTTTTGGAGCTATTGCACCGATTTCACGAGGCAGGATGGTTCCGGGAAGTTCACTGCTAATGCTGTTCGCCTCAGAACCAGTCCAGCCGTTGGTGAAGGGTTCGTAGATATCATTGTCTTCGTCGTCGAAACTCCAATCTAAAGTACTTTCTCGACCGGTGCGCGGGTGAGCCTTGCTGTCACTCCGTCTTCGCATAATGACGGGACCGGAGCTCCTGTCTCGTTTATCGCGTTGTGTAGACGATTGACGACGTCTCGTTAATTTGTTTGCAGCACCACGAGAGATCCTGCGCATAAGGCCGGTGGTACCCTTTGTAGTAGATGGTACTTGATCAATGGGTTGTGGAGCAACGGAAGGGATGCTGTTGACAGCCATCATCTTATCGAGCGTCTCGTCCAGTTCGAGTGGAACCGGTGACGCCAAGGTGTTTGGGAGGTATCGACCACGACCGCTGTCAGCAGCAAGCATGTAAGGTGTCCCAATGGGACTTGACGCATTTGACAAACTACTTCGAGGAGCAAAAGTAGGACTGGAGTTCGAGGTAGTTGAAGTAGTGGTGGTGGTAGCGGTAGTAGGAGTGGTTGAAGTCGTTGTGGAAGAAGTAATAGCGCTCGAAGGAACTGAAGAGGCGGAAAAAGCGGCATTGATATTGGCAGCAATGCCAGAAGACGCTGACGTGAGAACATTTTGCAATTTAGGGCCCCGGGCCAGCGAAGACGTTGACAGTTTAGACGAGACGCTATTATCGCCATTCAAGGCGGAGGATGAGGATGTTGTGGAATTCATAGCGGAAAGGAGGAGCTGAAGATATGAGCGACACCAGTGTCAAACTCTGAGTCACCTGGACCAGCCACGGGACAAGTAAGCAGACGAAGCTGCCTGTAGGTATCCGGTCTGTGCGGTAATAAAAACAAAAGATAGGTAGATTCAGATAGTGCAATGAGAATTGGATCCCAGAGATGTACGCGGTCAGCGATTAGCTATCTGCATCTTGGAATGCTGCAGTAACGTGGAGTCAGCCCTTCCCGAGGGCGCCGACAGGGGGCGGAAAGACCTCGAGGTATTTCCTTTTATGAATAAAATCAGAAGGAAATTAAGGCGAGATTTGAAAGTGAATTTGTGTCACTTTCAATGACGTACGACCGTGCGATGGGTTGCGTTTTTATACCACCCAAGACTGTAACAGCGAACTCCAGGACTTGCAAGCTCTTTTCTTCAGCTTTGTATTGCCTAATGCGGATATTGGACAATGCTCTTGTCTGCGATATTGAATCGAGACTTTATCTGGATGCACGAATATTATTTCGGGAGACAATTCCTTGTATGTCGATCAATCGAAGCGGACCAGCGCGATACTGTCTGTAATTAATGTCGACAGACTAGTTATGCACCAATTGCATACCAATGCCACTGCCAGGCTGTTCGATAGGCAAGAGGGGACAATGACGCTTCAAATGCGGCTTTTATGCACGTAAGCAAGTCAATGTGCAGCGTCTGTAATCTAATGAAAGAAGGGTATGGCTCGGCTCGGCGTGTCACCGCAGGAAAGCGGGGCGAAGGATGCCAGCAGGTCGTCAAGATTGTCGTCAGCCCGTCACAGGTTTAGTCGTCGACGACTAAGGAGGGGAGTCACGAAAGCTAGAGTTGAGCCCGTAGAAACAAGGCGTTCGAGCGTGGGATGGCACAATTGTTGGTTCCGTCGGCTGCGAATTGATCATGTAACTAGCAGTAGGATATGGAGAATGGCCCTTTTTTTTGCCAACGCAGCAAAAGCTATGCAAGTAATCCAAAGCGGTAAGCCTGAACTTATCTGCAGCGATCTTTTCGGGCGAAAAGCGTGGTGGTGCTAGCAGAAGCTGTGGTGATGCGCGTGGATAGACCCGGCAAGCAAACGCAGGCAGGGATTGAATGCGCCAAGAAGGTGGTATTTTTTTCGATATCGCTTGATTTTTGGTGAAAAGAGTTGTTTCTTTCCCTTGTTTTAGCTCAATGATGGCGCTGCCTTGTCCTGCAAGTTCGGCTCGATCCAGTCGTAACACGGGGGGGCTCAGATGAAAAAAAGTTCGAGGGACGGACGGGATTTGAAGCGATGCGCGGCGCGCAGTCAACGGCGGGAACCTGCAGATCGAATAAATTTATTGTTGGACGAATGGACGATTGCGGCGAACAAAGAAATACAATAGATAGTGTATCTCGATGTGCCATGCGATGCGATGCAGTACGTACAGATAATTTTCTGCAGAGTTGTCGTCGAAAGAGAAATTGAGTCTGCCGCCTGCGTGATCCTGTCTCAAACAAAGATGCGCAGTGGACAAAGGCTCTGAGTCACTTTGGCGGGCGGGAATTTGGGGGGTTTGGAAAAAAGTTGCTTCCGGTGACGTTATTTTCGGGTAGTATGCAATTGGCGATTGGCGGGGTGCAGTTGAGTAATTCTGTGTAAGGAGCTGAGTAGATGGTCGAGATAGAAGATAGAATATGAGAAGTGAAAGAGGATGTCGAGGAACGGAGCAGGGGAGGTAAAAGTACCGAAACGTGACGATCTTCTTTGGCCTTATGGAGCAGCAGGAAGGAACAAGGGAGGGAAAGAGCGGAGGGGGCAGAAAGGGCAGGCAGGAAGGCCGAAAAGGGCAGCAGCTGGTGGGTGGGGCCTCCGTTTTTTTGTTTCGTTTCTTGCAATAATTTTGTACAGAATACAAAAAATTTCAGTGGGATGACGGCCTGAGGCTCGTCAAACCAGATCCATAAAAATGGGAGTGTGTCATTCTGGATGGATCTTGGAGAGGTGACATAAAATAGCGTGTATGGAGCACGTATGGAAAGGTAAAATAAAACTTACTCCGTACTTCATACATATGATCATTAACTATCAACAGTGTTAAGCCCACTCTGGCACTGGCACTCCCACTTCTCGGACCCCCGGCAGTGGGGCCCACCGCGTGGGCTGCAAAAGGAGGAATTGAATAAAAATAAAATTAAAATTAAAAAAACAACCAACGGGCTGGTGCAACGGGCTGTAAATTGTGGTACACAGTACTCCGTAAATACGAAGAAACAAGTCCTTCTTTTTCGCTTCGTCAATGATCCCTGTACGCCCCTAGTTTAGTCTAGTAGCGGAGTCCCGACACTACGGTCGGTAATACCGCTTGGTAACTTACGGTAAACGAAACGGTGGTATTTATGATATGGACTCCGGAACGGCGTAATCGAGTAATCGAAGGATTAACGGTAAGCAATCAGTATGCGAGTCGATATCTTGCTGAGCGGGATAACAGTGCATTGCCTGATTTTGACGAAAGACTGACGACAATTTTGACTTTGCGAGTTGAAAAGTATTTATTTTTTATCTAGAACTTTTAGGAGTAAAATGGAAGGGTGGCAGGGCATTTCTTTTATACTACATAGTAGAAGCCTAAAGGAAAGAGCTCGAAAATGACTACCCAAGGTAGACAAGCATCACGATAATCCACGGCCGTCGCTACGCATTATCATTGGAAGTAATCTAATACGAAATTGCGAAAACAACCTGACGAAAATGCCAACGTTTCACAGGCGGAAATAATTAGTGGTTATAACTGGTTTGGTTGCTAGGGCTCTTGTCGTAAAAAGTGGGTTTGTTGTGTGATTTCCCCTCCTTGACCGAACAGTAGAAGTTCTCAAAAAAGTAATTTCAAAAGGATCAGAAGAAAAGCGGCGAGTAGCGGACCGTGGACGGGAGTGTGGAACAATGATTATGCAGGCAGGAGAAGAGGCTACAGAGGAAGAGTCACACATGACTGACGACTTGAGGCTAAGAAAGTGATTAGCAGCCACTCAGTCAATAAACGATGCCCAAACGAATCGTGAACATTTCTCTCGAGGATGCATGCATACGTACGACGCAGTCCGCGCCTGAATGACGACGGACGGGTAGTAGGTTACGCGTCAATCATTGTAATTAGCAGATTACATACTCCGTAGTACGACGAGTGATGAGAGATGTGTGACTGTTACCCAACGCGGTGGATACAGCATGGCCATTGGTCAATTTAGATTATATACGTAGATCCGGAGAATACCAACTTACCATACGTACTGACGATACATACCTAATAACCTTGGCCAGGCAAAGTGCCTACTCCGTACGGAAGTGATGAGTTCCCATAAACTTTCACCAGCAATGAACCGCCCGTTTCACCTCAGATTATCCTTATCTCCCGAGTCCTAGGTATGATGATCATATAACCTGCCGTCCCTGTGCTATGACTTTAATGTTTAATGATTTTCAGGAAGTTAGTGTGGGGAACTTGGAGGAGCGCGGATCATACTCATACTCATTAGTACGGTAAATGGTAAATTACCACCGAGTCCCTTTCTCCAACGTCTGGTACTGCCTAACAGACGGGATGAGGGCACCATAACTACATACACTTCAAAGAACCTTGGAAGAACAGCCGCAATCATTGATATTCCCCTTCGTATTCCGCCAATCCACAACACAAGAAGAAACAAAGAAACGCATTCAGCTCGATGACTAACAACAGTCCGAGTATATTTTGATTCCAACCGAGTCTTCTGAACCCGGGCGCGATTTACCCTACCATAGCCACAAAGAACCAACCCGCATTCGCATCAATTAGGATTCAGCGGTCTGTTTGAAACGAAATGACTTGCAAGCCTGCCGTGTGCAAGTACGTACCTTGTCACTTAACTTAGATTACGGACATTGGAGGATGTCCGGGCATAACCAACCTTGATTGAAACTCGGCATTTAATTCCGCCGTCGGGATGATGAATCATGACAATAAAACACTTAGTTAACTTACTACGTATGTAGGCAGATACTATACATAGAGATTAAGTTGGTAGGACGATTATCTCATTGGCACGATGAAAAGAGTAGTAAGACATTGGAGATTTCCCGTGTGATATAACATGATGAATGTTTCAAGCGTGAAAGGAATAATATTCAAGTGGAGAAATGCAGGGTTCTTCAGCTGAAATCCGCATAGGTGCGTACATAGTACATACTGTGTATGCCGTGTACCCCATACTTGCCTGATCCTCGACCAGGCAAGATTCGAGAAAGAAAGAAGGAAAAATAGAAACAACCATTCATCCTCACATCCTTCCACTAGTACAAAAGACGTGGTCCTTACTGACGGTACAAGGGCGCCACAAGAAACTTACTCTGCCCTGTCATGCGGGGCATGATTCATACGTTGACTGGCAGATAAAAATGAAGTACTCGAGGGCTGCATGTTTAGATCATAGGCAATTAGGCACCTGGCAAATGGTAGAAGAAGGCTGTGATGAACAATTACGAATACGGTAATTGTTCATGTAGGCCTGCATGCTGTCTCCTGGGAGTCTATTATTAGGCTTCAATTCGGACGAAGGTACAAGAATAGAATAAACTACTACTATGTAGTAGACAAAATTCAAGACCAACAAAAAAGAGTCGAAAGTCGGTCAAACATCCATGTTGGAAAAATAATTACCGTATACAGTAATTTTGTAAAAGAGTACAGTACTTCGTCTTGTCTGGGCAATCGGATGTGAAAGATGTCATTCGTACTGAAACTTGAATGTCTTAGCCAAGGCTTGTTAGGGCTAACTGTTGTAAATGTGCGGAATCGACACCGCTCATCCACGACGGTTTGTTTCCCAACAGAGCAAATGTCGATATACGGAGATCAAAATTCTATTCGTAGTTTACTCGGTTTTGTTGAGGGAGCGGTGAGTGAACCAAAGCTTTATTTTCTTTTTGTTCTCTGTACATAGTATGATTCCTCGAATGAAGACTCCATCATCAGGCCATCGCAGTGTTTACCTAATTCCTCCTCGGAGTCTTTTCCGTAACCTGCAATCCTTCTCGTATTTATGGAACCACGTACACGAACCCCGTACCAAAAACAAGGGAAACACACCTAAAGAAGCAACGTTATGAAACCCGGAGCCTGCCGATAGGGATGCAGTTGTATTGGGTTAGTCTGCACGTCAAATGCTCGTTTCAATCTGCTAACCGCCGCATGCTGCATGATTGAGCAGGGAAGTTGAAATTACGCACTAAATGTACGCACTAGATGCTCGATTAGCAGGAAAAGGAATGCGGCCTGCAGGGCGCAGCAAGGGCAGGACAATTCTTTCAGAATGGCAAGGTAGCCTTTCGAAGGACCTTCGTTTTGTTAACTGTCACTAATATGATGATAATCGGAGAAGGTGGGATTGCTCTGTCAACCCCGCATATTGCTTCATCTCTGAATACGTACGTACGTAATGGGGGTGTGCGTCATACAGTCTGTGCCACTGGCATACATATCTAATTGATCGATTCAATCGATTGATTAATTTCTGCGACGAATTAATCAAATGTATCATGGGATGGCTTACGCGTTGACAGGCATGTTTGTTGTCAATGATTGACGATACTTGGCACCCGTGAGTCCATCGCGATCGATCATGAGCCAATCGCCTTATCGTCGACAAATGCCGAGGTGCATCCTGATACATGAGAGTCGATATCAGCGATCAATAATCAACGAGAAGTCACGATATTGCTCATGGTTGGCACGTCAGACATACAGACAGAAAGTAGTGAGGGGTGAAGCCCGCGTGACTTGCAAGACCTGGCTAAGCACCTTAATGTAGCAACTAACTATATAGTAGTTAGTGACTGCGTACTAGCTTAGCAGCAGCTACGTGCTCAGGATGCGGGCAACCTGCACGTCTGATTTGTTGTTTTCCCTTGGTATTAACGGCGGTTGCGACTTTTGGTCCTCTTTATTTGTCTGTTCCCGGTTGTGCCTATCTGCCCATGCAAGCTGCACTCTTTCGTACAGCATGCATAGTATTTGTAGAAATCAACTCCGTCATGCCAGAGTCATGGGAACATGTCCACGGATTGTTTTATTAACTGTTGTCTTGGCTGTGTACGTATTTCTTGTTTGGTTATCCGATCAGCTTATCGATTAGGGCACAACATCCCCCACCAGATACGGGGCTTATCTATCACTTTGCACTCTACTCCGTACAGAAATAGCTACAACCTGACTATTCCATTTTCCGCATAAGTATTGTTGTATCCGTATTCACTGAATACAGAGAATACTTAGAATAGTGACACGATACGACTAAATACTAACTACGCAGTTACTAGTAGCGAGCAGCTAAACAAGTCGATCTGCGGCCCGTACGGCGGCATAGTCGTACGGTGGCGGTGCTAGTTCATCTAAGTACCTTATCGGAATAAGCCGACACATCCCAGCACCAAGCAGAGTTATAGCATCATGCATGTCCCTCCAAGAGCATGTAACTACGGCTGACAAATGTTACCAATAACCACCAGACAGAAGTAGCTAATTATCATTTCAACCGATGACAAAATAAAGTCTCGACAAGCGTCAATTTGCCTCTTTGGCGGTGTCGAATCTCAAAGAAAGAAGAAATCTTCTGTTCCTGGACGGAGACCGTTTGCGGCACGGAAAGCTTGGAGCGAAACTCTGAACAGCCGAATTTGCAAGCTGATTGGGTCAAATGTGTGAGGGTAATCGCCTTGTAAGGATCATGTACACAGTATTGCGTGGTGTATTGATTGTATGGGAGAACTGTATTGAAAGCTTCCAGTCAGATTCCATCATTCTTCTAATTTGCTGTATACGCAACATGATTGGTGGGTTTGTGTCCAATTATGTATATTCCATGCTCTTCCGGCCGTCACCTGATTGAATACACTCTAGTAATATCAACAATCTACTCGGACATTGGAGATTGCTCTATCACTGCACGTTGTATCAGATCTGTTGGATATGGTTGTCTCAATTACGTAGTAAACAAGATAAACAAGGTTGAGCAACAAGAAGGAACAGAAATGGAATAATCGCCGGTAATACTCCGAACGTATCGTACTATTCGATCGGCGATCCACCTACAGAGTTTGAATGTGTCTCTTGACATCATCGACTCATTCCATCAAATTAACAATCTACCATTAATTACACCAATCAGGGCATGATCCGGTCAATTATTGCCATTATGCCAACATAATTGGCAAATTTGACAGAATGTAGACCAAGAAAGTTGGCTAATTAGCACAGTGCCATGCAAATTACATGCAAATTACAATGGTAATGACAATACAAGACCAGAATCTTGAAACAAAATACGACTCATGAACGGCCCCAAGGGCCAAAAGGCTGCCTCGTGTTTAGGATACCGGCAATGGTGTTCTATTTCTAGAAGATGCGAAGGAGCTACCTACGTATCATGCGGATTACTGATGCATCTCTACAGGGTTAGCTGAATATGTTACCTAGGTAGCAAGTGGTAAGTAGTTACGGCCTGCCATGTTCTTGGCTAGGGTTGGCGTTGCAAGTGACTCATTCATGATTCTTTATCACCAATCTATACCTAGGGATGAACTTAGGCACGCGCTAATACATTGCTAAATACCCAGGCGATTGGAAAGTTGCGCCTCGTGTCTCGTCTGGTTCCGACGATTAGTTATCTGCATGCTGGCATGGCCAGATACGAAGCCCTATTAGTAGCCTTGCGGATGGACCACCTACCTACTGGCTTATCGCTAGGTACGGGAGTAGTAACTACTTGACAAGTATGAATCCATATCACTTACTCGTTATGAAAAGCTGACTGACTGCCTGACAGAATGAAGAGGCCTGAACTCAAATCTATGCTTCTTGAAGTAACACGTGCCTATCCGTGTTACTGTCTACCGTCAGCCCTTTTCGCGTGCCTGCATCTGCATGGCATGGGAATCAAACCACGTTATCCACAATGAGCATTGAAAGGTCAGCTTTGGGATATTCGTACGTACGCATGTACTATCGTACTACACCGAGCGCATGAGCCTCGCTCTACTTGCGATGTTGAGTTGACTAAATCAAAACTACTGTTTAGGGCTTCCTGCATGCGACAGGGCCGCCGGCAAGGAGAAGATCCAAGCTCCGGACTAATTCGCCTCACTCTTTTTGCTCGTTGATTACTACATACATGATTGATTGTTAACTATCGTGTCGAGATTCCGGTTTTTGCGGCTGCGCTGACACCTATGCGGGTGTATATATTAATATCCAGGCATCACTTTTGATGATCCTGTTCGGACAAGGCTATTATGCAGGTTTCCGATGAGATCCGCATCCGTCAAAACATATCACAAAATATAATTTTCTCGGAGTCATGTACGACCTTGAGGCTGAAAGTCAGGAGGGAGTAAAGCTGCAAAAGGGTCAGTCAGGGAGCGCTCAGATATCAATTGAGACCGGTAGCACGGTCGCTACGGTGATACTATCAGCGGCACGAGCCGTATTGATCGTGTTAGTACCCGTGGGCTGTAGTCATAGCTAACGGTCCAAATCACCCAGAAAGGTGCATATATTAAATCGGAGCACCTGACCCTGATTATGCGAATATATGAAACTTGAGTAACGGATATATTTTCCTTCCAACCGTGGACAACCGGGCACTATCCGAACTGGAATTCCATGACCTTCTAGATTGATAGGTAGTATATTAAATCCAAGGATGATATGCAAGGTTTTCTTTTCGATTGATAATCAATTTCTCTGTAAAACCGGATAGCGGCGTTGCAGCACTTGAGAAGGGTTATTGTAGGCATTGTATTGCTTCCACTGTTGTTGTAAACGCAAATATAACCCCCATACTACGTGGTATGCACTGAAAGTAGAAATTGCTCAAAATGACAGATATCGTGAGCTACATGTAACTCTTATCTGTTTAGGCTGGAAGATCAACCACGAAACCTGTTTATGTAACCATCCCAATCAATAACAACTTAACAAGTCAGTGACCAACTGGATAAATAAGGATCTTTAGCAGATCTATTACCCGAGGTTACTATCAGTATATTATCAGCCCGGATACAAATATGTAGTACTGAAAATAAATCAAGGACAAAAAAAAATAATAATCCGCGGTTTTTATTTCCGGCGCAATGCGCGGCCAAAAGGAACAAATCATCCCACTGTTATCTGCATACATATCCAAGTATCTTGCTGATAGTACGTACTACTACATACGGATGTACCTAGGTAAAATCCAACGGACTTAAGGCGCTACTAGTATGTACTATGTATGTATGGCCGATTTGGGGTGCTGCGTATACGAAATGTAAGACCTTATGTATGTGTGTAAGTACGTACTAGCGAGGGTACGCAAATTGTGGGGAAAGTGACAAGGGCCCAAAGCATGAATATCAAGGGGCTCGACCTTAAGCTTGAAACTGTTTTAGACTTTTACTTGAGTTTCTTCATTTTTTTTTCTTGGATGATAATAATAGATGTACACGTAAGTGCGTACCACGTAGCTGGTCCATGACCCTTCAATCAAGTCGACAGTCATGAGTTCGGAATGTTGGCACGGAATCGATTTGAGTTTCATCATGAGTCGCGATCTATATACAGTGGGATGAAATAAGTGTCCGCACCCCCCCCCCATACCCCTAATACCCGCACAAGGGTGCGGAAACTTATTTCGTGGTACTGTATGTGTACTCCGTAGACATGGATACGGGTTTGGCCTGTTTGAAAATCTGTTGGGTTGAGAATTGGACTGGACTGGACTGGACTCCGAGGGATTATTAGATCAGTGGACTAATGTATCTACATGCCGAGCTGAATGCCGGAATCCTTCGCTGGACATTCGAGTTGCCTGTTCGGTGGATGATTAGCCTAGGTACGTCCAGTATGGCTGAATATCTTGTGATCGTGTAGATGAATGATGAGATGTCCATGCGTGTTTGTCAAGTTGGCTTCTGTTTACTGCAAAGATTGACATGCAAGTCGGATTGAATTAGGGCTGATTGCTAGCACAGACCTTCCATTGCCCACGCATCGTCTACTCGCCGAGGCTGAAGAGATGCTAAAAGGGAACGAGGTCTTGATATACTTGAAAATCTAGCACTAACTGTGACTGAGGACTCTAGGAGTCTTGACGGAGCTGCTACGTCGGTGGTTCGTAATTATATCACCGATGATCATCGACTGCGGCGCGGTGTAGCAGGATCATGGCACCGGGCTGGGGCTTGTGATATCGCGAAGATACAAATACTCTGTTCACAAGCTACGCGGTATGTGTTACGAGTCTGTTCTCGCTAATGTGACGTACGGATCCGTGTGCGCTCTTCTGCGAGGTCGCTGGACACTGTTTTCTTTCTATTACCGTCTTCGAGCGAGGAGAAGGAATATCATTTATTGCCTAGTTCCTGTATATAGGACTACTGTCACTCCGTTCTTCCATTCTTGCTCTAAACATTCCCCAAGTTCTCCCTTTTAACCGTGGATACCCTTGAAGACAGAAATATTTCCTATTTGGGTAGTTCATTCCTACTTAGTTAGCAAAGGTACAGGAAAAGGAATTCAGGCATTTGTACGCCAGTGCCGCTTTATACCCCGTGTCGACATGAAGATCCGTAGTTCGCTGGTGAATAGACTGCTCAAAAAATGCCCTTCTCAATCACCCACAAATAAAACTCAGCACAACCGCCTGCTGCTTCCACAGTTGCTTTGACAGCATCCCAGCTATCAAACAACGTTTCCACACCAACGATCTGAAATACAATAGCCTCCCAATCGTGTACGGGCAACGTGCACAATCCACTCTGTACATAACATTTCGGATGCGTGCTAAACGCATAATCTTTCAGAGCCGAACAATTGGCAAACGCCTGCGCTCCACCGAGGGCGTAGGGTACCAGGTCTCGTTGTAGACAGAGCATGACCGTCTGCATCCATGTCTGACCCTGAGTCGATAGGAGAGAAGCATCGGCTTGGAATTTTTCGCAGTATTTTTGCCCGTAAGCGAGCGGATAGTCGCTCGGGCTGCAGTTGTAGCGAGTTTGAAGACATTGGGCGTAGAATGTGCAGTCGTTAGGGCGGGGGTTGCTGCATTCGGTGTCGTTGTTGCTGGCGGCGACTGTAGGCCAGGTGGGTAGGATGTCATCGGGGTGGGCAATGGCCCAGGCCACTGACAGAAGGAGGGCTGCGAATATCAACCTCATTCTTTTTTCTTGATGGATTGTTGATTGTTGGATTACAGAGTCGAAAGGATTGTAACACAACAATTGACGTAGTTCCGCACGTGACGCATCCCACTTTATTACCTCCTATTTAAACTATGAATTCTTGTTTTTATGCCTCCATCAGTTATCAGAATCAAGTTATATTTGATGTGTTGAATGTACAGCTGCTAAGTACGGATTGCTGTATAATATCATTCTAGGGTTAGATGCGTACATATGTGAAATGTTTGGGACCGCTACGGCACGCCGTTATATTGCTGCTATGGTTGCCAATTAGAGTGGAATATTGATTATTCAAATATCCACACTGTGAGATAGATACCAAGGCATATGTGACTATCCCAAGCCCCTTAGTTTTACGGTTGGTCATAATTGCAGGAGGTAATCCGCCCTCTGATCACTCACTGCAGGGCTCAAGAATTGCTCATAATCTGGAATCATGCACGCCTGCTCAGTAACTGCTCATACTTTCTCTGTAATCTATCGCTACGCGCAAAGTAGCGTCGCAATACCCAGCCAGACATCACACAAACCTATTTCCTATTTCGGTATCGGCTCCTGTATCCTAGATCTTAGAAAAGAGACGATATACTGGTTATGTCTCACTTGCGAGATTCCAGTCTTTCTGCAAGTCTTTTTTGACATTATCATTCATAATTTCTGTATGAGTTAATTAGGGTTTTCTCTTATCAAAATACGACAGTAACATTACATACGTAGTATGACAGCCAGGTTGTTCCTGACTACGGTGCTTTGAGTAAACGCTAGCTTGGGCAGTAAGTAGGGTTGCTTTAATGTGCAATGAAAATTTTCTTCTCGGTTCTTTGTCTTTCAGGCTAATAGATGTTTTTCCCCCAAGGCTGACATGGTTGGCGGAAATACATGGGAATTTTTCCTGCATCCAATTTAGATGCCTAAGTTAGCTCCCATGAAGTGTTTTTTTTTTTTCTTCTTTTTTTGCAGTTGAGTTTGACATCATTAACTAGACTAGTTTCTCGGTTATAAGTAAGGCACATATGACTTTTGCCACTCTCAATCGGCTAGAAAAGGTACATGTAGAATCTAGACTTGACTGGATGCATTGCTACCTTATGACCCGGTCCTAAGAAGCGGCAATGATGGAAATGACGATTGTGATAAAGAAAATATTTTCAATATTCGCATCCGGTGAGCGTCATGGATATAGCTCGTTTGTAAGTATGTAATGACAAGAGTTTGTACAGGATGGTCTGAGACACGGGTTTTTTTAGCTGCGTTGATAGTTGTAGCGCTAGGCCCATTACATGAACAAGTACAAGACAACAGCCGACACAACAGCTACAGGGCTCATTGCCAATCCTGCAGCTGCAGCACCGGCAGTAGAAATAACGGCCGAGGAACTGGCTGAAGCAGAAGACGATGAAGTGTTCGAACTGGTAGTGTTGCTAACGAGCGTCGTAGTACTTGTTCCATTCTTCGTTGTTGACGTCGTCACGCTGGAGTTGCTAGTGCTGGTGGAGTTCGACAAAACAATGCTGGTATAAGCACCGGTAGTGTCACTGTAGGTGTATGACTCGGCAGGATAGTAGTTAGTAATGTTGACCGACTCAACATACATTGTGAAAGGAGCATCGCTAAAATCCGTCTCGCCACCAGCCCATTCAATAGTTCCTTCGCCTTCGCTAGAGTCACCACCAGCCCAGATACCTAGTTTTAGCACCATAGGCGTTTGCGGGAAGTTTGCTCCATTAAGTGCATCATCGTATGCCAAGGTACGCTTGAGGTCACCGTCAACAAACCATTGAATCTGCTCAGGGGTCCAATCGACACTGTATGTGTGGAATTCGTCGCATGGGGTGGTGACGTTGGGGTAGGTCGCGCGGTCGTAGCTTGTGGTGTTATCCTTGCCAAAGTAGTTGGTTTCAATTTCATAGTTGTATGTACCAATTCCCTCCTACGCAAATGATCAGTTGAAGGAACCCTCATATCTTTTTACAGCGATTGGCAACATACCCAGTCAATCTCGTCGAGATCATCGGACAAGAATACTATACTGCTGATAATACCCGTACCACTGGCGATTTTCATTTTAACATCGACATGGCCGAAGAAGAAGTAGAATGCCGTCTGTATAGTCGGAGAGTCTCCTTCTTCATTAATGATGAATGCGGCACCTTGAGATGTGCTGTTCACGGTGCCAGCAGTTGTATTCCAGAACTCAAAAGCTGAATCGCCAGTAGTGAAATCCGTATAGAACGTGTAGTTTGCCAGACCAGGATCGGCAGGACATGTTCCTGTTCACTTGTCAGTACTTGTCGCTGACTTCAATGGTGACCATGTCAACAAGAGAGACTTACCGTTTAGAGGGTTGCAGCTACTATAAGTCTGTGCAGCAGCAAGAGGTATAATAACAGCGGTAGCCAAAGCTGCCGTGACCAGTCTCATGAGGGATGGCATCTTGTCGCGCGTGATAAGAACGAAGCTCCGCAAATCTGGACGGCTCGAATAAAACCCAGTTTACAAGCGAATGACTGGTTGAACAAAATTGGCTAACGAAAGACGAAAGAAGCTGTTTGTACTAGAATAAAAATTGGAGATCTGTTTGAGAAACAAAATCGATCGGATATCTGAGGCATCAAGTCCCTATATTATTAGCCCATCTTTGGATTTGTTCAGTGTTCACACCGGTCGTCGATCCATAATATTCTTAGCAACTGCATCCACCTCAAAGTTCCACAATATTCCTGGGCAGTGAGCAGTGAGAATTTAGAATGCCCTGTGAGTTCCCCGTACTGAATACCTAGTGGCCTCGTCATGGCTGAGCTGGCGTCTAGAATGGCTGATGTACTCCGTGAGCCTTTGGGTTCGAACGAAACTGACTGTGGAGAGGATCCATCGACTTATCAAGATGATGCATCAATCGGGGTGAAGGAGATAAGTGGATGCCACACACAGCTCAGAGATCGAATCACAGATCAATATGGCGCAGAACAAGCATTGGACGGTGGAGTGAAGTGGATGAGAGAAATTCAGGGGTTCCCTTCGGCTTGCGCAGATGTCTTGCGTGGCTGCCCTTTTTAGTCCCGATGCCGCGTCATTCCCGACGGAGTCAACTCTCCATGAAAACAATGACAGCCACAGTTTTTTTCAAGATTGCATCTACGAACATAAGTTATTATGTGTTAGCCATTCCATGAAGGGAGTCGGCTCAGGTCCGAGTCCATCAAGGCCTAGGGTACACAGTCGGTCGGCCATTGCGGATGATCACGATATCAACGTGAATGTCCGATTACTTGCAAATCTCTCGCCACTGATGGGTCCTCTTTCAGCGAATTGACTAGGCTTAATCTGCAGGAACCGGATCTATGAGGGAATCTTTCCGAATTGGATACTCAGCTTCTCTGTGTCTGAAGTGACGACGCCTCGTGACGACGCTTGTGCCTAAGTTTATATGCCTTTGCTGATTGCTTTACATTTGACCATCAAGCTTGCGTCTATGTCTCAGCGACCTTGTAATTGAAACAAATGCTGCGCCTCTAGACGCCAACAGCTCATCTGTCGCGCGATTGATTGATTAGGCCGGCGTCAGACTACGTACTTGAAAAGTGTCTCTGAGTGCAAGAACTAAGAAGTCCACGAACATGATTGCGTAAGTGAATGAAATCTATACTATTCTAATTATAGAGATGCCTGCCTTAACATCATTATCGTAACACTCATTTGAAATAGTATACTCATGCTCAACATGCAAGACAAGAAATCCTCGGTCGCCATGTCTGAAATCCTTCTGCACAAGACACGGTTCGGCGATGGGCATATCTGACTGCCGGCAGTCTACATATGGAACGGAAACTTCTTTCTGCAATCTCCTTCTCACTTTCGAACGTCTTTTCCCGAATTAATCGTCTGTAATCTCTTGTGGATGCCATTGATCTAATCTCCTTCTCTTCAGCGCAACTTTTGACGCCCAACACTCGTCGTATAACATCTGCCTCTGATTGAGCAGACACACTTGCGATTCGATAATACCAGCTCATTTTGACGGACTCGGCAGACTCAAAAAGAAAGGCTGTTCCGATGTCAGGTCCCGCTCCTCCGTGTTTCAGAGGATTCACCTCCTTGATCAGTTTGGCTGACTGAACTAGGTTGGTAATTGTTGCCGGGGCAGAACTCTGAACATGTCGTGACCCTAAGCGATTGGAATCCATACCGTGTGTTGTGCAACTCTTTTCGAGAAGTTCATACACGAGGCCATTGGGGTCCGCATAAATTGGAAATGAGCATTGGGTTGATTGAATCAGCCTACTCAGTCGAATGTGACTTCCGCACCAAATGATGATCAACCTGGTATTACTTGGAAGAGCCGAGCTGCTCTTCAGTGATGACAGAAAGTCTTTGATAAAAGCTCGACGCAATTGTTGCTGTCATCAAGCCCCGTTAGTTTCGTCGGTTTCGATGAAGTGAACAGCAAACGTTAAACTTACCCTGCAACAAAACGAAGGACGAATGAAGATGGTCATGATTTTCTCATGTCTCTCTTTTTCCGTGAAGGGAAAGTCAGATGAGAATGAGTATAGATTCCGAAACGGAAATTTGTTCCCGTCTATATCGACAATATCGAGTCGGCCGGCCTGCTCAATAATGTTGTTGGTTGGCTTTTTACCAACGCGGGAAGATCTAGGGATAGACTTTATTTTCTTCTCTTCAGTACTGATATGCGCGTTGTGTTTTCGCGGGCCCTCAACAGCATTGATCGGTGTTTCGATAGGCGTCAACGGTAAAGGTTTGTCTACACCATATGGTTTCTTGATAGTGACGACTCGGACTGCAGCTGTGGTAGTGCTGCCTGTTTCTGTAACATATGTCACCCTTTTATCCTCTCTCTTTCGAGGATAATTGTCTTTGCCGTTGTTGATAGCAGTGACGGTGATGGCGTACGCAGTCGTGATTCGACCTGCGTCTTCGCGCTTATAGATTGTAGAAGACGAGAACGAGGAAGACGTCGCTGGCAGCGCAGAGAATCTGCTTGAAAGATCAATGAACGTCTGCGTACGTGATCGTAGTGCTGGTCTGTGATTTTTGTCGGATCCCGACTGACGCGAGCTATAGATGTACTCGATTGGCATGTTGAGAGACATATCCGGAATATTGATATTGCAAAACATGAGCCGGCTGCCTCTCTTGTTTGACAAGATGTGATGTTATTGCCGAGTATTAAAACTTGTAGAAAGATTTTCTCGAGAATGTTCAATGTCAGGGTATAAAAACAGTTGCAAGAAACTAGAATCGCGTCGCGTAGTTCCAGACTCAATATCGTTTGCATGTACTTTCACGAAATACGTGATTAAAAATTATTCGACCTTACTTGTAGCAGGCTTGATACATATACATATGCATTCAAATGTATTGTACCCAGTATTCATATAAGAGGTAGTACCTGCAGCGGGTTCGGAACCAAACCCTAACATCGAGACAGTTCATCTCCAGATCTGATACAATCGCCAAAGACTATCTGCGGTGATTCCACATCAAGTAAATAATTGCTTGGTAATGAGACGGCTTGACAGAAGTCTATCTCAATACCTATATGGTTCTTCAGTAAAATAGCTGCCTCGGTCGGTGGTCGCGCGACATAGACGAGTATCAGGGCCAAGCCCTTGCTTGCCTAGGTACTCATTTTGATACACTTTTGAGCCCTTGCAGTTAAGAGAGACGAGTTTCATATATGCGTTAACTTATTGTGGAGATAAGTGGTTTTCTTCTACGGAGATTAGTAGTAATTATTGAGGAAGAGTGTATGTAAGTTGAGTGGCTATCTACGTGATGCATGTACGTATCAAGATGTCTCGAACAGGGGCTAATTAATGTGATACATCATTTACGGTTTGTGCTATCCGAACAAGGAACTATTCGATCTAGATGTGAGAGAATTCAATGGTTGCTCTTCTTTATCAAAGATTTGACATTATTCTAGAGGCAATAATTATTGTGCTTGTGAACTTTGCTTATCCTCTTCTACAGTACTAGTGATGTAATTGAAAAGAGGTACGTACTTGAATTGAGTACACCAACTCACCGCGTAACCGAGAAGCTTGAGCCACTGATGATTATCTACAGTTTGAATAAAGTTGATATACTGTAGGCCCGATACTTCTTTTGATTTAATAATCAAAGTGTCACATATTTGGATTTCCAGTCGAGGCTTCCCATCCGAGGGTCAGTCGTTTGTATGAAGTATGTCAAATTCTTCGAGAATCTAAGAGCAATGACGACCTGTTCTACTATCCGTCAATCAGGGCTAGACCTTTGTGTCCCTATTGAAGCACGTCTTCTTGGTATCCCTCCAAGAAATTGTGTCTTGACCTATGAGGTGTGTAGGTTTAGGGCTACATCGGGCTCAGCCACAGCGAGTGGAGGCTGATGTTTAAGTCCGAGCTGAAAAAGAGGATCTCTGCCCGCGCTAAGCCGCGATAGGAAGCAACCTGCGAACAATATCCTGTTGCCTCCATTGCTCGCTCACTTTTATACCTTTGCTTTATTTATCTATACGTTTCCCAAAGAGTTTCAGACAGAGCGAATACGCAGAAGACAATCAAAATGACGAAGAAAGGCCTAATGGAACAGCAGGATCAGTCCCAACAGGATGTTCAAGATCAATTGAATCACAATGTGGAGAACCACGAGGATGACAACAACAACATCATCTTCGATCAAACATTCACATCAGAACCTCCACCATATTCCAGCCCTGTATCCAATACTGCAATTCCTCGACGTCCAATAAGGACAGCATCAGCTCCAGCAACATCTACATCTACATCAGCCACATTCCCCCTCATCGACTTCTCTAAATATACCATCCCGGACTCATCTCTTTCCAAAGACGGGTCCACAATCTCAACATATCATCCTGCATTCTCTACCAATCCTGCAAATCTGGTACGCTTTATACAGGAGCAAGCAGCCCTGCCGCCGTTGCCATATATCCACATCCTGGGCGATGATAATGGAGGTTTACAACGTGATTTCGACATCAAGATTAACATGCTGCCGCTGTTCTTGAATCAGACTGGAAATGGCGATCAGAACAAGTGGAATTATGTCAAATTAGTGGCAGACGGGGAATCGGCGTATCGCGGGAGAAGTGATGCCGGCATCTCGCCAACAGTTAAAGGCGGGTTAGATGAATGGGCCAAAAGATTTTGCAAGGAGGGCTCAGCAGTGAAATCGTACGTTCCCACCCCCGCCTTCTGATTTTTGAAATGCTGACTGGTTTTTGTAGATTTACATTAACCCGCCAGCTCTCCAACTGGAACACGAGTTATATCGAAGGCCAAATCCGAAGTCTAATCGCTTCAACAGGCTACAACAAACCCATCACCATCACATTCCCCGTCAAATACTCCAAAATAGTCGTCTTTCCGCCCCGCTCAAACAGTTTTAATAGCTTTTTTACGACGTTGGTGTCGCCGTTGCTGGACAAGAAGCGGTATGAAGTTGTTCGTGCTGTCTGGCCGTATGCTTCGTTACCACCTGGTCCGGCCGCCAATACGAATCGCGTACCGGTTGTGCAGACCGAGGAGATGTGGTGGGAAGAATGGAGGGATGTGTTGAGGTGGGCGATTGTTAGTAAGAGATCATCTGGATGGGTTTCAGTTGATGATATGTTGGACTTTAAGATGGCGCCGGCGTAGTATCCCGCTCTTAGAGAATAGCGTTTAATTTTTGGTATAATGTTTCATTATAAGCAGTGATCATCATTAGTATAATCTATCTACATGTTTCATCACGAAGAGACCTTGGGAACATATTTGGCGGCTGCTGTATCGAAGAAAGAGCTCTTTTCTGCCAGATCAGTGATGAGAGCATGTGACGGTTGAAGAGATTCCAAACGCCTGCATTGGAACATTAGCAAAAACCATACATGCAAGACGGTCAAAGGGATGCAACGTACGAAGTCAATTCAGTGGTATCTTTACCCGTAAGCACATTCAACACGATTGTGTTGGCAATTAACTCCACGTCCTCGGGATACTTTTCAAGAGCTGCTGTCAAAGCAGCCTCTGCCTCGGGGAAACGTCCCAAATGTAATTCGGCAATGGCTTGACCGACAATGGACAAGGGGGCAGTGGAATTGGGGTTCGAGGCTAGTTCTTCGTAGACGTAGAATGCGGATTGGTATTTTTCGCCGCCCTGTCGACATGAGTCAGTATTAAAGACTCATATGGGATGCTATGCTTCACTCCGGAGGAAATGAGGAGACATACCACTCGTAACCCGACCCATGACTCTGCAATATTGACGAGTAGTGAATCTTGCGCCCAGCGCTTTGCGGCAGCAACTTCCTTGATAGCGAGGTCAACCCGATTTGTTTGAAGGTAAATCTGAACTGAAAGAGCGACACTGTATACCCCATCGTCAGCAGCTTCCTTTCCATATCGCCAGAACGTGCCGAAACTCACGCCTCGAGATTTCCCTGATGCTTTCCGAGCAACGCCAAAGCCTCCTCGGTCTGTCCCTGCGCCTGCAAAACAGTACCTGCCAGTACCTGCACAGTCGCATTCTCGCTTTGTGTCTCTGCCAATTTCTGTGCGAGCGCCAATGCCTCTTCCGTGTTTCCAGCTACCTGCTGTGCGAGCGCCTTGACGGCCGCCAAATCCGGAACGTCGTCGGTTTCCCCCTCAATGTCGGCTAGGACATCTTCCGTCTGTCCCAAGGCGATTCTGGCGCGGAGTTGGAGTATGCGAGAGGGCAGGGCGTTTTCGGGGGAGAAGGAGGAGGTGTCGAAGTCGATTACGGTTTGGTATTGGCCTTGGTGGAAGGCATTGTGGATGTTGACGAGCTCTGGTAAAGTCAGCGAATTATTTTTAAGTGGCAAAGAATGTATTCGTACCTCCTTCAGCTGAGAATGGATCCATTGTGGTTGTTGGGGTTGTGTTTGTTTGTGTTGTTCATTCATTCATCGAGGATGCGGACACCTTATGCCTTAACACTCCCGTAGGTACCGACCGGTATGAACGTCAACCGTAGCCGGAGCTTTCTACAACGGGGAAGTTTTTCCGAGTGCTATCAAATGCCCAAACAACTTCATCTAAATCTTTCTTGAATGATTGACTCAGAAATGCTAGGGTCCGAAGAGATACATGTCGTTCTAGAATTGAGTCTTTCAATTTTTGTCAAGATACAAGATGATCGGTCGTGGTATTGTGAATAAAGAGGCAGCAGACAGGGGAAGGTACACTCCTTCCTCGACCATGATTCTTCTTCCATCCTCATCTTAATCCATCATCGTTGAAGAGTTCTGCTATTTTCCCTATTGGATCTGCGGAAAATGTAACCAAAATATGCCTATATCGACCACACAAATTATCTCCCATTACCGGGCCCAGCCTCGCCTTCTACTCGTGTTTCTTGGTTACGCAGGACCATGTTGAAATTCATCAACTATCCAGCATCTTCTATGACGTTGAATACCATACTACCATACTGTTACTACATAGGCTTTATGTACTGATTCACTCATTATATTGCTTTTTCCTGCCGACGCCTGGCAACTTGATATATATTTTCACCATCACCTATTGCGTTTCCTACCCAAGAAGATCTCTTCGTGTATGCTAGAGTTTCCTACAACCTGGAGCCATCTAGTCAATGCCCATTCGGCAGATCCTCCCTTCCAGTCAACTCACAAAACGCCTTGAACGTCGTAAACTGTTGGCCGTCGTCTTCAGTCGTACTCTCAAGCACACACTCGGCATCGGCGCCCACGAAAAACACATATCCCTCCTTGACTTCTTCGGTTTTGGCAGGTCCAACGCTGATCTTGCCCTGTCCACCGGTGCAAATGACGATGCTTGGCCCGGGGATAGGATCAAAGGTCGCCTTTGCGCCATTTTTGTTGAGGTCTGTCTTGACGACGGCGAATTCTTCGATGGCGGTAGGGTCGTAGAGGATCGTGGACGATCCGCTTGAGTAGGCCACTGTGTTCAGGGTCGCGTAGGGGTACTCTGTGGGTTGCATTTTTTGCTCCTCAATAGGCGCGTATGAGTATGTTAGCATAGAGGTCAGTGTAGAGACATCCTTGAATTTGGGTGTGAATCCTGCGCGGACCACGTTGTCGGATGATGCCATGCATTCAATAATATCTCCGGAAACGTATGCGTGGATGTCGTCTGCTTTGAGGAACATTGCTTCTCCGGGCGAGAGCTTGACAAAGTTGAGGAAGAAGAGAATAAATAGTCCAATATCATTGGGAAACTGTCCATTCAGACGCACAACCAGTTCTGACAGCTCAGATGCGCCGCTCGGATTTGTCTCAGAACTGGGATCGATTGCGAAACTGTTGGGAGAGTTTTGTGCCTCTGCAACGAGCTCTTTGGTCGCTTCTTCGATCTTGTCCTGTTGTGATTCAAGCAGGGATTTGAATATTGCCTTGAGAGCGTCTTTGTTGCGGCTGACTGTTGCCTCGTCCTCCGCGTTCTCTGATCCCTTGACAATCTGCTCGAACTGTGCTGCGGCTTGTTGTCCGACAAGGGAACGAAGTGGTTTTACGCGGTTTAGGAAATGCACGATTTCGGAGAGTGGTCGGAATCCGCAGAGTCCTTCGAATGGTGTGATTGCAATGGTCATTTCGGGCTTGTGGTTGTCATCTGCCATGGAGAATATGAGCAATGCGTAAAGGTAGTTATGGTGTCGACGTCCTTACCAGGATAGTTCCTGGGGTCCCGAGCATGCAATTGCTCGGCAAGCTTCTTGTTAGGGTGTGCTTGAATGCTCAGCGCCTTGTTGATTGACAAGACCTTGAAAAGGAATGGCAACTTTCCGCCGTATCGCTGGGTGATCTCCTGGCCCATGAGCGCTTGGTTGTCTTGTACGAGGTCTAGTAAGGTCCGCTGGGTCTCGACATCTTTCGAAGGAAGTGATGGATGTGTTCCCATCCATAGCTGTATTCGCATTGTCAGTCACAAGTACGAAACTCAAGCGATATGATGGTCTTGTCATACCTCTGCATAGGGCTTAGCCTCTTCGATGCTGAAGTCTGAGCCAGCAGTGGCAGCTGCATATTTGGCAGCAGCAGACTGTTGGCCAACCTTGCCTGGTCAAGAATTGAGCTTCAATATACCCAGAATTGCTGATGATCTCTTAAGACTTACCCCAATCGTAGCTGTTGACACCTAGTGTTATTAGCTCATGAATAAAGAGACAGTATGAACAAGACTCACCACACTGTAAACGAATTAGAGGAACCTGCATTTTGATTTTGTTCTGCTGTGATTTTTTGAAGCTCAAAGGGGGAGAGGTTCACGACGCCGAGAGAAGCTAGGCTTGCCCTGTCCAGATGTTTGTTATTTGAGGCAGACAGCTCTCACAAAAATTTTCTCCTCTTTGTCTCTTTGCACTCTTCACTTGGTGTCCTTTTACGTCAAATCTTTTGGAATTGGGTATCTGTCCAGATCAAAGCTGTTTGTTTCCGGTAATTATTCCGCCTCCCATTGATGATCCCCGCTCACCCCTCTGTTAACTCCGTGCCAGGAACAGCTTAGCTTTGCTGCCGGACAGCTGCAAAGGGTTTAGCGTGTGGCTAGTTTCTTCACTACGTCATTATCAGTCATCCGTATCCCGTGACTTTTACTGCCCTAAGCCCTGCCGCCTGCTCAAAGCAGAAAGTCATTTGGCAGAATGAAACTCCGTTCAGGATCCTTGGGCGGTGAAGGCGAAGGTGAACAGCAGTCACCAGCCACAACCACCACCGCCACATCCCCCATCAACGCGGAAGGAGGCAAACACCAGCAGGAAGACTCCGAGCATGCACCTAGCTCACAGTCTACTGTCACCCTAGAAGGAGATTCTGTTCCTGTGACAAGTGACACTGAGCCTGTGGTGGGAGCTGCCAGCAAGAAGAAGAAAAAGAAGGCTAAAAAATCAAAGAAGAAGAAACAAACAAAGCCAGCTCTCGAAGTCGACGAGCCTCAGCCAGCTGCTCAGCCAGCTCCAGTCCCCACCAATCAGCAACACCATACTTACAACCTTAGACTGAGTGCCAGCAAAGTCGACATCGACCAAGTCTCCAAGTGGAAGGCTCTTCGACGTGAAAAGTCAAACATACACGAAGAATCAGCTCCCAGTTCTCAGACAGAACCAGCCCAGTCACTCGACATGTCTCGCAACCGTCCTCGTGGCCCCCCTACCAACAGGGACAACGGCATTGCCGCTAATGAGGAAATCGATATGTGGAACAAGATCATCCAAGACATTCGCAAGGCCAAAGAGAAGAATGACAAGCAGAAGGCCATTGCTGAACAGATCTCTGCACTCAATGAGAAGATTGCTCGCGAGGGCAACAGTAAGTCGATTCTTTCTACCTTTTTTAAATATAGTAATATTTCTGACATTTCAGAACCAACCCTTGCCGAAATCAATCAGCTCGACAGCTGGTACCGCCAAGTTCTGAAGCTGAGCGAAGAGGAAAAGGCCATTCTTCTCGAGGAGCCTAGCGATGTGATCAAAAATTTGGGCTTGCTGACTGCTCTCCGCTCCGCATCGGAGGCAGAGACTTCCATCAGTCGAGCAGCCTCTCTACCCAAGTCTAGTAAGCAAAGCTTTGCGCGTGATGGCACTGCTAGCCATGCAGCCACAGCATCTAATTCAGCTCTGTTGTCAGACAAACTCAATCGAGTCAAGGGAAGCACCCAGCGTAGCTCCAGCGTGTCGAGTTCTGGCCATGCCAAGGAGGGTCGTGACTCTGTTTCTGTCAAGTTGGAAGATGTCGCTGAGGGTGCTGCCAAGGGAACCATTGCAGAACGTAGTGGTCAACTCGTCATCGGAGCTGAAGTGGTCTACAAACACAACAAGAAGCAGGGCGCTGAAGGCGAGGGTATACAGTGCATCATCAAGAGCATATATGGGGATGGCTACAAGAAGAAGTATTACACATATATATTCCAAATTTTGGATGCAGAATTGCTGACTGACACCCTCTTGTATCAGGTACGATGTCCAAGACCCAGAGCCCAACGAGAATGGTGAAGAGGGAGCCATCTACAAGACCACAGCCGCGTGGTTGATTCCCATTCCTCAGATTGGCTCTGCTTTGCCTTCATTCCCGGTCGGCAAACAGGTCCTTGCTCGTTATCCCGACACTACGACTTTCTATCGTGCTGAGGTCATGGGTACTAAGAAGGATGTGTACCGCCTCAAGTTCGAGGGTGAGGAAGACGACAAGGAGATGGAGGTGGACCGACGCTTCGTTCTCGACATTCCTTCCAAGTAGTTCACTACCCCAATCATCAATCACGGCGTTACGACATTGATAAGGCGCAATTTTCAGGCAGCTTGGTGGGATCCGGCTTGGAGTTTATTTGGCACATGATGGAAGACTTTACGATTACACGAGATTCTACATTTCAGGCTCCGATTTACATGTTGGCGAGGTTTTTTGGGGCAAATACCAAGTAATATCATGAATGAACAATGAATGTGCATACTGATAAGATGGATCCTGTCTTTTTCTAATTGTAGACTCCAGTGGCAAGCCGTTTTCCACCTCGGCTATGGATGACCACTCAACCGGCACCGTTATCGGCTGCACGTAAGATTCTGTAGAAGAAATAAAAGATGAATACAAGCAGGTGCCTGATTACTATCCAGAAACTGAATATATGTCAATTGCACCCGAAACACCAAAATAAATACCATATATCAAAAAAGAAAAAAGAACGACGGAGGCTGATTCAGCATTGGGTAATTAGTAATTTCTGGCGGGTTCTTAGCAATGGACGGACGTCCAATCGGCCGCGATGGTGTTCCCCGCATAACACGAAGAGGCAGAGGGACACTGACATTAGAAATCAGTCATACTCTGTTTCTTTCATGCTACAATTGCCTTGATGTCTATTCTGTCTAATTGATTACAACCTTTGGGAATTTGATCTTGAGATAATACCCTACCGTCCTATCTCTACTCATACTCCCGCCCTCAATTGACCGGCATCGCCACCATGGCGGAGAAATCTCCGTACATCGCTCCGCAACCGCGACATCCGAAGGCATCCTTCGACGGTCTTGCGCTCGATCATCCTGACACCCCCTCGACACCAACAGAATCGCACGATCTCATTAGTCACAGAAGCATACTAGGCAGAGCCCTCGCAAGCGAAAATACCAGCTCCAATGCCACCCCCGCCCTTCCCGAATCCATTATCTCGCCCGCCATCACACCCCCCTCCACACCAGGAGGTACCATAATCCGCACCCAACAAGCCATTCAAATCGAGCCCCGTGACGCTCGAACACACAAATATGTACACAAGGCGCCCAAGCTGATGGACCGCTTGCCGAATGTCGAATGTATCGTTCGCGCACGAATCCCCACCACAACGGGCGCCGAGATGTTTCTCCATTTATATCAGAACGACGTCGATAATAAAGAGCATTTGGCGATTGTTTTTGGCAATCATATTCGATCACGGAGTTTGGATCGTGTGCAGGAAGGGGAGACGGAGATGGATAGGATGATTCGAGGCGCTTATGTTGGTAGACTGCATCCTGGCCGGGTGAGCAGTCGATTTGATGCCGAGGGTGGATTGATTGAAGAGGGAACGGACAAATTGAGAAAATCTCTTCAGGCGCCCCTTGTCAGGATTCATTCTGAGTGTTATACGGGTGAAACGGCGTGGTCTGCTCGATGCGATTGTGGAGAGCAATTGGATGAAGCTGCCCGGTTAATGTCGATGGCATCAGAATCGCTTTCCGATCTTACTATGGGCGAAGATGGCCCAATTATCGAAAACACTGCTTTACCGTCTTCTATCACTGCGCCAGCCTCCGAAAACGATGGCCCCGGAGGTGTGATTATCTACCTCCGACAAGAAGGACGAGGAATTGGTTTGGGCGAAAAGCTCAAGGCATATAACTTACAAGATTTGGGATCGGATACGGTCGAAGCCAACCTAATTTTGCGCCATCCTGCGGATGCCCGCAGTTATGGTCTTGCTACTGCCATGCTTGTGGATTTGGGGCTGGGTGCCGACTCATATCCAGAGGGTATTCGGCTGCTCACCAATAATCCGGATAAGGTTCTGGCTGTGGAAGGCCCGAATAGAGAAGTTCGTGTCAAAGAACGAGTGGCTATGATACCCATAGCTTGGAGGACGGGCGGGCAGAAGGGTATAAGGAGTAGGGAAATAGAGGGATACTTGCAAACCAAGGTCAGTCTCCACAGCTTTCTTCATGCATGACATTTGCTGATATTCAGACAGATTGGCAAGATGGGCCATATGATTCAATAGCGCATAGCATGCTTGTTGTATAGTTTAGACGATGTTATCTGGCGTTTGGTGCAGTGTAAATATAATGGATTGTCTGTTTTTCTGTTTAACAAATCTATAACACCATACATACTCCTATTCTGTATCTCTTGTAGTTTGATAACTACAAAAAAGAAGATCGACTATTAGATGCCTGACTGCCAAGGCTACCAAAGAGTCATCCAGCCAATCAGCATCGGGGACCGACAAAGGTACTATGTAGAAAGAAAGCAGCGCTTTGGCCACCGTTCATTGACCTTCATTGTTTCTCGTATACGATCGAGTCCCAGTGATATACATCGCCAAAGTCTCGATTGACTGCCAATAACCCCCGTCTAGTTGCTTGTCCTTCAATGCGAACCGGTGCTCCGTCAATTCATACCTTCCCCGTTCTTCTTCGGTAACCAACTGCAGTGCACGAGTCGATGCGATCATAGACCTTGAGCTTGGTTATCCCCCACCGGAAAGTGAGCGCTTGTATCGCCGGAGCTCCTTGAAGGACACCCTTCTTTTATCGGTCAATTCCCATCGATCCCAATATTTCCAACGCTCATCCAATCCAGTACGCCTCCACCCGATCTCCCAGATTCATGGAGGCAGATTAGAGAATGCGCCCGATGGGGTATCGGCCTCGTATGATGCCAATCTGAAGCGACATCTACCAGGTCTAATAGCTAGCGCCATATCAAATTTGCTCAACGAAATCATCAACGACTGTCGAAGAAAATACCGAATTACAGTTATCGCATTGATCGCTACCACGCAACAGAAGCATGCAGTCGCCAGACGTCAAGCCCGAGCAAGCCTCGGCAGAGTCCTTAGGGGGACTCAACCATACAATGGAACCGATGGACATTTCCAACCCTCACCATAACGGAAACATGGTCGCAGGCACAAAACGCAAAATCAACAGCGCAAGCCCTCGCGGAGTGGCTAATTTGACTCCGGAGCAATTGGCCAGAAAACGCGCAAATGACCGGCAGGCGCAACGAGCGATACGGGAGCGTACAAAGGCCCAGATCGAAGCATTGGAGCGGCGAGTGCATGAATTGACGTCGCAGCAGCCGTATCAGGATATACAGAATTTGGTGTCGGAAAAGGAGAGGATCCTGAGAGAAAATCAGGATATCAAGCGCCGGTTGAGCGCTATGATGAATATACTACAGCCATTGATGGAAAGAGATGGTACGCTTCCTGTTCGAATTGTAGAAATACACTGCTAACATAACTAGGCATGCCAGCAATATCGCCAACGAATGCTCAGTTGGCCATGGCAACGGCACCGCTCGCAAACAACGCCGCAATAACACCAACGAACGCCGTACCAATTCCAGCGGAAACGACGCATCCATCCCCATTCACAGATCGAAGTCACGATACACCCATCAGCCTAGAGTCTCACCAGTTGGACCAATCGTGGAGCGATTCGGTTGCAGGAAACTTGTCTCCTACCAATGTCGAGCTTCAATGCGCGCCTCGACCAGATGCTGTGAGTGTGATGAGCATCATTCCTAACCCGCAGCTGACGACACAAGAGTTTGGCGAGAAACTCATTCTGAATTTCCTACTGGATAATCCTCGACAAAAGCCCAAGATTGCAGACATTCCAAAACTCTCGGCGGATCACAGTCCTGATCCGCCCAAACTCGAATCATCGTCGTCTACTGGAGCTGTGGCTGGCGCAGGAGCAGCGGCAAACGATCATCGCCAAGCACATTTGATAGCTGTGCAAAACCTCAAACCCACATGTCCACTTGATTCCATCTTTTTGGACTTTCTCAAAAACCGTCGCGGCGAGTTGACGAGTGGTACTCAACAAAGAATGGCCTACCCGAGTGTATCATCACTACTCAACCCTTCTGAGAACAGCACCTATTCCTACTCCATCTCCAAAGTATTTAGCGACATCCTACGCACATTCCCCGACATATCATCTCTACCAGAACAAGTAGGGACACTATACACCATGTTCCAAATCATGCGATGGCAGATCTACCCCACGCAAGAAAACTACGACCGGATCCCACACTGGCTCACACCGCGACCCGCGCAATTATTCAACCCTCATCCAGCCTGGATGGATTACATCCTCTGGCCCAAAGTCCGTGATCGACTGTCCTACTCATACCGTGACTACCCCTTTGAGACTTGGTTCGTCCCTTATACGCGGACTATATCGTGTAATTGGCCATACGAGCCCACGGATTGTCTGCTACACAACACGGACTCAGATGAGTTGCTGATCAACCCGGTGTTTGAGCGACATATTCGCGACCTGAATAATTGGTCTCTTGGGACGGAATTTGCAGAGGCGTTTCCGGCGTTGGTGGATGCTGTTAGGATCAAATCTGATGGGAGGAGGCCACGACCGTCTTGATCTTTTTATCTGTTTCCTTGGTGTTTTTGCATTCTTTTCTGGCTCCCTCCTGGTAGGAGGCCAATTGTTTATAGCTTGGTTGGGTAGGTTTCTGTATAGTACGGGTTTATGTGTCTGGATCTGGCTGATTGCATTTGTAGCTATTTCTAATATCTGTATAAATGTCCATCTACATCCTCTGGTTCTTTCATCAGCCTATCTAATCGAAGCTATAGTTAATATTGAAAGATATCGGCCGATATAAATTGATGATATGGAGCTCCACTTGCCGAACTAAGCTGGATTTCTCGGGAATCGCTTGCCTATCAAGGTATATTTATCTGCTTACATCCTGCGTAATAGGAGTCATTTCGTGTCTGGAGGGGTATAGTATATAGACAGTAGTCATCTCATCGGATGTCAAGGACCCAGGATACGGCAAACACAAGTCAGAAAAAACAACATGGCAGCAACACAAATCGGCTGGGTAACACCATCCATTCCCCAATCCATGAATAATATCAACTGAACACTCAATTAACGATGAAATAGTACGGCCTCGGCTCAATGGGCCTCGCAATGGCAAGCAACCTTCAACGCCATCTCTCCGCCAAACAAGGCCTGGGACTGCTCTACTCAAACCGCACTCTCTCCCGCGGCGAGCCCCTTCAACAACTCGGCGCCGTCCCCCAGCCCAGTTTCGGGGATCTCGTCTCCAAATCAAACATCATCTTCACCATGGTCTCTAACGACGCTGTGCTGGAGTCCTTGATCACCGACGTAATCAAAAGCGGGGAGTCCCTCGACTCCAAATTCTTTATTGATTGCTCAACCGTGCACCCCGCAACAATCACTTCTATTTCATCTCAGCTTTCATCAAAGAGCGCATCGTTCTTGTGCGCCCCCGTCTTCGGCGGAAACCCCGTTGCAACAGCCGGGAAACTCGTCTTTGCGCTCGCAGGCGCAACGCCCGATGTTCGTCAAAACATCATCAAACCTTTAATCCAAGACGTAATGGGCCGGAAAGTAATTGACTGCGGCGAAGACCCCGCAAAATCATCTCTGCTCAAGATTGCGGGGAATATAGTTACTGTTTCGTTGATGGAGACGGTTGGTGAAGCGCAGGTTTTTGCTGAGAAGACGGGGTTGGGTACGGGGGCGATGGAGGAGTTGATTGATGAGGCTTTTGGGCCGATTGCGGGGGGTTATTCGAAACGGTATGCTTATTTTCTTTAGCTTCAGGTGCAAGGAACTTGGCTGACATCTTATATAGACTAACGACAGGCGTCTATGCGCCCCCCTTGGCTACACGGCCAGGCTTCGGTGTCTCGCTCGCCATCAAAGACGCAAATCACGCATTAAGTATCGCAAAGGATAACGGCGTTGAGTTGCCCTCCGTCGAGTTGGCACGAGACAACATGTCCTCTGCCAGAGAATATGGCGGTGAGTGTTTGGATAGTTCGTCCATGTACGGCATACTGAGGCAAAAGGCTGGATTGGCGTTCTGGAATGAAAAGAGTAGACAAGGTGGGAAGTAACCTTCTGTCTCTTCGATTCTCTGGTTTTTGGCGAGTTGCATCTTTTTTGGTAGATAGATAGATATAGATATCCCCGTTATAAATGATTTATAGTCAGATGAAATCGTGATTTTGATTTGATTGATTCTATGTACTAAACCAGGACGAATTGCCTTACAATTCCATTCAGCCTACGCTATATCACATCAACAGACGCAAAATGAGAGGACGCTTTTACTGTCTTGGTCCAAGTTTGTCCAGGGCTCGCACTCCTTCCTCTTGCCACTCGGCTTTGGTTACCCACATGTCTTCTTTATCGGCGATCTATATCACATTAGTCGATGTTTTTTGTAAATATAGGGGAGAGGCTAAGACATACCAGGTTGGCCAACACGGCACCACCGAGGAACACCATGTGTCTTCTTCGAGGCGGATCTTCGATGCGCACCTTGAATTTCTACCAGATTTTAGCTTCGTTATACCGCATTCTAAGAACAAGGCACTCACGTTCAACCGCTCAGGATTACCCTGCAACACCCTCGTCAACCACAACTGCTTCAACTCCTTCTCCAACCGAGACGGCAGTCCCGGATACATCGAACTTCCACCACTAAGCACAATAGCCTTGTAAAGACTGCTGCGCACGTCCATATCCGTACCCTGTATCGTGTTGAAGAGCAATTCCGCAATACCCGCCTGATCAACATCAACCAAATGAGGCTGGAACAGACACTCCGGAGCCTCGAATCGCTCACTGCCGACTCTGATAACGCGGCCGTCGGGCAGGGTATAAGATTCGACTAGGACCGTGGTATCTTCTGAGAGTCTCTGGTCGAGTTCCAGGTCATACGAAACGTAGCAGAGCTTCTCTTTGATTTGACGCACAGTCTCGAAATCGGCGGTTCGGTTGAGTGCGTACCCTCGACGGAGTAGGAGCGCAATGAGGTTTCGGGTAACGTCTCGTCCGGCGACGTCGAGGCGGCGGATGTGATGGTTCAGGACGGTGGATTCGAAGACGGGGACAATGTGAGTGACACCGTCGCCAGAGTCGACTACCACACCGCTACTAAGACCTGTCCAGTGTTAGTCGGTTATTTATCAGATCGAATGGTGAGTAGCTACCTTGAGCATATAAAGCCAGCACAGCCTGGATCGCAACATATACACCACCAAATCCGTAACCTTCAAGCATCACCTCAGCCATGGTCTGTCTGTTTTTGAGGGGGTCTAAGTGCGTCAGCATATAAATCCCATCCTACACAAACCGAGAATTGGGTTACACACTCATTGGTGGTTCTGTCAAGAGAATCTTCCGGTCCGTGGGGTCAATCTTCATCTTGTCGTAGAATGTGTAGTTCCAAAGGTGTTGCATATCCTCCCAATTCTTGACAATACCATTCTCCATCTATCAACCATTAGCACTTGTCACCTCTCTTCTTTCTTCGGTCTACCACATACAGGATAGCTAATCTGAAGCATCGATCGAGCGGCCGCCGCTTCATCTCCGCACATGATATCCTTCAGAACAATGTCGCTCTCTCCCTGTTCTTCGGATCGGAGGATAGGTCGTCCGACTATACTCGGGAATTGAAACTCTGGGAAGTTCTTCGCAGATTGTAAGTAAGCTCCTGCGCAATGATCAGGTGCGTTTGTGGGTGTAGTATACCTGCGCGGCATATCCGACTTTGAGAAAACCGGTTCCTCCGTCGAGAACTATATTGGAATATCAAATATTAGCGCATTCTGTGACTGTGGTCGTCAAAGCTGAGCGACCTCGTGCATAGAGTGTTTGCACGAGGGCTTTCGATGGAATGCATGCAACCAAAGCGGGATCATTGGATAAACAAGGCAGCAACTTACCAATAGGCGCGTCCGTCATTGTGATTGTGTTATGCTATGGCTAGCGGATTTCCAGGGGATATGAGATACTGTGATAGAATTGACATCGGCAATGCACTGGCTCAAACAATGCAATCGCCTTGTGATGCGCTGCTGTCGAGGTTGTGGTCTACGTAGTTGGCGGGGAACTGTCAAGTCGGAGAGCAGCCGTTCAGTAAGGTGCGCTTAACTGCATCGTATGCTTATGTGTCTCATGATTCTAAAATTCAACCAATTGATATGGCAAGATGGCCGAGCGGTTAAGGCGTAAGTTACCGGCTGCCTAATCGATCCCAACATCAACTAACAACAGCCATAGGCTAGTTTTAGGCATATCCAATTTTGATTGGATGTCGAACACTAGTTCGAAAGAGCGTGGGTTCAAATCCCACTCTTGTCAATAGTTTTTTGTCTTCTTTTTTCCGATGGTCAATTAGCTCCGGATAGAATGTTGACGAATCAGATGTATTAGAAAAGCTTTCATAGGGTTGACTAGGTTCTCTCATCGTCGCATTATATAGAGGATGTGGCAGGGATACATTTACCCTCACTTACACTGCTTCTGTGTCTGCTTTATGTTCTACTTCCCACGCTCTTTCTGCCGTATTGGGATTGTGCGAGAGCTTTCTGAGGTCTTGCAATCATTTGTGATGTTGGTGGCTATATGAGCTGATATGGGCTTTGTATCTGGGGTGTCGGAAGTAGGATATGTTGCATAGTATGTAAATAAATTTGAGATGACGCGCGTAGATTCTGTCTGGATTGATGGATAAATGACCATATCAGCGGTGCCCTTGCGATGTTTCATGCGTGGAGGGGAACACTATGTTTGGAGCAGGGTTTGTGAAGCCGCGCTGGGATTATCTCTGCTATGTAGTTTCTCTCTTTGCTTCTTTATGTTCTTGCTTAATGTTAAGCTCCTAGGGGGGCAGGCGGGAAGTAATGAGCTTTGTGTATTATAATTTGAGTAGTAATAATTGATTTTCTAAGCCAGTTCAAGGAGTTTTTGAGCAACGGCTGCAGGCGCTTGTGTGTCATTGACAGCGTCATGGTAAAAGGATTCGTCAAAGTTTCACCCATGAGACCGCAATGTAAAGCCTGAAGTGTATAAGAGATGGCATGAGGAAACACCTCACGAGAAATTCGAAGAAAGTCAATTGTCTGGAAATTGAGACATTTCTCGTGTCCATGTCTCGGAACGATCAAAGCATTTCCGTCGTTTATTAGCCTTTGGAAGCACATCATATCCTGGCTCGACCCATATGATAGAATTTGTGTTGTATTTGGGTCGTAGCCAAGCCGAAAGATCCTCTTTCGGATCTCTGAAGGCTTGATTCCATTTGTTCCCAGGCTTTTATAGCTCCGAAAGAAACTGTCCGTCAACAGATGCGGTTGGCTCAGGACAGTTAGAACCTCGTCACAGAACTCCTCCATAGACATCTCGTAATCGACATTCGTGGCCAGAAGTAGCTGGCCGCTCAGTGATCGGATGGCCAGCTGTGTCGGTACGGTGAATGCTCACTCCGAAGAGACACAAACTCAAAATCTATTAGCCAAACGCGCGAATAGTCATCTTTTAGCTTTCTGAGTGCTGCCGAAACAGTTTCGGTGAGCGGTAGACAACATCTCCATTCGTCTGGGTCATGGAGCTGGGATTGCGGATGCAGGCCTGCAACATCAATGATTGATCGAACATGATACTCGCAGTATAATGCTGGCGAGCTAAGCGGGAATGGGCACTCTAGTATGTAGCACTTTCGTTCCCATCAAGAACCTGGGTCCCTTGCCGCAGCTGCCGTCTTAGGGCCGCCTTCCTCGTCTCCTTCTTATTCCGGGCCAGTCGACTCTGCTCAATATCTTCTAAATTTTTCTTACGCGACGTCGAATTCTCATCCGAGATTGTTCGAACCAGTTCCCTGACTATTGCATCATACATACCAGGCCGTTGAAATTGTTTTCTCAAAGAAAAGTCGGAAGGTCATAAAATTTGGAAAGGAGTGTTGACAGGGGCCGGCAAAGAGACACGACAGCCCATCTGGAGCATTTTTTCTACCAAAATTTCCAGAATCAAGTAAGTCCCTTCAACGGCACTTAAAAGAACTCTGCCGTGTTCTTGGCATGGATCGGAGACATGTAGAGCTCCCAAGTACTCATAAATCTTCGTGGGCGCCAGAGAGTCCCTGTTGAAAAAATCATCTCTATGTCCTTCACGTAAAGGACTATCGAGTCGTTAAATACTTGAAATATCTCCCCAAGGGACTCGTAGTAGTTCTTCTTTCGGTCTCCGTGCATACCATGATCTATAGTCCAGCCTTGCAGGTATAGAGCATCTCGGTTGTTTTGATGACTCGTGGAAGGTCCATACAGCGACAAAGACAAAGGAATGAGAACTTGGTCTCCTTGAATCGAGGTGATGAGGATGGCCCATTGCCCTGGTGTATCAGGTTGTTGAGTATCCAACTCGATCTGTACCGGAATAACGGCGCTAACCTGGCATGGAATTAGTTCCTATGATCACATTGAAAGGTTTCATGATTATACCTTTTCACTTGAATCTAACAAACGGCGACAGATCAGCGATACACATTTTTTTCACCGCATGGAAGTCGCGCCCCGGTTCCTGCGCAGGAGCCAAATAATAAAGGTCCTTGTTAACTTCGTGGGCTGTCACATTTTGTTCTGACTGGTGCGCCTTGGCCGAATTTTTTTTGTAAAGACTTTGGGAATGAATGTCAATATCAGGCTCGATTAAAGGTTGTGAACTTGACGTGATATCTGGAGGATGCCCTGGGTGACTAAAGTCTTCCGAATAGCCCAAAAAGACATAGACATCTTTGTAGGTGGAAAATTTCATCTTTTCCATCCGGATAAATGGCACTGGGCACTGAATATTGTGCATCTGAACCGAAGTTACTAAAAATCAAAGTGTGATATACGGATTTAAAACCAACCTTGTTGAAGATTTTCTTTGGTTATTATTTGCTTGTCTGCAAGCTTTCTTGGGAGCAATCTCAAGTATCCACGGTGCTCTATTACTTTTTCTAGAGAACCCTCGTCTTCCCGGATTTTTTGCCCCCCTTTGTTGAATCGACCATCACGTATTGCGAGTATCTCTGGTTCTTTATTGATCCACTTTGGAATCGTGCTCAAAGTGATAGATAACTCTTTGGACGCAAGTTTCGCAACCTTGTGTGTGGATTTCCCGGGGTTCAGTTGCATTAGCTTTCTGATGTATTCGAGTATCACCAATTTGTTCCTTGTTCCACCTGTTTCTGGCTGTTCTGTTCTGTATTGAGCCGTTGGTTTCTGTTATTTCGAGGGCCGTTTCTTTTGTGCCTGTAAAGACATGATGACCTTGAGGAATATTTCATGGATCAGTTTTATACACTTTCTTCTTGCCTTTTCTAGAAGGACACAAACATTTATATCAAAGGGGTGTGATATGCAAAAGACTTACCGTAGCGAAATCCACACTTTGTTCTCCCAGGCTCTCCTCACCGTCCAAAACTTCCTCATGCAATGGGGGCTTATTCGAAAGCCCTCTGATGGAACAGTCGTTGTCTCCAAAAGAGCCTCCATTTCCGGCAACAAAATAGATATTTTTCAAGGATAAAGAGGCGGTTCTCTTGAGGGCACTGGATATTGAATATTCGAAGGGACTTCGATCAGGAATTTGAAAATGTACAAGAAAATCAAGGACTAGATGTGACAGTCTTCAGAGTAAGCACTCAAGATCTGTGCCATTGCCAGGACAAGCCAGAAGATATAATCCTCGGTGCCAGATTTGGACATGGCTTCACGTCGAAGTCCTCTGGGGCAAATGGCCTCTATTGAAGGCTTAAACCCGTGTTGGGCTACACGTAGTAAAAAGATACAGACAGTATGCGCCAACAAAGCCCCAAATATTCCCCCTTCAATGCAAAACGTAAGGCTATCCCCATCACGGAAAGCCCCGTCAACAAGGTGCTCCGCGGCGTTATGAAAAACCACCGCTTTGCTCCGTCTAATGCCTAGGGCGTAACAAAGAAAGAAGCGGGAGCCAGCCTGTACAGCCTTATATGTCTCCTTATCCCCTATTAGAGTAGCTTTGGAACGTAGTTCTGAATATATCCTTATAACCAGGTTTTAATATTTATTGCTTAGTAATTTTTCATAGCGTTTAGCCATACTGCACCTACCAACAGCCCCATGCTCAATACTTCGTCCTCAGACTCCATGATTGCGTGTATCTAGTTTGATAATTAAATAGTATATGTTAAGGTTAGTCCTTCCCTCCAGAAAATCAGAATACATAGAAAACACCTACAAAAGCGGTTGATCATATATAAAGCAGATCGGCGGAGTATCCTCGTACAAATATGTCATATAGAGAAATCTGACCAGAGCTTCCCAAAAAGTTTCCCAATGCATCTGGCACGGCGCGGAAAGCTGCCGTCACAGTCATGGTTTTCACAGCAATTATTCTTCGCCTACTCGAAAGGGAAATCTATAATCGAAAACTTTCGCCAAACAAGTTTCAAAAAGACAATGCCGACTCCTGTGTAAACTACGATACTCTCATCTTTTAATTTTAAACTCTCTATACCCAGACTATGTGGACCATGTACCCATGGTAAACCATATACCAAATTTCTAAACGTTGGTTCTCAACCGGGCAAGTGGCCGGGCGTCTAAGGTATGTATTTATTACGTTGGTATATTCCTATCAGCGAACTGGTAAGCAGGATATCTCAAGGCAGTCTGACTGAAATTCGCAACCTAGAAGAGCGTGGCACTTTTGTCATTGTTTTTGACAAATTTCTTTTTGCGTCGAACGGCGGATGTAATTGACAACATCTTTGATTTAACTTCTACACACCACGCCGCCCAACATCATGTCTCGAGCTTTCCATATGCCTACGAGATAGCTTAGGAAATGTGCGTCGTGAGTAAAGTCTAAAGGAAACTTAATGAAGATATGGATGATATGCTTTTGACGTGAAGCAAAGGATACTAGTCAACTTGTGGTAAACGATAATGCGTTATGCTTGAGAAACGAAAAAATTACCGACCAAGAAATAAAGGTTTTGTGTTGTCTTCGACACAATGCCCCACGAACGTTTCGCCGAAGAGTCATACTGGGGTATGATAGTAAATCCACCTCCAAGGTCAAGAATGTACAGGCTCCAATAGGAACACACAAAGTAATTGTGGTCTATCGTACGCCATGGTCGTGACGGTTGCCAACGAGCGTTTTAAGTTAGGGCTTTATACCTACATTCTTGAATGAGAAATGGCACCTCGTTAATGCCTATGTCAGATTAATGATCTTCACTCTTGTACAGTGTTGACCCTGATGATATGCGAACTCCTGCTGGAATCACATTTCAAATGTTGCGAGTTCTATATGAGCCTCTAGCTACATCACTGTCTTCAGCTGTCAAAATCACTGTTCCTAAACCTGCTTATTTCATGTTTGGTTTCTCGTTGTTTCGATATCTGATACACATATCACGAGCCCTGAGCCCTTCTATTCGTTAAATCCTTGTATTTGGGCAGCGTATATGAGTTCGGAGCGGTCTTGCAAGGAAGTCGCTCGTCAACGAGCTTGTATATGAGCTGGCTATAGATTTGCATAGAGGCATGTAGATAAATCCGAGGGAGCTGACTAGAAGGCCGTCCTGAACACAGGAGACAAGCCCACTATACATTAAAGGTGAATTCTGAAGTGTGGACCGAATGAGTATGCAAGGACCTACGTATTCGCAACATTGAAATGATACCCAGGAATTGTCCTTTGCATGGATTGACATCGCATATAACTCGAGGTGCACTTCTTTGGACTAGACATCGGCTCAGCCATTCACGATTTGTGCTTTCCTCAGAGCTATTTTGATTGTGACGAATCGTGTGTAGAGAGTGACCATTACGACCAGATGAGAATGCAGATGTTTTTTTGATTCATCGACCTCTGGGTTGAACATATTTTCCGAAGAACATCTGCTAAAAATGCAATTCTGATGTTTTCATAATCGTGCCGTATAGCAGTGAACCTGAACCGTACAGAATATACATCGGTATTCCCTGTAACTTGTTCTTCCACGATCGATAGATCAACTGTGTCTTTTCGTATTCATAATCAAATCCGGAATAGGTGTAGGAGGACTGGGTAGCAATGACCTTGAAGATCCTTTCTGATAATCGACACTAGTACTTGAGAGAAAATATGCCATCTAACCCACCTTTAACCCCCCCCCGGAACCTCGATTTCCGAAGAACAGGTATTCGTGTTCTGCTGTTGCAAGTGATACTTGAACAAGCGTTTCGTTCGCACACCATTCTGTCACAGTACCAGTGCCGAGACACTCTTTTTTTCAGATAGTCTACAAAGCCTTGCAAGAAGGCATCGGCTAATTGTTACCTGTCGAGTTATCCACCTTATCAGACTTGGTCATATTATGCGATTACGTACTCTTTCGTGGAGGACCTTCGCTAGACACTCTGATCGCTTTCGGACCCGTCCTCGCAAATGACACTGAACTTTCAATTGTTCCAGACATTTGATCAATTTCGACGACAAACATCAATATGAGAGTAGAGACTTGGAGTACAGGTGACCCACACCATCAGTATCGTTCACAATCTCTTCACCTACAGTGTTTGATCATCTTGACTATGGGTATGATTAGTTGGGTTGGTACACCATTGATAGTATGGGTGCCTAGATTCTTCCTTGGGAAATAGCGCAAAGCTTCTGAGGCTAATATCATTGGTACAGCACGGTCTTCATCTCAATTATCCATTTTCCTGGTAACTTCGTATCGATTAGGGCAAGATGGCCGAGCGGTCTAAGGCGCTAGCTTAAGGTACCAATCACATCTGATGGACATTCGCTAGTCCGAAAGGGCGTGGGTTCGAATCCCACTCTTGTCAAAACCACTTTTTTTTTGCATCTTTCACTCTTTGTCCTAGCGATTGCGACATGGACTACACCATATTTTCTCTGAAAATGTAGCACGGTGCGAGAATATACGGACAAAACGTATGAGGACGTGAAAGAATACAACAGGAAAGCAAGCCTGCGCAGGGCTTGCTTCGGGGCATGATCCCTGGCCGAGCATGCTTACAGACGTTTGTTGGAAGCAGTCATCCGTCTTCACTCAGATTCCAATTGCTAGTTTGAGAACTTACTTGCTGATGATGACGAGACGGGGGACCTGACAGTCGAGGAATCTTCCGAGTTGCTGAGATACACTGAATTGCAGCAGCGCCGATTTAAGAGAAGCAGACGGAGAGCTTCTTCTGGCCGAAACCTTTCCCGCCACGTAACAAGAAACTGAAGGGGCCAGTAGGCGATACGGGGTGTCTGCAGGGATACTGGGTTCATCCGCAAAGGGCGTGGAATTGGCACCCAGAAGCCTGTGCTACGGCAGCTCGGGATTCTGACTGACGTTGCTTCACGTTTTGCCATAAAGGTTACAGGAAAGCTGAACAATGGGCAAACCTTGTAGGAAGTGTATCTGGTTCAAGGAATAAGGGTTTGGAGGACGCCCTACATCTATAATGGATTTTTTGACTGGCTGTCGGGAATCAGATCACAACAGCAAATGAGCTTCGGCGGTCTGTGTTATACATGGCAAGAATCTACAGCTGGAAAGATCCCATCAATGAGCGACTTGAATGGGCCAAGGACGGCAAGGGAAAACGTTGAATGCGGATAGTTTTGCACGGAGATTTGAAGACATGGGACAGACAGTCCATCAAGAAAACTATGCAGAATGGAAGACGAAGAAGTAAGGAAGCCAATGACAGAGAGTTGTTACTGCTACAAAAATAAAAAAAATATAAAATAAATGTTTTTGACAAGAGTGGGATTCGAACCCACGCCCTTTCGGACTAGCGAATGTCCATCAATGTGATTAGCACCTTAAGCTAGCGCCTTAGACCGCTCGGCCATCTTGCCCTAATCGATACGAAGTTGCCAGGAAAATGGATAATTGAGATGAAGACCGTGCTGTACCAATGATATTAGCCTCAGGAGACAAGCTGTCTTAGGTGAGCGCAGCGAGCCCACAGCTTTCTAAAAGATTGTGCCGGCCTAGGTCTGGCCTTTGCCTACGGCACGTGATGGCAGTCTAGGTGGCATAAGAATATAAGGGTGGATGATAGCTACATAGGAGAGATAGAGATCATTTACCAAAATTATTGACATATGTCATAACTAAGTTAGCACAAAGCTCTTACCCAAACTAAGCACCGCTGAAGTTATTCCCAAATACGGCAGAGGACTGCTCACCGAGCCTCATCTGACTGTGACTACCTCTCAGATATTGTTTAAGCAAGCATTCACAGTCGGTTCCAGGTATTCTACAAAGTCTGATGATGGAGAGAGTGTGGTATTAAGATTGACGTATCGAGAATCTGACTATTAGGCCCGAATGCTTGCTTGCTCAAACGACACGTGACACTGGGAGGGATTGCTTGGATATTTATACTTGAGATCCTGCTTCCAGTACATGCAAACGTGACGAACTCATACAATGACTTTTCACTATCGTGAAACAATATTCTTACAACATATAAAATAGGAGAGAGGAACATGCTTTAGAGATAGTAATAATGATAAATCATCCATGGATGTATATACAAGGAATAGTCAACTAGATAAATCGCCTCTAAGGATGACTCCCAGCCCATGCGTTACATACGAGAACCTCTAACTCCCAACCAAAGAAATAAAGGAAGAGGAAGGATTAATCATCGCTATCTGAATCAGGTCCGTCCTCTGCAAACCGACGCCTCCGCTCCTCATCAAGCTCTCGGTATGTGCTGTAACTCAGCAACAAAAAGGCAACGATAATCAAAACGCCGCCTGAAAGAGCGGCAGCTGACAAGGGCTTTCCAGTTCGTAGCCAGTCCACGATGGCAACCAGAAAGATGGTCAATAGCGCTGCTACAGACGAGAGGACTGGGGAAGTTAATGACATCAGAACTAGGAAGGAACCGGAAAATGCTAGAAATGAATTGTTAGCGACCGCAAAGTTCATAGAGCGTGAAGGAAACATACTGGCATTTGCAATAACAGAAATCAGAAGCATCCAGGCGGCTTCACCAGTAGGCCAACGGAACGTTTCCAGTCCTGTCCAATGCAATATAGGCAGAGGGAACCACAAGACGAGCAATGTGAATGTCCCAATCAAGCTTCCGACTGTATTCGCAAAGATCATGCTTCGTCCGGGACTGGTGCCTTCCGGAGGGCACGCCAGTTTCTTATAAAGTACCTCGTATAACCCGTACAACACACTTCCAACACCAATGACAATATTGCCTAGTGTGCGGTTGTCAGCAGAGCCACTGCTCTCGCCTGCCTCTGAGCGGGAATCGCCGTATGCAACGACCAAAACGCCGACAATAGCCACCAAGACGGAGAAAATTTTATCGAAACGAAGTTTATCTTTCAATAGCGGAACGGAGAATGCGTAAGCAAAGAACGCTGAGCAATTATATATAGCGGTCAAATCACTGGCTGTCGTCATGTTCACTGCAACATACCAGCTACCGCCGGCAATGGTCAAGGCACTAGTTATGAAAGCCGTGGTCTTCAGCATATAAGGGACCGGCGATCGATGGTCGTCTCGGGTGGTAAGATGCAGGTCCTGCCGTTCCACCATCTGGGCTGTGGTGCGCAAGAGGAATACATGTCTTCGCCAGAAAGCGTCCCAGGACAGTTTTCGTTTTTGGATTCGCAGGATGAGGAGTTGTGTCGGCCATAGTAACGACCAGGAGCCGTGGGTAAGATATCTAGAACGTGAAAGAAATTAGACGAGGAAAGGAGCATCATAGGGAGTGGGATGACATACAGCATACAATATGGCTTATCCCAATGAAGCTCATGTTGAATATAGACCGCCGTCTCGGTCTGAATCACAAAACTGATCAAACTCAACAGCAAAAAGCCCGAGGCTAGTATATATTTCCGACGGGTAAGATTCTTGTCTTCGACATCCGGTGTTCGACTGCGAAAGGTGGATCTGCGAGACATATGCGGTCTTTCGAGGAATCGTTCATGGGATTCGGCGAAGGTATTGGACTCCCGTTGCGGTCCGTCTTCTTTTAGTAGCGGTTGTTGCGAATGCGCATCGTTTGTCCGATGGAAAGGTGAGCGGAAAGGCATGGTTCCGGTATTGACGTCGTCTTCTTCCCAGACATTGAACTCGTCGGGGTCTGGATGTTGATGATGTTGTTGTTGCTGCTGCAAAGATTCTTCTTGCAGTCCAGTTTCGTCGGGAGGCCGCGCCAGGCGTGTATCTGCTGGAAACGAAGCCACAATGACGGTTCACCGAGTAGATATTAGATCAATAAGTAAATCAGCGAACAGTGGTAAGCCACGATGTTCAATGAGTGGCTACTTCAGCGGTAGAAGCGGGGCGTAGGTAGGGACAGTGGGCGTGACCGATTATGTAAGTTATGTAATATACGTTGAAGATGTAACGATTCAAGGTTCAACGATGTGTCCGAGTCATCTGCAGCAGTGAGATAAGTGAATGGGTTTAATATGCTGGTATCAAGGGACGCTAAGGATGGGACTAGGCGGAGCTGATATGGCCGCGTGCAATGTGTTCGGTGTTCACGGGGTGTCAGGAAACTGGAGAAATTCAGGTCAATGATGACAGCAAGGGGTGAGACAAATGGTTCAAGAGAGGGGCCTGGAAAGAAAGTAATGATAATTGCATTGACGCATCAACAACAGAGCGTAGAGTGTAAAGTACAGAATCGTAGAATGAGACGGTTCAACCACCGCAGCCTCCGATCCAATCGTTCAATCCAGGGGACCAGGACTGGCCAATCAGAACCGGAGGATGCTGTCGATCTTGCCTTGGTTCGGTACTATCACGTGATGTTGTAGCCTGAGGCCATTAACAGCATCTGCCTTCGCAGACAAAGCAACCACGGCAACTTCTACGTCCTATGAGATTTTCACCCATTTACACGTAACGCCTGCATCATTTGAGAAAGCCCTGACAGGTCTTTTCAAAGGCAACGAAAATGATCTCGCTCGTATAATCAGTTGTCAATTTTAAAATTGAAGAGAAGGGTCGAACAATGCCCGGCGATGAATACTCCGCCATCAGCGGAGGCGGAAAGTTGAAACTAAAAGGCTCCAAAGTGAAAGATGGCCGGATAGACAAGACGAAAAAGAAGAAAAAGAAGGCAGAATCAGAAGGAGCCACAGCAGAGGCAAGGGCAAAATCGACAGAAGCAGAGACTGAGAAAGAAGAAGCTCTTGAGCGACAATCTGATACTATCGACAGCAAGAAGCCGGACGATGAGCTATCAGACTCGGGCGAGAAGAGGGTCGTGTTCAAGACCGAGGCGGAGAGGAAACATGAAGAGCAACGGAAGAAGAGGGTGTGTATTCTTCTATTTACCGCCAGAGCAAAGAGAGAAACAATCTAACAGGACAACAGTTAAACGACCGACTGCGCCGGGAAGGCGTGAAGACACACAAGGAACGAGTGGAGGAACTGAATCGATATCTGAGTACACTCAGTGAGCATCACGACATGTATGTCATCTTCCATCTCTCTCTGGCAAGGGTCTTACTGACATGTTCAATCCAGGCCAAAAATCGGACCAGGATAACACGTCTTGCTTGGTTTTATCACTTTTGCTTCTCCTGTCTGGCTGTATTTCCAGATTTCTCTTACGAAGAATCGATCCACATCCAAGCATTTCCCTTCCACATACGCAATAACCACGTCGGCCCCAGGACTATGTCGAGGACATGTTAAAATCAAAATAAGCTTCATCCAGAAATATGTCTTGAATCGATTCGAAAATTTTAAATTGATGATTATAATAATAGAAACATCATTGAATGTACGTCGTTGCTACAGCCGCTGACGACAAGGATCTCAGTATAGCCGGGAAGTGATTGGACGGAAGAGAGAAGCGGGTTCGTCCCATCTCTGTAGATCTTCACTACGTACTCATTTGCGAGAGGCAAGTGTTGGGATGAATTAGTAGACGGTCTCGATAATTGATAAATCGATGATATGAAATTGGTATTGTATCTTTTGGGATGAAATGGTGAAATGGTGACTTGGCTATAGATAAGGGTGAGTCACAGATAGCGACTCTTATGATAAGCTCAGATACGTGTACACCGTAGGAGAGATAATTGATGGATGAATATGTATAGATTTCAATATGTATTATCTGACAGTATTTCAAAAATAGATCCTCTCCCTCTGTACGATGACCACCAGATAGTACCAATCATGGAATTCCGTTGCTGTGATCCCAGAACCCAAAACCAGACATCCGTTGAGACTTTGCCAGTATTATCCCAAACAGGAGAGATATCGATAGATCGATTCGAGGTGAAACGGCAGGTAGACGTCGAATAAACCGAAAGATCCAAAACCAGACCTAGCCGTAGAGCTCAGAAGAAGAGATAGGACGCCGTGGAACACCATGCAAAAAAGCTCGCAAATCGCAGAGAGAAGTAGTAAAACTAAAATCCGGGTATTTGTATACGATAACAGAATCGCATCGCTAATTCCGAATGAATTCAAATGAGAGAAGAAGAAAAGGGTTAGACACCCTTGATGACGGTCGTTCGCTCGCTGTTGAGTTTATCTGCGTTTCGGGCATGTGACTCCTTCTTGCAATCTTCCAGGCCGCTGCAGGCGTGCGATTCGAGCATGCGGTGCTTGTCGCAGAAGTGGCCGTTGCAGAATGTGCAGTCGCCGATGATGCGTTGAGCTGCATTCTTGCACTCCTTGAAGTTGCAACGGGGTTTGCGGGGAGGCATGATGATGTGTTCGTTCGGGGGGTTCTCGGCGAGAAGGTGGAAAATTGTTCGATGTGTTGGAGTCGGTTGCAGAGAATAGCGAGGAGAAAACTCTTTCTAATTTCGAGAGTGGAAAGGTATATAAAGGATGGGTGGCAATGTTGGAGTGCCAAAGAAGGAGAGGGAAGAGAGGTAGCGTAGTCACAGGTCTGGTTGTATGGAGCTTTCGGAGATGTGTCCGATAACGGCCGAGATAACGACAGTCAGTTTAGCCTGGGTGATTCACCACAACCTGATGTAGAGGATAGAATAACTTCTGGAGTAATGCAGAAGAATAGGAGGATTTGGTGGTGGACAAGCGCGGTAAAAGAACGCCAAGCGCAGCAAAGAGAGGATAAAACGTAGATGGAGTGGTTGGGGATGGAGTGGCACACAGGGATGGGGGAGAGCAACGTTATATACCTAGCACTCTATAAGCGGCTAGTGCCCTTAATAATAAGGAGAAGTGACTAGAAGAAAGGAGCGTGACCTGTTCCAGGACTGACTTAGGTATTTCGTTAGTAAGAACCCTTGGGTCGGACTGTCAGAGTTTTGGCGGTTGACCTGTCCTGGGCGGACACGAGCGCCAGGACCTGCGCAGCTGATGAGGCGAACGACGATCCGACGCATGCTACGGGAAGAGACAGACCAAGAGCAGAATGCCCGAAATGGGGTAGACCAAGGCTACGGAGTACGGCGATTAGATTCATTAGAAATGCAGCCATGGACCCATTTATTCAGAAGTTAATGGTGCCGGTGGAGGCGAGGTGAGGCGCGGCAACTTTTCATTGTAAATTTGTTAAGGAGTTTGGGCTAGTCAACTAACAGCTAGCTTAAGTGTGGAGTACAAGAGCGACTAGTGATTCATCATCAATCAATGATCTTCTGTAGTCCTCCTCTTCGAGTCTTCGGCATCTGTCATAGCCTTCTTCTGCGTGCCGAGAAGAATCCTAATACTATCGCCTAGTAGTCGTACTTTCTCTCGCGGGTCCGAAAGGGCGTGGTCATGTGACTTCCATTCTCTATTTCTTTTGGAATCTCTTCTATACAGCTCAACCCGAATGTACCTTTTCAAGGAGTCAAACCCGCTAGCAAGTTGAGCGTTAGATGATCATCCATTTTCCCGGCAACCACGGCCCAACAAAGAGTGTCTTTCTGTTAGATAGAAGAGAAAGAGTGACTAACAGACCAGTGGACAGCCGGATTCGGAAATAAGGCGGAATTGCCGGGGAGAACAAGCCTGTCGGCACCTCAGGCATCACTCAGGCATCAAGGTACCTATATAACTAACGAGATCGGTTGGTTACATCTCGATGTTGACGGTTGGCCATCCGTTTTCATGGCATGTCCAAAAACTCTAATATCAATGAAGTACGTACGTGCTTGGTAAATTGACTGCAATTGAGGGCACCAATGAGTCATGACTGAAACGTATTCTCACGACAGACTTTGGGATGATGGTATCATCCTATCTTTACTTGAATGCTAATAGTCGGTGTTAGAACTCAAAGTACAGACGAAAAGCGGTACGTATCAGCCATCAGACCATTTATTACGTGGCAAGCAATCATCAGGTGACGGCCACCTCTTGTCTGAGCCAAGCGGTCACATACACCAGCCACCTGGCTGCCGCTAACCGTCAACAATCTTACCTACCTATAAGCTTTAGAATTCTGAGATGAGGTTGATCACATAGACTTCCTGATTCGCCAGGTTGTTTCGCGCGTCCATTACAGCCCTTTAGTCAAGTAAGCATTTTCCAATTCATTCAAGCATTTATTACTCACAATATAATTTTACGCTTATCAGTGATGTAATCCTCTATAAGCTTTCTGATGATTGCTCGATCTTCCTCGGTCTGGTACTTCGTAGGGTCTTTCGAAGTCAGTCTGATTTAGCCACATGGACTAACTTTCCTCACTGTGAAATAAGCCGGGAACATCAACCATCAGAAAATCGCTTCTCCAGGTCTTCCAGACTTTCTGACTTTGGGCCTGGTATACCCATGATCTCCGCCGCCTAAATCACCCACAGTCAGCTAAATTCTGTGTCATCCTCGATTCCTTTCTTACTTCATCAAAGATGTCCAAAAACTTCTCAGTATCGAATTCAGCAGCAAATAGATGCCGCTCAAAACCGAGAAGTCGTGTCTTCGTTGCCTCATTTTCCTGTGCTGAGGGCCCAGGGATTATTCCGATCTTAACTCCAGCCACGTCTGCTGGAGTACGTCGAAGTACAATTTGTGGCGCAAATCATGTATAGAGATCACTGGCAACCGAAAATGATATACCAGTCAATCCTTCCAGAAGTGAAGACTTTCCGCTTGACTGGTCTCCCACCACAACTAGCTTCACACTGTCAGCGTTCCTGACGATGAAGGTGTGCAGTGTTCGTATACCTGAGGCAGAGAAACATTCTCGCTCACTCCAAGCTCACGCAATTTGTCAATGATCCCGAGGATGCGCACTCGTTTGTCATTGTCAATTTGGTCAATTGCATGACCAATTCTTCTTGTCACTGTGATCTGACGTAATTTCAGATGCTAAGGATTCCAAGGTGGACTTTCTTCAATCTATACGAAGGTACAAGATCCATGCCGCCCTATTCTTGAAAATTGCTAGATGCTCTTTATATAAAAATCATAATCAGAATCAATCCATGGTTGCATCGCAACCTAGTAGGCCTTCGTATCGTCATGTTCTATCCCTTCATTACTGAGAGTCAACTTTCCCATGCCACATTTGTTGATTGCGCAATTAAATAATTTTGAGGCAGCAGTATAACGCGAAACAAGCTCACGGTAGTGGATACATTAAATCATGTATCATCTATAAACACTGCACGTATTCAGAGGGTTAATAATGAAAGGTATGAGTGAAGAAACCCCAATTCTGGTATGTCAGGAACTGCTGGGATTGATAACATTGTCATTATTGACCAGTAGAGACATGCAAAGTTGTAGCTCGATGAGTGTAGACTGATGTGAATTTCGTTCAGTAAGATATCCAGTTCTTGTCGGTCTTGAAAAGAATGTTATTGTGTTAACGTTTCGTTCGACCACATCGCATCTTCGAACATGCGGAACAAAAGGTGGAATGTTCGGCATTCGCTCAACAAATATTAAAGTATGTACACAAGAAGAGACTTGATTGAGCGATATATCTCGTAATGGTGTTCTGATGCGTAACGTGATCAACTCACTGGCACGGAAACAGACATGCGAGCCCATACTTGAGAATAGTAACTACTCACTCTAGAGCTATTGTAGAAGAATTAAAAGCCTATCGCAATTTTGTAAGGCATGCTCATTTGCGGATCAACGTCAATGTCTATCTATTGTAGCGTGCGGATCCATTTTCGCCGGAAGTAACGCACTACCATGAAAAGAATAAAATTCTGCAACCTTGTATGGGTTGCTCTAATCCTGAATTGAAACTAGGAATTTACGGTTCGGAAAAAACTAAGTATCGAGGCGAATATGAGAGTTTGTTGTTACTTGCACTCAAGAAAAAGAAATTTGAACTTTTGTTTTCATGGACTATTATTGAATTGCGCCATGAAGATTGACGGGATCAAACCTCAAAATTATCTACATAGAAGGGCGTCAAGTCCACAGACACCCCAATTCGACGCTGTAGGAGTTAGGCTTCGCGGTTGAACCCTCACGGCCCATATCTCTGTAATCAAACGAAGCAGTCAATTCACTTCTTAGAGCGAGAAACACAAACTTTTTGTTCCTTCCTGCCATAACACTAGCTGTAAATTGCCCCATTTTAGGCCCCGGCCCAATCGATCAGTAACGCAGGTGGACAAATAAAATAGTTTTTCTCTTGTTGTCTTTAAATTATCAAAATTCTCGTGTTCTATGACAGAACATCGAGAATTTCCGTAAGATAACTCTTTCGCGGAGGTGGACAATTCTTACGTCGTGTAAAGTGATCCACCGCCAGCTGGGCGCTTCGGACACTATGCTCAATATTCCCGGTAGGCTCATCCTCCATTTCAACAAACTGGCCTAGAAAGGCCATGTTGGTAGAGTATGAGGGAATAACCAGAGGACGGTCATTGTAATGTCGAACCCGTAGTGGTGACATAGCATAGGGGCTGATACAGGGGATTGTGATCGAGTTGGCAAGTACAGTTTTTGGGAAACCTAGATGCCCGAGTAGTTCTTCCATTATCTCAGACCCAGTGCACGAAAGCATTGGTTTTTTGACAAAGTCCCCTAAGGTTTCCGGATATAAAGCCCATCCCCAAAATACGCTGGTAGTCTTCGGTTGGTTGTGAAAGACGGGCTGACGAGGGATATTGATATTTAAAAACCAGTTGCTACCAGGAAACGATAGGATTGGCTGGGCTCCCGGCTCATTTCTAGTCAACTTAACAATTTGATCAAAGAACGCGTCATCCTTGAGAGTAACCGTGAATGTCTCCAGTATTGAGTCACTTTTCCCCGGGTAGAAATTAGAAGGATTTCCAAATTTGCCGGATTTTTCAGCTAGCTTGAACCACAATGACCATTCGGTATTGATATCTGGGGAAAGAGATAGCTTGGGAGCAGCTGTGTTCGATCCTAGAACACTTCCACTTCCCGAAGCCCCAAGAGTGACGAAGACTAGATCAGTAGGATCAAGTGTAATGATCCTCTCCGACCCATCAGCAGTGAGATATTTGATTTCGGAAAATGTAGTTGGGTCGCTATCTGGATAGGCCAATAGGTCTATGACACGATCCCCGAGACGAAAGTCGACATTTTGCTTTTTGAGATATCGGGTAATGGGCTCAACGATAGATTCATACATCGAGTAATGCATGTCAATGGGACCACTCAGCAGGTCGCGATTGATAATGTCATGCAAGTATCTATGAAGGTGGCGCCGGAGTTCCACCACACTGTGCTGAGGTTGAAAGGCAAAACTGCGGGAGATTCAGCGATGAACAGAGAGAGTAGTATGGAACAGTAGACCCACGTGGTCGACAATATCATCCAGAAGTTAGTTTCTAAAAATTCGGAGGAGAATACATCCGCAATGGTCTTATTGCCCAACTCGTGATCTGTCTCAACAATCACACGGATCAATTCCAAGCGATGCTGGAGAGTGAGCCCAAGATTTTGAGTATCCAGCATTTCGGGGCCAGATCCGCCTTGGAGGATAGCCCGGCTTAAATTTGCCGCTTGTGATCTTTCCTCCGCGGTTCGATGCTTGCGACGCTTCTTCCATGGCATCGCTCCGACATCGATTCCCGGAACCTGAGATAATAATTTCTCCACGCAGCTATCATGATAGGAAATGCGTTGTCCACCGTGCACAACGTATCCAGTAGAGTCGTCGCCGTAGCTGGTTAGTCCTCCACCTGTAGAAGGATGCATATCAAAAATATGAATATTGGCAGAAACATCAGAATCCTTAATCAGGAACACAGCAGCGGCGAGGGAGGCAATCCCTCCACCCACGATCCATATGTCAGGCTTGTTTATGTCTGTCATTTTGAATAGCTTTTCTCTAGAGTACTTAGAAAAAAATAACGTTGGTTGAATGATGGAGTGGGTGTACGTAGTCCGTTTATAGTTGTGGTCCGGGGAACGAGAGTGGCGTGAGGTAGGGTTGCGTGATCCTACAACCTTGAAAGACTCATAATGACGCGTATCCTAGAGGCAGTCTCCAACTGATTCATAAACTAGTACCGTGGTACTGCCAGTTGCACAGGAAAGATAGTAGATAAGTCGAGATCTTTAGCTTTTGTGATTTGAGCATGCTGTTGTCTAATGCCATAGAGTGTCACCACGCCACTTTTAGTTCATTCAATATATTATCAGCAACCGCAACCAAGCAAATATTCCGATCTCGTTCTCTGCATTTCTTAAAAACGATTTATGCTATAGTGAATACTGCTTAATAATAAGGAATAGATTCACTCATTGTGCCTCATTCAGCCTAGTTCCAAAATGTTAATATAGGGTTAGGGTTAGTAATCCCACCCCTTGAACTGAGTTCAGGGGTACATAAATGCTACACCACCGCGCGAAAAGACCAAAGTGAGGCGGCCCGCTGGGGATCAAAATTGATTTGTATTTTCAATAATGACCATGTGCTGGTAATGGTTCATACACAATTGTCGTTATGTCAGATTGAGATAAAAGTGATGTCTGATTTTGCAGGCAATCGCAAATTGGCCCAAGACGTCGCCAGATGCTAGTCATCCTCGAACCCAGGCAGCAAGTAGGTGTGGAAATGGCCTAATCCGCCATCGAGAAACATGGGCAAGTGAAGTCCAATCCATTCTCAAACCATACGAAGGGGAAATGGTCTCGCCCAGAACAATATCGACATCGATTGCAAGAGTCATACGTGAGTGTACTTGGATAAGTGATGGATGTGACTATTCCTCGACAAGTTGACAGTCTAGTCATGTGTTAGCCCTCTTTCAGAGTACAAATTTGTCATCATTAATGACTTATTTCATCCCATCATTAACAGTGTCAGGAGGGGCATATGATATGGTAGTCATTCGAAGATGACAGGAGTATCGAAGCCATATTCCCTGGGATTAACCACCGACTTTGTAATTACTTGTGTTTTAATTTCTGAAAACCAAAACTCTCCCTTGACATTACTATCTGGATGCTCGGTCCAGCGTAATCTCCGAAGAGATAATAGACTGGAACCTGCGCCATTGATAACTAACGAAAACGAAACTTGCGAGCAAAATTCAGCCTGAACTTGAGTTCAACAAGTAATCCCTTGTGTAACACAAACTAGGACGTGGCTGGCTTGAATGGCAAGTCAACAGTGAGTAGTCAATGGCTACTCTGCGGAGCTGGGCTGATACTGGTATCAGACGAGGATGTTCCTGCCAGTTAATAAGGAGTCATATAATGAGTCACGTCAGCATTCTGTTGTTGTTCACTGATTTTGAGTGTCGGTGATAAAGTATAAAGAGGGCCTACCCATCCATCTCAGTAGACAGGCCTGTAGGTAAGAATTCAAATTCTTTTCAAAAACAAACTACCCCCTGGAATCCACAGGCACAAATTCATATACCTACAAATCCTTGCCATTTCTACAAACCACTACCTGCCCTACATACGATGGCCGCCGCTGGAACGTTATTAGATACTAAGTTGCCACCTCTTTGGTCCCCTTCGAGTATCAATGGTCAGCAAATCCAGGCAGATGCAGATGTTGAATACACCGTGGATAATGGGGAAGCCGACATCGTGTGTTACCTTCAGCATACATATTTCAACAATTGCAATCCGACGGACTATCCCGACGTCAAGGATATGCAATGCTCTATGAAGGGTTCATTGAGAGACTACCCAATCATGGTTGAGAATGGCGTCGGGCATTTGTACCTCAAATTTACAACAGCTGGTAAACACAAAGTGTGTCTTGGTGAGAAATATGTGACCATTAAGGTGACAGAACCACGACAGGATACAACGAGCGCGGGAGTTTGGAACGAAGTGTAACCTACGCGAAGATGGCCGAACGCCCTTCGAGCAAGGGAACTGTGGCACACTTTGACTTGATCAATCACGCCTACAAGTTCCTGTTTACTGGGTGGTTATATCCATGAACGCTGGTGCATCAGTCCACCATATAAGGAGTTGGTGACAATTCTATTTGCAGTTTGTACCTAGGTGCAGGACTCAATTAATCTACCATACTTCCACTCCTACCTACCTAACCTTGCGTAGTTGAGATTAGAGTGGCGCGGAGACAGTATCGTGATCCTATTGAAAATCACTATCTGGTTTGAAATTAAAATCGTTCATGTGTGGCAGTCGTTTTAGCCCATCTTGGGGACGTAGAGGTTCCAGCAAGACACAGGTATCAAATACCTCAGCGTAGTAGTATGGTTAAGGGGTTAGGGTCATTCCAGCCCACACGTGTCTCTCACACATGTAGATATATGTAGGCCACCAGCCTCTTCATACGTAGATCAGCAGGCCTTGGATACATATACCATGTCGACTTGCCAATCATACCATCAATTCATAAGTGACTTTATCAATCAAACGGAATCGGCCGTAACCCCCCACCACCCATGCGCTTCCTCATCTCTTCACCCGCTGCTATAGTACTAGGAACTTTGATACCACAACAATCTCCCCAAAAGTCTTCACCATGCGTATGATTGTGATCATGACCATGACCCTGTTGGTCTTGCTGTTCAGAGGATGTCGCCTCATCCGACAATTGACCCATCTCCGGCGACGCCGCAATCAAACTTCCAAACAAGAAATGCTGCATAATCGGCAATTTGCCAAGGACTTCCTTGACAAACATCTTCTTCATCCCGCTCTCGATTTTGATCCAGTTCTTTGCGCCAGAGATATCGTCTAGCATGGGACTGTGCCATCGGAGACCCTTGACGGTTTTGACGCTGTCTACCCATCGCACCTGGTCGAGATAGAGATATTTGTCGCCTTCTTCATCGAGCACGGCACTACTGTGGATAGCGCGAGGCGTGATATAGGGATGCTCCACGAGCTGAGAAGCTCCAAACAGGAAAGGAAGGAAATGATAATCGTCTAGTCCCCATACACCATGCGACCCAGCCGGCTCAAGGTAGTACGTCGTTTGTATCCGGCGCATTAGTTGCATATAGCTGTAATAAACCTTGAAAACGAGCATAGGGAAATCTGTACCCGACACAATTCGCAACTCATACAGACACAACAGCCACATCATGAAATGCAGTTCATGCCCAGAGCCGTAATCGAGTCGATCTCGCGATCCGAGGGAATGAATTAGATATGTTGATATCTCATCCACGGCATCTGTATCCTTGATTCCGAGTATCTCGCGATGCCATTCGGGGCTTTGTGATGCGGTATCATCGAAAAGCGAACGGAACGCTGGGTTGCCGAAGCGAGATCCTCCTTGGTCTTCTGCAGGGTTCTTCTCGACTAGAGAGCTCAATAAGTCAATTATGCGTAGGATTTTTTTAATGTTCTCGGGTACTTTTTCATTTTGTATGTCTGTGACGGCCCGCCCGCGGACCTTGTCTGACAGACCAAATATAAATGCGAGAATAAGTGTGTATGCGGGAGAAGATGCGAATGCGTCAAGGTCTTTGGGAGACAGAATGCGACGGCCTGGTCGGCTGAATGTATGCGAAGAGAGATCGATGGGAGTAGGCAGAGCTGGTGTTACTGGAGGCGGGTCTTGTTGTTGGCGGGCAGTAGGAGGGGAACGTCTTGTCTTGCTGGCGCGTAGTTCAGCTAATTTTGCCGATAAATCAGGCTTTGAGCTTGTGCCATTCATGTCGACAGTGGGCATATCGAGCAGTTCGGTCAAAACAGTCGAAACGATAATATTGTGTTGCAAAAGACATGTATGAAGTCAGGCAAGAGCATCGATTACATAACGAGACGGAGCTAGCATTAATATTGCCCAGTCTCACCGCCCGGGAACGGGAGTCACCTGCAGATCCGGCCTCTCATTGGCTCCGCTCGCTCAACCCCGGATACCGCCAAGTCCCTAAGGGCGATATCTCATGACCGCAATTGAGACCACCGCTTCACGAGACCACACCAATTGAAGCCTCTTCGCTGGTGGCAATTGACTCGGGTTTTTGTGTTCACATTTATTTCGCTCCGGCGGTCGGTCTTGACTCTTGAGTCTGGAGAAGAGGTAGGAAACTTCCTTGTCTATCGGCTATCTTTCAACCATTTCAATCTCAGCCAGTCATTTGTGACTAACGAATCAGCAGTTACATGGATAGTCGCGTGGTTATCTTTGCGTGATTGGCCTGGCATTTCGCGAAAAATTCAATTAATTATTTCAACTACATCATAGCCGACTAGCAAAAAGCAACGAATATAACTTATCTGCTGCCCGAGGGTGTTGGTAGGCCCCCCCACGCCATTCCACGAGCATAGAAAAAAGCCCAACCCTTCGAAATGGCTACCAACGGAGTGTCATCAACCGCGAATGGTTCATTTCCAGATAATCAATATCAATCGACCGGCCAATTCTCTAGAGACGACGGGACCACTGCTCGAAATTCGTGGAACGATGAATATAACCAGGATGAAGCGCGACAGAACGGGCAATCCCAGCATCCAGCACTGCAACCGATAACTAATAGAAAAAGCAACGACAGCACCAATCGGAATCTGGCAGGGACAAATGAGAATATCAATTCCAGCGGGAATCACTGTAACAACAATAATAATCAAGCTCAACCCCAGACCCAAACCGATGAAGAAGATGCAGCTGCCCATCAGCCGTGGTTTCGGCGTGTAGCGGAGAAATATGGTACTTTGGAACTAGACAATAAGGGCAGTGTTGCACGAGATCACCTCGCTTTGGGTATTTTCTACCCCCCCATACACAATGATCGGGGATTCCATAGCTAACAGACACAGAACGCACATTCCTCGCCTGGCTCCGAACATCCCTCTCATTTGCCTCGATCGGCATAGCAGTAACCCAATTATTCCGTCTCAACAGCTCCGTATCCTGCCCCCCATCACAACCAACTTCTACCGCCTCGAATATCGATAACATCAACAACAATTACCAATTGCAGAGCCCATTACGGTCATCGCCTTCTCTCCTTGAAGTCCTCCTCGCCCCTCCTTCATATCAATCATCACTCGACACAATAGGTCTCACAGCCACAAAAGGCAGCAGCGGCCGATATCGAAATATCGGCAAACCCCTCGGCGCAACATTCATCGGCATCGCAATCCTGATCCTGGTCATTGGGTTTCACCGTTACTTTGAGTCTCAGTATTGGATTGTGCGCGGGAAGTTCCCAGCCAGTAGAGGGAGTGTTGCGTTGGTATCGTTTGTGGCGGCTGGATTGGTGATTTCGAGTTTTGTGGTTATTCTGGTTATTGCGCCGAATACGACGGAGTTGTAGTTCTTTCCCTTGTTAATGGCGTTTATGGATGTATATATTTTACTTTTTTCATGAGGGTAGTACATATTTGAAATGTTTATGCTATCACCGATCCTTTTACGCCCGCACATTGAACGCCCGTACAGTACCCTCGCAACTGAGGAGGTATCACTAAAACAAATCATGACCCGGAACGCAACGAGACGAAAAACCTATCAAGCAGCAACAGCCTCCTTCTGCCCAGCATCCGGATTCAAATAATTCTCCTTCTCCGCCGCCTCATACTCCTTGATCAAATCCACAACCACGGCCTTTGCTTCATCAAACTCGCCTAATCCTTCCGCAAAGGGAGCTTCCTTTTTGTATTGATCGAGGAACGCATCTCGCCTTCGTAGTCTGTCGTATTGTTGTACGATGCGTTTGAATAACGTTGCGACTGAGGTGTGGTTTGCGAGCATTAGACCGCTGACGCGGTGCGTGTGTTGGATGTAGGGTGATTTCTTGGTCAAGGCGACCTGGATACTTGCGGGGCCCCAGGGGATGAACGAGGCAAGTCGTCGTTCACGGATTCGAAGCAAGGATTTGTGTACATCTGTTGGATCGGCTTCACCCTGGATGATGTTCAAGATACTGATGTAGCAGCTAGATTTGCTGGGTGTGACGGAGACCATGCGGTTCTTGGGTTGAAGTAATCGTCGCATGACGTCCAGAACGGTGGTTTTGCGTACTGCCTTTGCTTGTTCGATGTTGTCGCTTGTGAAAGGCGTGTAGGATGTGGTGAGGAAGTGCGCTCGCGGTGTGGGGATGAGCGATGCGATGATGCCGACGAGATCGTTGTGCATGTAGCCTGGATACCGGAGTGTGGTGGTAGACGCCGACATAACAGTTGAGACTAATTGATTCGTCTGCTGAAACGAAGGCTCCTGCACATGCATTCTATCGGCGACGATTCTCGACAACGCGCCATTATCCAGGACAACAACCGAGTCGGCATCCTGTGTCAATCGTCGCATCGTCAGGAGACTATTATAAGGGTTGACCACAACATCTGCCGCCTGGTTGTCTGGAAAAACCGAGTACGTGTGGATTATTTTCTTGGGGAACCGATCATTCATTCGTTCGAGCATGTAACTTCCCAAGCCGGAGCCTGTACCTCCCGCTATCGAATGGAGTAGCATGAAGCCCTACACCGCGTCAATGTCTCTCGTCCGTCCATGGAGAGCGTCTAGTGCATACCTCCAATGAATCACTCCCATCAGCCTCCCGATCAATCATATCAAAAATTTCCTCGTGAACATGTTCACCCTGTGCATAACCGGCAGCCCAGTTATTTCCCGCTCCGCTGCCTTGTGAATCTATGAAGAAATTCTCGGGGTTGTAGATATTTCGGTATGGTCCGGTTTGAATGGCGTTGATCACCTATATCACGACTCAGTCAGAGGAGAGCTCCAGCGGTCCATAAATTCAGGCTTACTCGAGGTTCGAGATCTAGCAAAATAGCTCGGGGGATATATCTCGTGTCGTCACTCTAGAGCATGCATCCTCAATCAGCATTCATGCAAAATATCAGCGTAAAGTATAGTATTAACAAACCTGGTAGAAAAACACATCTTTCCGATCTCCGCCCTCAGTCGCAAACTCTTCCAAATTACCATCTTGGTTTATTCCATGTTCGAGACAGAGCTGCTGCCAGAATTGACTGCCAACTAGTGAATGTCAGGTGTCTTTCTTTTGTAGTGTAATTGGCAATCGATGTAGCGGGGTTGACATTTAACGCACCGTTATTGCCGCATTGGCCGGCTTGGATTGTGATGATTTCTCTGCAGCGGGACGGTCAATGGATTATCCATAAACATGTAAAATCGATCTCAAACATACCTGGGCATTATATGTCGTTATCATGAGCAGGTCGTCAAGTCGAAAATAATGTGTATGGCGCGTCTGATGATTGAAACGCGTTAGGCCGAGGAGGTCAAAAGATGTGGTTGGTTGGTGCCTTATCGCCTTATCGATATCATTTGTGCCTCAGGCAGCAGTTAGAGTATAGGGGACATACTCATGGTAGATGTAAAATTCGAGAATAGATTAATTGTATTGACAATAAGAATAGAATATGCAGACTATATACAATGAAGCAGACCAATTAACCAGTCATAAATCATAATATCGAAGAACCGAAAAGGCTACATCTGTACAACACCACTGAATTCCAACTAAACCCGAGCTTTGCAAGCATTCACAAGCAGCCCAACTCCAGCAACAACTCCATCAACTATATGCACATTCTCACCTTCTATCTCTCCATACGCCTTGATACACCCAGCGCGCACCGCTTCCTCCATGCCCGCCATACCAGCGCAACCCAAACACACAGCTCGCACTGGATGCGCAGTCCCCTTGAGCAGCTTCTCAGTAGCCTCAATCATACGTCTCCGTACTTCTTCCGGCGGTGTCTCATGCAACTCAACGGCCGTCAGCCCCGTCGTCTCTACACCAGCAAACCGCGGCACCGAAACAGGTGCTGGCGGTGATGGCATCGGACTCATCGTGTCGACAACATCGGACTTGATCTTTTTCTCTTCGCTCTCATCCGGACCATTCATCATTGCTGCCACAGCCTTGGTAAGCTCTTTCTTCCATATGGCCCCAGTCGTGACAATCCCAAAAGTGTCCTGCGACTGCGTCTTGTGATGACTCCAATCCGCCTGTAGATGAAAGCTACTGATCAGCATCATGGAGGTAGTCACACTAGCCTCAAAGATACCCGTAACATATTTCCTCTTTTTGCTGGGATTGATCTGTTGCCCATCAGCAAAGACATGTAATGCCCCACTGTCTTGATGACGAGCTTTATTCTCAAGCGCTTTTATAGTTGATCGTAGCATCCCCACAAGCGGATGCGCGGAGTAGCATCCTACCAAGAAAGCGTCATATTGAGGTATCAGCGGTTCCACAAAGGGGCGGCAATGCTGCGCTGATTGTACCGAGTCATCGCCCGAATTGATGCTGGGGACGGGCTCGATGACTCTGCCGTCGGGCAGTGTGACTGATTGATTTGGTGCGGTGAAATAGTCAAAGTGGATGTCGCTGTAGTGGAGTTCTTGGATAATGGGTTTGAGGGCTTCGGTCATTTGGGTTGAGGTGTTGGGGTTGATGATTAGGACTTGGAAGGAGCTAGAACTGGCGGGGTCTTGTTCCTTCATGTTGGACTATCAGATCGCTATTTTGCAGGCAAAATATATTTTCCTCCAAGGAGATCTTTCAATTGGGAAGTCTGAGAATCTCGTATGTCCTGATTGTGTGGATTTAGATGGCCGTTGTCTGAGGTCAAGAAGTTGGACGTTGCCAAAACAAGGAAAATGCTCCACGGAAAATTCCGAGCGATCCATGCAGAGAGATCGGTCAATCACCTATCTTATCTTGATCGCATTTCACATAATAAATCTATTGTATTTACCAAAGACACGGGATTAAATCAATGATTTGACGGATATTTGATACAGGGCTATTTGTGCCCTGTCTCAGATTTACCCAATACGGAAATAAGCTGCAACGGCAACTGTCTCACCTAGGGCTTCTGCAGCAATTGTACATTTCTATAGGTAAAGATAATCTGATAATAATTACCGCTCAGCACGTCTGGAACTAGGGCCATACAGTCGGCTATAATCAACACAAAACAGGGGAATCCGAGGCATTCTTGTGGTCCTTCAGGTGTCATCTCAATATCGACATAATAGGTACATTAAGACGTCAAGTTTCGGCTGTTAGTATATAAAGTAACAATGCGTACGTATGCGAAGATCTCTTTCTTTCATCCTAAACCAAAACTGAAATATTCTCTCGCTTGCAAGACCTGGTCTTTACCATTCCTCCAAACTATCAATTGATCTACAATCTTTTACCTATTTCATTCAGTTTTGCATCCTCATAATTTCTAATAATCGACAAAATGCTTCTTCACATCGTCAGCGCTATCCTCCTCGCCGCGCAAGCGTTGGGTATGCCCAGGCCAGCCAACACAAACGTTAACCCTGCTGCCATTACCAACACGACATGTACTGCACCGGGAGTGTAAGGAATCCATTCCACCTATTCAATACTTCTAAAATTCCTAGCTGACAAGTATTTGATAGAACCCTCAACAGCCACGACATCAACGTCGCCATCCTCTCAATCTGCGGCGGCATCGCAGGCACAATCGAACAATGCCAGGGACAACCCACAACAACCACCGGTGCCTCGGGCGAAGCACAACTAAATCTCCAAGTTGAGACCGCGGGCACAAACATTATCATCACAAAGGGACGCTGGGAAGGTTGCATGCGTGCGGCGAGGGCTGTTTGTGGTGATAGCCCCTTTTCGAGTACGTGTATTGGAGGCGCGAATGATAATAAGAATAATGTGTTGTTTCAGTTGGTGCAGCAATGATATGTGTATGTAGTTGATCTATCAAGCGATGTGATGTACTATATAAATTTGGATACCTCATATACAGAGATCACTTCTTGAAAAGAGCAGCCTGGGTATTGTAAGTATACTTGAGCTCAAGGTGCCAGTAAGGAGCCGTGGTAGCCTTGCAAATCAACCACGCCTCATCCAAAGCATCGACAACCTCCTGAGGCAAGGGTCCCTTTTCTAGATCTGCCAGATTGTTCTTCAACTGGTCCAGACTGCTAACACCGAGAATCACACCATCATCACCGCCATTATCCCATTTCAATACGGAATGGTGTCGGAGCCAGCGGAACGCAATCTCCAAGAGCGTAAGGTTGTGTTTCGCAGCTACATTCTCGACGAGTTCCAGGGCTCTGAATGTCTCGTCCTTGAAGTAACGCTGACGATACCGTTCGCCGGAAATAGAGACGTCACTGAAGCGGCCTTCGTCGGGCTTGATGTCCTTGCTTTTGATTTTGCCGGAGAAGAGGCCACCGGCTAGAGGGTTGTAGACCACGATGCTCATACCGTATCGGCGGAGGGCGTGCACGAGTTCAGTCTCGATTGATCGTGCTATATGGTTGGTCAGCTCATGTTACACAGACAGTTGTGAGAGGAATACTCACTGATGGCATTATACATAGCCTGGTAGATCGTCGGACGAACCCATCCTCGCTCATTGCAAATGGTCACAATCTCAGCAACCTCAAAAGCCGTATAATTACTCAACCCCAATTCCACAAACTTGCCCTCCTTGTGCAACTTATTAACCTCCTCCAAAGTCTCCGCAAAGGGTACCGATCGATCAGCCGCATGCAAATAGAAGATATCAACCTGCTCCGTTCCCAACTCTTTCAGCGACAACTCGAACAATCGACGCAGGTTCTCGGGCTTGTGCAGTCCGGCCTCCGTGGGGTAGACCTTGGTCGCGATCTTGAGGCCGCGCTCTTTCCAGCGAGCTTCGCGTGTGAATGCTTCCTGTTGACCGTCGACATATATACGGGCGGTGTCGATTTCGTGGTATCCCTGCGATTGGAGGTAGTCGAGGTGTTGGTTGAATTCGTCGAGACTGGTGATGCGCGCGCCGGCTTTGAGGTCGGGGCCATACGTCATCAACCCAAGGATGACGCGGGGCTTTCCTGTTGATGCGATGAGAGGCATTTTGGCTGGCTTCGATTTTAGACGATGGCAATTGATCGATTGAGGGCAAGAAAGAATAAGATGAAGTGAGGAGAAGAGAATAAGGTGACTCATTTCAGAAGGCTACTCCGCAAGCGGGGTACGCTTTGAGAACGAGGCGCCTGTCTCTCTCGTACTCATGCTTGGCGACGATTGCTCCTTCCTCTCTCGGACAGTCTCCGCCATGTTTATCGAGATTCGTCGTTTTTTTGAGTCTGCTGCTCATTGAAAAATCTCGGCTTCTCGAGGTTTGGATTGAAGCTGCAATAGTTTTTGCTGTAGCTATCAGGCTCGGGTACTGTATCACGAAGAAACCGAATAACACTCAGGAATCTCGAATTGTAGGTTAGGGCTACTTCAGGGGTATATCAACAATCGTCACAAGACTGCTGCTAACCCTTACCCCGGACCTCGGTCTAACTAATATCATCCTCAACGGCAAAGAAACGCGGGTAGACAATGTGAGATATTGCAGCATCGTTCAATCGAAAAGATATACACGGGCTTCAAATGTTACGACCCACAAAAGATATTGGTGGAACTGAACTATTTCGCCTGCGTACGTCGACCGGATACGACTTTGACCGCCTCATATTGATTCATTTATTTCGAGTCGGGGGACTTCTGTTTTCATAACGATTCAAATGAAAGGTGCCTATGACATCTTGAAGCTACTGGATTTGTTCAAAGGAAGAGAGACATAAACATTAACTACGACTGATTCTTCCTATTTTAAAACAACCACTTGCACCAACCTTGGAACCCCGAAGCAAATTCGCAAGCATCATGGGATTTTTCTGGAAACTGCGCCTGACGATCATCGTCTTCTTCCTTCGATTCATGCATCGTCGCATAGAAAAACGCCCTCAAGCGAACCCAGACTTTGTCCTTCAGATCCCTTCTCGCGATGCTGGGCGGACCATCAAGGCGCACGTATACCGCCCCGCCAATCTTCAGACTCCGAGTCCAGTGCTCCTCAACTTCCATGGCTCCGGCTTCATACTGCCCCTTCACGGCAGTGACGATTTCTACTGCCGCCGCGTTAGCAAAGAAACTCCATTCACTGTGCTTGACATCCAATATCGACTCTCGCCGCAGAACAGCTTCCCAGCTCCTCTGCACGACCTTGAAGATGTCGTCAAATACATCAAGTCCTCACCTAGCGACAACAATAATGGCATCACTTATGACCCCAATCGTATCTGCATCGGTGGCTTCAGCGCCGGCGGAAATTTGTCTCTTGCTGCATCCTCAATGATCCTACCACCCAACACATTCCGAAGCGTGATCGCCTTCTATCCACCCACTAATCTAGCCACTCCACCGGACGCTAAATCATCCCCTGAGCCGGCTGACAAACAAATCCCGCCCTGGATGGCCAGGGTCTTTGATGGATCGTATTTCCAGGATCGAGACGCTCATGATCCTCGCATTTCACCTTTCTATGCGCCCGCTGCAAACTTCCCGGATAATGTTTTGATTGTTACAGCGGGTCAGGATTATCTAGCTGATGAGGCAGCCGGTTTGGCTGAGAGAATAAAGATGGAGGCTCGTGATAAGCATGTTGTTTCGCTGAGAGTAGAGGGCTGTGGGCATGCGTGGGATAAGAATATTGGTGAAAAGGATACTCACAGAGCGAAGAAGAGGGATGAGGCTTATACGGCGGCGATTGAGATGTTGAAAAGGTCAATTGGTTGAACTGACAGGCTTTACTTATTCCATCTATAAATCAAGAAGGACTAGTCTTTGCCGGGTGGGCCTATTGTATGTAGTTAGTGATTGCCCATTCGAGCATGAATACCGTAACTAGTTAATGTCCTAAAAAGTCTTTGCCCTCTTCCAAGGCGCCAATGCTTTTCGAATGGACTTCTGTTATACACTAGATGTTGCATGTGAGGTTCAAGATGTATGCTCTGACAGGATCGTCATAATCTCTTATGTAGATATCGACTGTCGAACCAAGACACATTTGTCAAGAACGTATTCGCACTTGTTGTGACGATTTTCGTCCTACATAACGTAGTGCATACTAACTATTTCACTAGTTGATCTATCAAATAATTTGAGATCACCACGACGATCCACCAACCCTTCCCCAATAATTACCAAAACAAGTAACCCGATCGATAATTGTCCCATCAAGCCAGCCACGTACTGTATCCACTTGACTCCATAGTCATCCAGCCAACTACGATCTAGTACGCGCTGTACACTGTACTATGGTACAGTACGTACTACAGATGAGTCCATATAGTGGACCGTGCTCCGTAAATTGACTGGATATGTATGCTGTAAACTGTCGAGTCGGCTTCCGGCGGAGATTAAACACTAATGAAAATACGTTAGTTAAGAATGGTTATAATATTTCGTATTGTCTCTCCTTGTAGGTGATTCGGATGGCAGTGACCTATATTAGTTGAGCTATTTGATTCATTTTGAATCCGTACCTACGACGGTAAACTGGTGATGCTGCCGGAATGCTCCATAGGGCATAGTAATACGGAAGGATCAATTTGATCGACCAACAAATTAATTAACATACTACGTATAGCCTGGTCCATCCGTTCGTGCAGTTTGAAACTTTGGGTGTGGAATTTGCAAGGGTAAGACATTTCGGGGGCGGGCTTGTGGAGTCTCTTGTTCCATAGTGGCATAGCGAGGACGAGTTTGTCGTGGCCTGTGGCTGTGCTGTTCAATGGGGTTTGTACTGAGACAAAACGAATGTCTTTCTTTTGTGTTGAGAGAGGGGTACATACAGTAATTAGTATGAACTAAAGGAAAGGGAGTGTCCCTAAAAATGAGGTCATTGGACGAGTCAATAATTGATGCCCTTGTACCACATACAACATACGCAGATATATACGTATGTAGGAAGGGGGACCTTTAGTTGTGTATCAACCAGTGAGTATGTTGGGGCATGGTCGAGTCGAGTTTCGGTCAGCCTTCGAGAACATGGAGAAAAGATAGGATGTTTTCGGCATTATTGTCATTTGTTATCGTCGCGGCCGTGGCTGCAAGTCACCACATCTGCCACCCTCCATGATCTCTGGCTGAAAGGCCGAGCCGGTGGCAAAAGAAAGTCGGTCAGTCAATGTCGTATACATTCAGAGTTGTGCATTGTAAGCGAACTGATTCCATCCAATCGATGGATCGATGTCGAGAAGAAAAGTGTGGCATACAGAGTGGATGACAGGCATACAAACGAACGGCTCCACAGTTGATTAAAACAGATCCACAAGGACAGCTAGACTCCGTGCAGCCAGCCAATCACTTGCCGTCTGAAAGAGTAAGGAGAAAAGAGAATGACCCCCTTCAATGCAGACTTTGCCAGTGCGAGTCAATTGGAGATTGCTGTCCCACTACTGATTGGCGGGCTGGTTGGGGGCAGGCGCCAAGACGTACCATCCCCGGACTGAGTGGACTCAGATCCAAAGTTGAAAAGAGAGAAAAGCGCTGAGCCAATCGTTGATTTGATCGCCGCTCGGTTCCCAACTCAACTTCTCATCTATTTTTTGACCACAGTACATATTCCTCCGAACCAACAGGGTATGTACTATGTACTACTATGTATGTACCACGTAGCGCTGTCAAGGATGCGCATATCGAACAATTGTTATCAAATGTTTCTGGGATCGAGTCGTGACGTAAATGTTTCATCAGCTTTAACAAAGTCGCCAGGCTGTGAACATCCAAACTGAAAATCAAGCATCAATGCGATACTTGGTTATTCACGGATTAGTGAGTGCATATGGGCCGAGATTCATTGGAATTGAATGCGACATTGATTGTGCAGTGAGTTAAGTTAGTGACTGAGTCGGATATGCTGCAAGTACTTGGACTAGTCCGCACTATCAAGTTCGGAGGATGCTGCGTGGCCATTACTCAGGGCAATGGCCTTCTGTACGACGCAGCTATGTTACATAACATTTTGCGTTTACAACGACTTCTTGGAACAATGAGTTGTCTGTCAAATTGTCAAACTGCCAATAATCACCAACCAGACAGTACATAGTAGCGAGCGTACCGGACTGTATCTCGGCTGATCACGATCCCCTAGCAACGGCTATTATCACTCCGGACGACTAGTCGGCCGCCATTCTTGCTCCTCCAGATTAACCTTGGGACTTAGCACCTACGTATGGTGCTTGAATCGCCTTCTCTATCAATGCCTTGGTCGAAACATAGTACTCAATAACTGCTACAGATTACTACAATTCTTCATACGACCTAGACCGTGTAATCTAATCAACGAAAAGTAAATGCACAACATGAACATGGCGCTGTCGTGGTGGACCAGCCCTGGCAGCAGGCCAATCAGGACTCTCCTGTGCCTGGGCGACTTGCCTTAGTCCTCAGGCTTGCGCACGCTGGCCTCAGGCGGCAAAGTCACCTTCAGGCCAGCCTTGGCACTTTCCTCCGGCCTGCCAGGCTGCTCCCCCAAACAAATCCTCGCTTTCTCTTTTTGCCTGTGCTTCAGCCAATTCAGTACAACCTCTCCTCCTCCCTCCTCTCTCTCTCTTTTTCCTCCCTCCCCTTCCCTATCCCCCCCGGCCGCCCAAAGCCTTTCGTAGGGCTTATTCTCCTTTTCTTGTTTTTGCTTTCCCTTTATTCAATTTATTCGTTTCCTTCATTTTGATTTCCGTCCTTTTATTCCTGCTACTGCATTTCTTTCTCGAGCGAAACAACAACTGAACAAACCCGTTCCGTGGCGGTTGAAACCTTTGGCCCAGTTTTTGTGGCCGTCCGTTCATTACGAATCGAATCGCTTATTGTTCAACACTTATCGGGGTTTCGAGATCTCACAACCCTTTCAATACTTTGCGTCTAGTTTCAGCGCCGGACAACTTATTCGCGAGACCTCACTCGACGTAGTACGTTCTCCTTCCCGCTCCGTCTGCATCCGACACCTTAATGTTGCCTATCCTCTGGTGACTGGCCTCCGGCTCGCTCAATTACGACTCTCGACTACTCGACAACTCACACAGGGAAGTCTTGTGGGAGTCTGGAGGCCTGTATTGGGATTACGACTTTGCGATCGTGACGGCACTCTTAATGGTTGTATTTGACTGCCGCTCTTAACAAAGGCATTGTTTGAGTTCAGTTTTCGTCTAGTCTTTAGACTCGTGGAGTGGTTGTATGATTCATGGCGTCTATGTCATCTTCTTCTTTGAGAGTCCCCGTCGGGACGATGGATTACAATCCAGACGATCTCGACGGCGTGACTCTGCACAATCGACATTCTAATCCTCCATTTGAATTCCCGCCAAGATCCTCAACCGACGCAATGCGCGACTATACTCCTGCTGCGCTGCCGCCTTTCTCTTTCAATCCTGGCAATATACATGCGTCTACACCATCCACATCTACAATTACGGCTCCCCGACCGATCGGCCACAGACGACGTCCTAGCGAACGGATTGGGGCAGATGGTCCCCCAAGTCCTCGAATGATGGGTACAAGTCCTGGAACTGCTGATGGAGAAAACACTACATTACCTCCGCCAGGAATGAGCGCACCGCCTCGTGGCCCCGGCCGGCGGGGTCATGCTCATCGCCGTTCACAGGCCATGTCAAGCATGGATCTGACTGCCTTGACGCTCGCTGCGCCTCCTGCTGCACCCCCGACCCTGACAGTTGGAAGTGCTCCTACAACTCCTGCCGATAAAAAGTACGATTTCAACAGTCAAATGTCCCGTCCAATGTCTCGTTCCGCTATCGATCTACTTCCACAACCTAGTCCACCAGCTTCGCCGGCGAAACAACCAATGACTCTTCGTCCGGATTTTACATTCCACGACAGACCTCGACCAGTATCGATGATCTCCACGGAAACATCCAGCAGCCTATCTACCGTCCGACCGAACCATTCCCGAGTAAGTAGCGCGGCACCAAGCAACAAACTTGAAGGCTCTTCCTCGGCAGAGACAATCAAAGCCCGGCCGAAAACTGCGGACGCAGGCGTTCTTATGTCTAAATTATCGAAACCATCGGAACACTTTAGCGAAATGTCTTTCTTAAGGAGGTCGTCTGTGGGCATGGGACCATTAGGCCTAGGGCGCCAGTCATCTGAGACTGTGGATATGTCGGATACAGAATCCATTAAGGAGAAACACTCTTCGAAAAAGAATAAGAAGAAGAAGAAGAGAAAGGAGGAGGAAAATGCGACTTTTGAAGAGCAGAAACGCCGTTGGAATTCTCTATCTACTGAACGAACACTTGATATTACAGATCCTTCGGCTGAAAAGTGGGAATCGGCGTCTAGTTTCAATTCGCGCTCGGGTGCTGAAGATAGCCATGCTCGTAAAGGGGATGGCTCTCAGAGTAAAAAGCAGAAAAAAGTGCGCAATTGGGCTGGTCATATCTTCCCGCTCAAGAACAAGCGAACTCATGTTAAACGACCATTATCCAGAAGAAGCCCGACACCACCTCCTATCCTCACTCGTACCAATTCCGACTTGGGTTCGATCGAAGTCAACTTTGACGAAGACAACACCGTCATCATACGGACACCTACGAATCCAAACATACCAAAGCAGACTACTCAGGACACAGATGAAGAAAGCGACAAGGCATTTGAAAAAGCATGGAAACCGCGCAGCTTTTACGAGCAGGGTCTTGAAAATGACACGTTCAGTCCTGTCATTGATCTTGACGCGGCGTTAGGTCCTTTCAATACTCCTGACATGGGTGCTGGTAGAATTGCCGGAAGTGCATTTTCACAGGCAACCAAGCGAATGTATAGCGGTGGCCGACGCGGTGAATTCGTTGGTCCAGAGATGCGTTACCATCGACGAGCTGAAAGTGCCCCAGAAATGCCTCCCTTTGATCGCAGTGCGCTGGTCGGATTTCCGCGCTTAGGTAGCGACAATGCTATGGCTAGTGTGGATGTTTTCTACGAAGAGGAGGAAGATGCGTTTTTGGCAGAGAATCAGTCTCCTACGATGAAGGACAAGGATCAAGCTGATATTGAGCAAGCCAATGCCGAGCTTTCGAGCGTCATTGATGAAGAAAGTGAGGGCGATATGCTTCCTTCAAGTAGTGAAACTCTACAGGCTGTTCAACGACCAAAATCCGCCCTTGTACTTTCTCGTGACGATGGCCTGGGCATTCAAGTTGCAGACGACGCTGTTGAGGAAGACGGACCAGGCGATGCTGTCGACGAAGAAGGAGTTGAAGAAGAGCATGATGCCTCGCATCATCAGGTGCAGAACAAGAATTCCGTGGAAATAGTGGAGGCTGATCAGTGGGCGCATCCACGCGCTCCGCATCACGCAAACCACAGCCCTGATTTATCACCTCACATGCTGGCTATTGAAAAGCGACCTTGCTCGTCGCCACTTGATCTCAACTCTGGCCTCTCCCAGCTGACACTCCCTTCTCGACACGCATCGAGTTCTGCTTTCCCATCACCGGATCCGTCCAACATGTCTTTCGACGGGCCGAGATCCGCAACAGCCTCATCCATGACCGACCACACCACATTCAATCAGTCTCTACACGACCAAAGGCAGAGTTCGTTTGAAGATGTTCCATCTTTGAGCAGCAGCGCTTCCACGCGGACGAATCCTCGGGGGCGATTTTCGTCCAGCTTCTATCCTCATTCTTCGAGTGAACGACGGGAGTCATTTAATGCTTTACCACCACGATCTAGCCATTCGAACTCCGCAAAACGATCTAGTCTGGTGAGTTTATCCAGACTAGTGGGCGCCTCGTATAGCGAGAAGAGCAAACTGAGCCATGAAGAGAAGCCACCTGCAGACGAAATCGAAAAGACTCGAAGGAAGAGTAATCGGGTCAGTCGGTTAATGTTCTGGAAGTCGAAAGACAAACAGAACGACTGTTAATTATTCTCCTTTTCGTCGTCACTTCGGTTTATTGTTTGCGTTTTCTCATGGCAGGCTCGGCGCACTCTACGGCAGGTTTTGTTTGATGAAATGACCCGCATCTTAATATGATGGGGCATTGGTAATGGCGGCGTCTTCTTCTCTATCGGTTTCCCGTACTACAATTTCTCTTCTCTCATATTATTCGAGTCTATGTATTTATGTCGGCGCATAATTTCTGGATGTACAGCCATTGTGGACAATTATTTGTTTTTCTGTTTTCTTGCAAAAGGTCTTGCATGAGTCATTGTTCTTTCCCACCATTCATTACCTTTCATTCTTGAAGAGCGAATGATTTTGTATCTTTTTGTTGGCATTGTTACTGCCATATTCTCATCACTCTTTTTTCCATTTTCATCATCATCATCATCAGAAGACCCTCATTTTGAGCCAGATTTTTATCTCTTCTCTTCTCTTCTCACCTTTACATTCATCATTACGTCTTAGACGAATCAATGACATCTCTACATTGTCTATACCGGTTGTTTCCCTTAGTAATGTATTCTAGTAAGTAAAGAGTTAGAATAGGTTAGAAGTCGCCAACATAGAGAGTCTGGGTACATCCTTAGGGTTTGATAGAAGGTAGAGATCTCCACAATAATTGGCTCTTGCATCCCGCTCGCTCCCCACTACCGATTACTTTTTATACAACCCTGACAAAACCACTCGACTCAAATAAACAACCCAAAACTCGATATATATCTTAATAAAAAGACAGCCGAATACAACACTACTCTCTTATCTCAATCCAGAAATGGGCGGCGGAGGCAACGGAAAAGAGAAATGGAAAGTAGGCCCCACAAAAAAGCGAGGGTCACAGCAGCAGCAGCAGCAGAAACAATCTGCAAAGAAAGCGCCATCGTCGAAAAAGGAGCTTACAACCGCAACGGCAGCAGTTAATGAGCGAAGGAGAGAAGATGAGATTGAACGGATTGATCTCGCGGCGTCGGGAAAGAGTATATTGCCGGATGTGCAGCAGTTATTGTTGAATGTATTTAAACATGCGCTGTTCACTTCTCCGTCCACTTCAACGAACGAGGGCAGTGAGTGTCTAGAAGGAGAAAGAGAAGAAGAGAAGAATATATCGACACAAATCCAACAACTCAAAACGCATCTGTATAATCGAGACTTTGAGTCTGCGTTTGCGGGTGCGTCGCCTTCGTTGTTGAGGGCTTACGCTTTGAGATGGTCTGCATCGAGATCGTTGGCGTATTGTGGGTTGTTTAAGGGGGTTGTTGATTGTGCGCTTGACTCAGATAGTCAAGCCCAGGATGGCGAGGAAGAGGATGTTGGCGTATTGTGCATTGGAGGTGGTGCTGGCGCAGAAATCGTTGCGTTGGCTGGGGCTTGGAGGGTGATTCAAGATGAATCTACGAGGAACGCAACAGTCGAGTCAACCGTCGAGGGGGTTGAGAGTTTATCGCTGATTGAAACCACAGCTCAGAAAAGGAAGAGGAGGAGAATGGCTATAACTGCCATTGATATTGCAGAGTGGTCCGATGTTGTCAGTAGGTTGACAGCGGCCATACATTCTCCTGGTGTTCCTGGGACAAAGATATGTGTGGCGCCTTTGATAAGGGGACAGGAAGATGAGAGTATCGATATATCATTTCAGAAAATGGACGTCTTGTCCCTTTCTGAAGAAGATCTCAAATCATTGTTACAACGCCAACGGGTCATATCACTCATGTTCACACTCAACGAACTCTTCTCAACATCTATATCGAAAACGACACAACTACTTCTCCGAATGACGGATATATCGAGCCCAGGCACAATATTAATGGTCGTCGATAGTCCAGGGAGCTACTCAACTTTGTCTTTTGCCAAGAATGAATCCTCAGAGACGCAACAACAACAGCAAAGACAATATCCCATGAAATTCCTCCTTGATCATACTCTTCTATCTGTGGCAGATGGGTCATGGGAGAAACTCGTCTCACAGGACTCAAGATGGTTCCGGAAAGACGCCAATCACAAATTACACTACAACGTGGACCTGGAAGGTGGACAGGGATTCATCAGGTTGGAGGATATGAGATTTCAGATTCATGTTTATCGAAGACTGCCTTCTTCGAATAGAAACGAATAATGAAAAAAGTGAAGAGGTCCTAGGATATTGCTACATACATGGAGAATTAAACGAACAAGGTATGACTAATGCACATGATTTTTGGAACGTAGAGAAGACAGAGGACAAAACTAAGACCTCAATCCCAAAAGTAGACTTGTCCCCTTACCCTCCTTGCCTTCACCACCACCCGGCAAATAAGTAACGTTAGGATTACTTGCCAACGTAGCCGCAATCTCTTTACTAGCATCAATTCGTCGAATCTCAATCAAACCCGTACCGGCCTTTGCGACAGCCTTGGAAATGATCTCTGCACTCTCAGCCTCACCCTCGGCACGGATAACGTTTGCCTGACGTTCCTGCTCGGCACGCTCGACGATGAATCGTGCTCGCTCAGCGTCCTGTTGTGCGATTTGTTTCTGTTCGACGGCGCGAGTGAACTCCTTGCCGAAGGTCATGTGTGTGATTGAAACGTCTTCGAGGGCGATGTTGAATTGTTCAGCGCGGCGCATGAGGTCAGTTCGGATGCGGTTGGAGACTGCTTCTCGCTGGGTGATGAGTTCAGCGGCGTCGAATTGGGCCACGATGGCTTTTAGGACTTCGTTTCCGATGGAGGGGAGGACTCGCTCGTCGTAATCTGTACCGTAGGACTATACCGTTATCAGCACACGACTTCCCATGCGGGTGATAGGGATAAACATACTTGATAGATTTTAGGCAAATTCGGCACCTCCGGACGATGCAACACTCGCAACGTCAAGCTGACCATCTGCAAATCCTTGGATCCCGTCGTCGTCGAAATATTCCTCGGCTTTGTGCGCACATCAAAAATGATACTCCGTTGCAGCCAGGGAATGAGGAAGTGTGTTCCTTCGCCAATCACTTTTTCCTGAACTCCGGTCAAACGGTCGAATATAACGGCGCGAGAGCCACCCTTGACATCGTACATGGAGGCGTCGAGGGCGAGGGCGCCTGCGATGGGGAGTGCGAACCATCGCAGGAGTGCGTTTGGTGATGCCATTTTTGTTATATGTGTTTTGTGTGTCGTGATGATGTTGATGGATGATGAGCTGGGTGTTGAACATTAACGATCGGTGGTTTGAGCTCCTTCTGCCGGTTGTCACCGCTGTGGAAGCTTGTCTATTCCGTAAACAGACTAGTGGAATATATGTTGCGCTAGTCCTGATTGGGCGACAAGGGCTGGTTCCGATTCATGACGAAATGCTCAACTTCATCCCTTCGATCAGTCTCTACGACTTCAATTGCTGAGGACATCGTCATATTTCCTCTCAGACACCCTCATTGAGCGTTCTCTTCGAAATGGTTGGAAAAGCAGACCCAAAGAATGGCTTGTAAGTACTTACACGATGCTTCCTGGACTAGTGCTGTTATCGATATAGCTAGTTCGACTAGCTCGATATATTTCACACACCAGACCCCATTTTTCAACATGCATTGAAGGAATATAAACAAGTAAATGTGCTAATATATCTGCAGCTACGCCGGTGGATTTGGTGCTTTAGGTATGAGCCTCCAGACCCCAGGCATCACTCCTGTCAATGCTCGATCGACTCGGTCCACCTACCCTATCACCTTAGTCCTGATAGTCGTACAAAACCGTCACTTGACTTGCACCAAATCAAGACACCCATTCCAGTTCCAATCTCCTCGAACAATGATTAAATCTGACTAAACTGACTAAATCGATCTTCAGGCATTCCCACCCCCCAACGAGGAATCGCCGCATACACCATCTCCCCAAACCGCCAGAACCCTCTGGCCGGCACATTCCACGCTGCAGTTTTCAACACTTTCCGCCGCTTCCGCCATCAAGTTCTTTACTTCGCGCCGCCGTTTATCATTGCGTATGCGGCTATGAACTGGGCTGTTGAAAAGTGTGTCATTTTGTCTCATGCAGATTCTGGGGGTTCCTCAAACATGCTAACTTTGTTTGTGTTTGTTTTAGAAATGAGTACCTGAACTCAAAGCCTGGTCGACTTGCTCATGGTGGGGAGGAGTAGTTATGACTACGTAACTCATTTCATTGCATTATCTGGGAATACGAGGTTTCAAGTTTCATGGGAACGGCGTTTATGTCCGGACTGGTATGGCATGGGTGAGGATCTGGGAATGATATGGAAATGGGTGGGAGCATTGCAAAATATTGTATTCGGTTGTTTTTACCTGAGGCTTGCCTTAAGTCTGTCGAAGGGTATTTATTTGTATGACTATGACTTTGAAAAAGAGAGGTTGACATTCACTGCTTGATACAATTCGATCAAAGCCGTATGGAAGCGAAATATTCTCCGTAAAGTGAACAGTGTAGAATTAATTGCCTATTCTAGCCAAAGATGCGCCGCGATAAATAATCGCACAGAGCGGGCCCCCACTGATTGTCTTGTCTTTCCGGCGCAATCTGGGCGGTCGACCAATTCTCGGTGGGCTCTCGGACGACCCCGCCACTGCCAGCCAGTTGGGCAGGTGTCATTGGAAAGGGAAAAAAAAAATAATCGCGAAAAACATTCTCTCCTTCTTCTTTTCTTCTTCGTCCATAACAGTTGTTTTATGTTTTATGATACCTCGCTGTTTACTGTCTTTTCGTGGTAATTCAGTAACTCGATTCTCGTGCCGCCAATTGACCCCCTCGTCTTTGTTTGTCTGTCAAAAAGTCTACCTTTACAACAACAATCACAATGTCCGAAATCACACACCCTACCATCAAGGGTACGCTCCCAATCCTCATTGCTGACCAGCTCATGAACTAATATACCGCTTCAATTCTACAGATGGCTGGTTCTCCGAGACCTCTGACATGTGGCCCGGTCAGGCCATGACCCTCAAGGTCAAGGAAGTCCTCCACCACGAGAAATCGCAATACCAGGACGTTCTCGTCTTCGAGAGCACCGACCACGGCACTGTCCTCGTTTTGGACAATGTCATCCAATGCACGGAGCGCGATGAATTCTCGTACGTCCTCATTAAGCTCCGCTCGTTGAAAATTTGTTCTCATACTGATGTTTTCTTGCATAGATACCAGGAAATGATCACCCACCTCGCCATGAACTCCCACCCCAACCCCAAGAAAGTCCTCGTCATCGGCGGTGGTGACGGCGGTGTTCTCCGCGAGGTCGTCAAGCACGAGAGCGTCGAGGAGGCTATTCTCTGCGACATTGACGAGGTACCGTCTTCCCCTCCCTACCAACAGTCAATATCCAAATACTAAGCAAATAAATATAGGCCGTCATCCGCGTCTCCAAGAAATACCTCCCCGGCATGAGCATCGGCTTCCAACACCCCAACGTCAAAGTCCACGTCGGCGACGGCTTCAAGTTCTTGGCCGACTACAAGAACGAATTCGACGTCATCATCACCGATAGTTCCGACCCGGAGGGACCAGCCGAGTCTCTCTTCCAGAAGCCTTATTTCGAATTGTTGAATGGCGCTTTGCGCGAAGGCGGTGTTATTACTACCCAAGGTTGTTCGTGACCTTTCTTTTTTGCCTCTTCTTCTTTTTTTTCTTCTCGTCTCCTTTCCTTTCTTTTTCCCACCATATTTCCTTTTGTTATCTTTTCTCATATTTTTTTACTTGACGGATGACTGACTTTGTGGTGCTCTAGCTGAAAACCAATGGCTCCACCTCTCCCTCATCACCGACCTCAAGAAGGCCTGCAAGGAAGTCTTCCCCGTCGCCGAATACGCCTACACCACCATCCCAACTTACCCCTCCGGCCAGATCGGTTTCATGGTCTGCTGCAAGGATGCTACACGCAACGTCAAGGAGCCTCTGCGCTCTTGGTCCCGTGAGGAGGAGGAGAAGTTGTGCCGATACTATAACGCGGATATTCACCGTGCGAGCTTCATCTTGCCCAACTTTGCCCGCAAGGCTCTTGAGTAAATATCTTCTCGTTACGGAAATGGGCTTTCGGTTTAAGATCGGTAGAAAAGAAAATAATAAATGTTTACCAAAATATCAATTCTGGACGGTGTTAATCTACGCCAAGTCTAACACGTATAACAAGTAAATTATGTTCATTTCGCATACATAACATCAAAGTCTAGATATAACTGATCCAACCATCATTTTTAACCCCATGAAATAATCTAGATAAGTTGCTGGAAAGCACGGTTGATAGGAGAGCGAGGCTTGACACCCTTGTAGAAGTCGATGGTGGCAAGAGCGCGCTTGCTGATACCTTCAGGGGTGATCTCGAATTTCTGCAAACAATTAGTATATATGAAAAATAAAAGAAGGGAAATGTACTCACCTCGTAGACCTTCTTGTATGGGCCAGAGGCACCGAAGCGGTTGATACCAAACTGCTCGTGAGAGTAGCGCTCCCAACCAAGAGTGGAGGCAGCCTCAACGGACAAAATGGGGATACCGTCAGGGAGGACAGAGAGACGGTACTCCTTGGATTGAGCGTCAAAGACCTCGAAGCAAGGAATGGAGACAACACGAGCAGAAACACCGTGCTTGTCCTTCAAGTACTGAGCAGCGTCAATGGCGATGCTGACCTCAGAACCAGTGGAGACAATGATGACAGTGGCATCAGGAGCGTCAACAGCGACATAACCACCCTTGAGACCGTTCTCAATGGATGAGTTCTGGAGCTGAGGAAGGTTCTGACGGGTAAGAGCGAGGATGGAAGGGGTGTGCTTGGAGGTAAGGGCGGAGTAGTAGGCAGCGCTGGTCTCGTTGCCGTCGGCGGGACGCCAGACCATGAGGTTAGGCAAAGCACGGAAGTGTGCAAGGGTCTCAATAGGCTGGTGAGTAGGACCGTCTTCACCAAGACCAATGGAGTCGTGAGTGGCGACCCAGATAACGCGGACCTGGGACAAAGCGGAAAGACGGACGGCACCGGCAGCGTAGGAAACGAAGTTCAAGAAAGTACCACCAGCGGGAATGACGGTACCGTAAGCTGCGAGACCGTTCATGATAGCACCCATGGAGTGCTCACGGACACCGTAGCGGAGGTAACGACCGCTCCACTCACCAATACCATACTCAGGGGGCTGGAAGTCAACAGCAGCCTTCCAGCGAGTGTTGTTGGATCCAGTCAAATCAGCAGAACCGGAGAGAAGCTCAGGAAGAACACCGTAGATCTTCTCCAAGACAGTCTCGGAAAGCTTACGAGAGGCAACGGCAGCATCGGTAGGCTTGTAGGTGGGGAGGCTCTTCTCCCAGCCCTCGGGAAGCTTTCCAGCAAGACGTCTGGTCAAATCGGCGTGCTCATCCTTGTATTCTCCAGCGTATTTCTGGAGGAGGTTGTTCCATTCCTGTTCCTTGGCGGCACCTGCGGCAGCGGTCTTTCCGTACAAGTCGTAGACTTCCTGGGGGACGACGAAGCTCTGGGAAGGATCGAAGCCGAAAGCCTTCTTGACACCCTCGGCGTCATCAGCCTTGAGGGGGTTACCGTGGACACCACCGGTACCCTGGAGCTTGGAACCGAAACCAATGGTGGTGGTGACCTTGATAACGGTGGGCTTGTCCTTGACCTGCTGGGCCTGGCGGATGGCCTCCTCGATGCCCTGGAGGTCGTGGTCACCGTCCTTGACCTCAAGAGTGTGCCAGCCGTAGGCTTCGAAACGCTTCAGGACATCTTCGGTGAAAGCGCACTTGGTGTCACCGTCTAAATCCGTCAGACTTTCATCTTGCTGATATATGGACGGAAAAACCTACCAATGGAAATATGGTTGTCATCGTAGATAGCAATGAGGTTACCGAGCTTCAAGTGACCAGCGGTACTGGCAGCTTCGCTAGCAACACCCTCCATAGCACAACCATCACCGAAGATGGTGTATGTGTAGTTGTTGAAAAGGTCGTAGCCGGGCTTGTTGAAGACGGCGGCACTGTGAGCTTGGGCGATGGCGAGACCAACGGCATTGGAGAAACCCTGACCAAGAGGGCCGGTGGTAACCTCAACACCGGGAGTGTCGTGGGCTTCAGGGTGACCAGGGGTCTTGCTGTCGAGTTGCTACGAAAGTCAGCTTAGAGCAATCACTCCAGCAAATAGGTAAACTTACACGGAAAGCCTTGAGGTCGTCGATGCTGAGATCGTATCCGAAAAGGTGGAGGAGAGCATATTGGAGCATACATCCGTGACCGTTTCTGAAGCTCCTCGTTAGCGCATTTCCTCATATTTCGCGCCGCTCCAAGAATACTCACGAGAGAACGAATCGATCGCGGTTGGCCCACTTAGGGTTCTTAGGGTTGAAGTTCATGAACTTGCTGAAGAGGACGTGGGAGGCAGGAGCCAAACCCATGGGAGCTCCGGGGTGACCTTTTGATAATCAGCATTATAATAGAAATTGCTCCCGCGGAGAAGCAGGAGCAGGAAAAAAGAAAGAAATATTTACCGGAGTTGGCCTTGGATGTGGCATCGACCTGTATGATGCCAAAGATGCCAAATTAGTAATGCTCAAAAATGAGGTTCTTGGGCCATCACGCCAGAGCTGTTGTGCTGTGTATAGACTATAGCCATCAAACGCTTTCTCACCGCGACCCTATCGCTATACACACTGGGAAAAGATTATAGCGGTTTCCAAACTCGTCCCGGTGTGCGATTGGCGGACGGCGTTTCTCCGAGAAGGCGTTGATACAAGCACGGCCGCAACGCCGACGGAGCGGGTAAAAAGAGAAAAGAAGAAAAAACATACCGCGAGAACACGGATCGTGTTGACGGCCAACTGATCGATTTCGGTGTAGGCCATGATTGTGATATCTGTAGGAGTGAATAGTTTAGTAATTGAGAAGAAATGAGATTTTCTGTCGCGATGAAAAAGGGACGATGGACGGTTAAAAGCACGAACAGAGTGAGTGGAGGGGCAGAGCAATCGCGCGGGGCCGGAAGGGAGGGAGCAACTCAATTAGGTCATACAAATTAGCAGAAGAACAGTTCAATTGACAGAAGGCGATACAAAAAGAATGGGAATACTTTTTGTATTGGATTCTGATGAAATGAATTGATCAAAGATGGATGAGATTGATGAAGAGAGGACGGGAAGTAGAAGAAGAAGATGAGTGTGAGTTGTTGGGGCAGGTACACACCCCGTGACGAAGCAGAGCAGTTGCCGCAGGAAAAAGTCGGTGGGGCAATGATGTCTTTGGTCTTTCTGTCTAGTGGTGGGCTGCCCCTTCCATACTCTGATACACCCTCTCTCACTTAAGACTGACAAAGCAGTTGTCATGTCATTATCTTACGATGATTGTCTACAGTTCCGCCTACTTTGAAGCCACTTATGTATACTATGTATGGCACTGGGGAGATATATTTGACAGTTGAGAAGCATCGGATATCTGGCTGATGGATAAGGCACCCCATAAACATTCTCCCAGGTACACACACCATCATACACCATCCAAAAAGCAAAAAGAACGAGGTCGGATGAACCTGGACAACAGCGCAAAATATCCTAATTACCCGACTACAAGAAAAAGTATGCTAATCACGTACACCACCCAAACAACGTGTCCCTCCTGTGTTCCTTGGGTGAAGGGTCTGTTATCAGGATTGCGGGGCATCGTCGTCCGGTGTACTTTTTCCTCTAGCCCATTAGCAACACTCTGTAAGCCAGAGGGCTAGAATCAAGCACCATTTATCCCTGGATTCACTGCTTATACAAGCATAGGCTAAATCCTGACTAATGGGTTATGGTAACCACTCCTGCTCCGTAGAGTCCGTACGGAGTCGACGGAGACTCGATTCCTTCGGCTAATGAACTTTCTCCATGGAGATGTCCCGCGATAATTCCGACTTACACATGAAATTGCAAATACTTTGTTATAAGTTACTCGCTGCTCTCTGCTTACAGAATCAGAGTATGCGGTACGTAACTTATCTTAGTCAGGTATTAGTCAAGGGATATACTCCGGGCACCCAGAATATTTTACGTACGTACTCGCGGAGTACTGGAATCGGTATTCTTGTGATGCTGGTTAATTCTTAGCTTTCACTTACTACGTAGTTCCATGAATTCTTAGCAGACCCAAGATGCTCTGAGGCTCGCTTGGGGGCTCGGTTAGGGGCTCGGATGGAGGCTCGGCTGGGAGCTCCTCAGGGGGTACTCGGGCTTAGGGTAAGCTTAATTAGCCTAAGTGCAAATAAAGAACTTGAATCAAGAAGCGCTAATAAGTTTCCTGTGAAATTTTTGTAAGATTAATCGTCTTTAACGTCTCTGTCTAGGGTATATTCACATGTTCAAATGCTGAGTGACGTCAAATTATACCCAATCATACTGGCCAGGGTATGTCTTCCATGTCATGCCCTGATTGGACCAGCTCGTACACGTATCGTCAGGCCACTGACAGCAGCAGTCTGCATATTGTAGATCTTACTTGTTACGTTGACAAAAGTGAAAGTCTTAAGTGTTAGACATTATGGTTTTAATTGACTCATAGTTGAGATGTACTATGTTACACGGGAGATGTTCTGAGTAGCGATGTTGTGATGGAGTGAAGTGTTTAATCAAAGAGTAGAGATATCAAGGTCTTGTCACATGCGTATCGACAATTAATCGGGTCCTCTTGTCTTCAAGGCATCAAAAATTAGACACTCCGTACGGTGGCATATGCTGAAAGAAAGGATCCCAGTCAACCCAGTCGATCATTGTTCCATCGTTTGAGAGCATGCCCGGACTCTCGCCAAACATATCTGGTAGATTGAGGTTGTCCGCAGCGAACAACTGTCCGTTTCCTGTGTTATCACTTCCGGGGACGGGAGTGCTCTGAGGGAAACTCGGGTATGTCGTTGTATAAGCAGATTGCTGTCCTTGCTGGCGCTGCGGCTCCTGTTCAATTCCAGCTGAAGGCGTAGAAGACGACACGGTCGATCCTTGATCTGATCGGCTGGGTGTGTTTTTTCGACCTTTAGACGCAGAAGAGTGTTTCTTGAGTAACTCCACCATCCTCGGACACGAAGGAACGGCTATCCCCAAACTTTGACACTCCTTCAAATTAGCATTCCACGCTTTAGCAGCAAGTCTCAAACAGACGATATGCAAGGGACCCCGGGCCTCGGGTCCAAGTCGTTGATGATATGGCACAAAAATATCATCGATAGCTTGCCACGCCTGTCGCGTACTTTCTGACAGAACTGATCTTTTGGATAGATCTGAAATCATGTATAACAAAATAGGCCAGGGGAGATGCCAATCAAGATGCCATATAAATCGTCGGAGAACATCGCTATTGCGTAGTCGGGCGTTGTGCTTAATAAGATCCAAGCACGTAGCGAAGAGTTCATCGTTTTCGGTCCGCGATAATGCCGGTAGATTCAGATCCGGCACCCACAGACGGAATGGACGAGTCGCAACCAACTGTATGACGGAAATGATTGTATGTGCCGAACCACTGACAATAAGATGCAACGGGATAGACGGGTCACAGAATCTAACGACTTTGTCATGGAGAAGCGCTCTAAACTCATCGACTGCTTTCTGTCTGCGCTGAGTTTTTTCTTCTCTTATTTTTGGTTCTTCACTAGGTCCTGAAAACATCGACTCGACGAAGTGAGGCTGGCCTTCCTGCCATTTGCCAAGTTCTTGTAGTAATTGAATGAATATCATGTCGGTACCGATATCATTTCTTTCTACCGGTGGCTCTTTCATATTGGGGTGAAGATCGCTGTCGTTCACGTTCAGAGGGTAATGAGTATCATTTGCGGGTAATGGGGCAGCAATAAATCCAGACGATCGAGTGATGGACCTGTCCATGTAAATGATATGACACCATACACGGCGTCTCATCTCAGTCTCAAACACAGAAAGCCCTAAGTAGGAGCCATCCCGATGCAGACCCATTTGCTGCGCGATTCTCATTGCTGTACCGCTCAGACACCATATTGTCCTTCGATCGTATGTAGAACGGCAAGAAACCTGAAGAATATTAGCATGACGTCCGAATCGAGTACCGGATAGTGGTGACGTACGATATATAGACAAAAGGCTTGTAACAGCACCAAGTCTGTTGTTTTGAGTAATCCCGCATTAGCCAGCGCTTTCTGCGTTGTTGTGCGGAATCTAGCTTGCAGTAAACCTTTCTCTTGACCAAACTCCTTTTGCACTTCCTCATCTGTCATCGAAAGCACAGCACAGCTATAGATCGAAAACAGCAAAGCCTCCATTCCCTTTCCGATGGAGCTCAGATCGCTTATCGCATTCAGCATTTGCTGTTGTAGCATGGGTGCATGAATGATCTTCGTAAGTGGGTTCACGTTCTCGAGGAAAACTTGCCACAGTTTGAAGATCTGGACAGGATCAGGGTGGAGACTGGTCAGAGCCTCATTTGATGGCGATGAGAATAGTACATCATTTCCGTGATCGAGCGCTTCGCTTTCATGCTTTGGAGATAAGTAGTCTGCATTCTCGGCATCACTATCATCTGATATACAATCAGAATCTTCTAGCTGTATAAGAGATTAGTTTTGACAAGCTACATGCGAAAGGCTAGGCCAACGAAATACATACCTCGCCTCCAAGAGTGTTCCAAACGTCACTAAACAGATGCGGTCAATATTATAAATTCTTCATCTTCATTCAGAGCAGACCTTACTTTTCCAAATACAGAGATTTCCCTCCTTTTGACACAAACTGACCCGTAAGGGGTTGCGTGGACATCCCCGGACGACTCACAGCACCCGACGCGGGCTTGGACTCTGATAACTTGAGCGCACTCATCCCATGCTGGACTTCACTTCCACCACCACCAACATTACCACCAGTACTAGTAGTACCAGTAGCATCATCACCAGGGTCAATCCCGTGCTGCCTTAAAAGACTCTCATAATGCCTCAACCTCGACAACAACGCATACTCAGCCCTTCGCTTGTGATGCCGAGCCGGTATCGACTCGCGAAATATGCATTCTGCGTTCGCCTTGATGCAGTTTGAGCATGGATGTTTGCGGTCACATTTCACTTTTCTTTTGCGACAGAGGATGCATGAGGGTTGTTTTGCTGTCGCTGATCCTGGTGTTGTTGTAGGGCTGTTGTTTGAGTCTGTCATTTTGACAGGACTGTTGAGAGGGAGGAGAGCTGGTACTCTGGATTACATTGATTGATGTTTTTCGATGCGTAAAATGGATTGCGTTGATGCCTGATGCGACCATCACAGATTGTACTGTCGAGGCATATCGGCCGCTGTTGTCAGGGTCTAAACAACCGTTGACTAAATTGCGCGTATATAAAACTCACTGAATAATGAAATTCGACAACAGGTTTGTATATATATAGAGTATGCGATGCCGATGTTGATCAAGATTGGAAGGAACAAAAGTGGAAAGAAGGTCATTCTTAAATGATTATGTAATCACCACTAGTTCGTTCGTTATCTACGTTGTTAGATGATCTTTGAGGTTTATGAATATCCTGAGTATATAATGTTTACAAAATTAATAAAAAAGATAAGTAGTCAATTACTTCTGCCTTATTGTGACTTTCTTATGGTTGATAGTTATGTCAAAATTTCCGTGGAACAACACCAGATGTCAGCTTCAACCATACCGTTCCTAATTTCTTTTCGTTTCAGAGGGAGTGATAAAAAGGCACACATATCGGCTTCATTTTCTGGACTTTGCTATCCTATACAAACAATGGAACTGTTGCCAATCTGCCGGCATGGGCACGGAGCATGATGAGGCTGTCAAAAGCTTGCGAACCCATCAGACCCCGTCTCTGCATTATTCCCCCAATCCCAGCTCGCCCAGTCGAATTCTCTCAAGTTATCAAAGTCAAATATCGACTGTTCACATGTATTGGCAAAGTATGATTCCGAGTTCATATATTCATCTTGTCTCTCTTGTCCGTTCGCCAGCCTGTGTTCACCAACATTGACGGAAATCTCCTCAGTTCCTTGCCGGCAATCTTGGTATCTTTCAGTGTCCTTCTGTCCTATGATGGATATCATTTTCGGTGGTACCGGTGGCATTTGCAAAGCTGCTTCGCGAGCCCTCCAAGCAAATAGGATCATCTTGGTGAAAGTCTCAACGAAAGGAGCGATGCGTGTGTGCATGTGAGCCTCATAATTTGCGCTCATGATTTCCCAACCTTGCTCGGCTTGCTTCCCGGTAGGTCGCTTTCTCAAGTATAATAGAAGTTGCACATATGCAATGTATGGGAAGTATAGATTAGTCATCCAAGCGAAGCCACGTATAAGAGGCGAAGTTACGATTTTTGTGTCGTTTTCGAGCATATGTAGAGAAAGGGAGACCAGAGCCTCCTCTTGAGCTTCTGTCCGAGAGGACGAAGTTGAGTGAAGCTGCAAAAGGCGCCATCTGGCAAACATTAACCGCGTAAAACAGACTGTGAAGAAATGGACTGGAACTTCTGGGTCAAGGGAGTTGAGGTATCTGTCTTCAATTGCCTTCTCCAGGGTGTCCAATTTAGCGCTTTCAGGGGTAATCTCGTCATGTGCGTCGCTGATGATAGGCTTCAGAGCCGGATTAGTATACTCAAGGTGAAACTTTGCACGGCGAATAAAGTCCCCGAGCTCACTTCGGATGACAACGAACAGCGTATCAGTGATAGGTCTCTGAATATCTGAAATCGCCTTCATCTCAGGCCAGAATTCGGAATCATTTAAGCCGAGAGGTATCCTGCAGTCCCAACTTGGTTCCAAACTTGTACACTTGTGGCCAGAGATCTCGCTGATACGAGCATCAAAGAGAACCAATGCCCACCATAGTCTACGACGAAGCTCGGCTTCGAAGACAGTGCATTTGGCTAAGGCCGACTCATTATGAATCGCCATACGTTGGGCAATACGAATTGCAATACCGAGCACAGACGAAGTAGACCAGGGGCCTATTTTGTCATCAATGGAGACCTAGAGTTTGTTAGTCTCGGTGAATGCTTCAAAGATGCTTGGCACGCTTACCAAGTATAAGAACAATGCGGTCAAACAGTCACGATCTTTCGTTTGTAAAGAACCACATTTTAGAAGAGCTTTTTGGCAGCCCCATTGAAACCTTACCAAAAGATCCGATTTTGAAGCCCCAAAAATGGCATCAACATCGTCCTCTGGAGCCATACTTTTAAGAGCCACGCAATAAATACTGAATAAGAGAGCTTCGAATGCGGGCTTGAGTTTCCTTCTGTTGCTGGCAGCATCGATGATCTGCCGTTGCAAAGTAGGAGCATGCGTAACCTTGAGCAGCGGGTCGACATTATCCAGGTATACCTGCCAGAGTTTGAACATATGGGCAGATTCTGGGTGCAAAGCAGAAAGGTCGAAATCAGTGTCGAGTGACCCAAAAATAAAGTGGTCATTATTGATACAGAAGTTCTCCCAAGTCCTTTTGTAGAGAAAATCACGAATGTGATGATCTTCTGAAGAATCGCTGTCGCTCTCCACACCCGCATACTGTGTCTTTCGTCAGAAAGGCTTGAGAAGCAGACAAAGCGAACAAACCTCGGAAGCCAAGGAGTTCAATAGGCTCCTTCAGTAAATCAGCTCCGCTTTAATATACTACTAAAAAAAATGCGTACTTCACCTCGAATCTCCTTTCTGTACCAACAGTCAGCAAAGATGGATGATCCATGGCCGCAGATCGTGAGATTGTAGCATCATGATCTTCTGAAGGGTTCTTGATCACCACTTGGTCTCTATGAAGTGGCTCGAAACTAATGTTATTTTGCCGAAGGAGGTCCTCGTACAGACGTATACGCTCCAACAGGTCTCGCTCCGGAAACCTTCGTTTTCGCCGCACATTTCGACTGCGAGTCGCCGGCACACATTGCTCACGAGCAGCGTTGCATTGTGCACAGGGAAACTTCCGTTCGCATTTGATCTTGCGCTGTTGACAGCGTACGCATGCCAGTATCCTCTTCTGCATTAAGGGAGGTAAGAAAAGGGAAGGCGCTGATGGGGGAATCACAGAAGACTCCGACATGGCCTCCTTTCTGAACTTTCTAATATATGTAGAGCAAGAGAGGATGCGTTTGATGTTGCCCTCCATCAGACGTCTCGTCTTAACATGTGGTTGCTGCTATACCCAGTTGGGACTTAGCCCCGGGTTTTTACTAAGACTCCGATATCAGAGCCAAAACGGATTTTGGCCTCAAGAAAATGTCCGCAGCCATATCCAGCAGCCATGTATATAAAGCAGCCCTCGTGGCTGCCCTACAGGAATCCTCTTCTCGATGGCTATCTGAACGGAACAATCCATTCTTGTCGAGTCGAAACCAAATTTTAACAACATGGCCAACGTCACCCGAGGCGAGGACTATTCAACTCAGCGTCTGAAACAGCGCTATTACTTCCAAGATTCCAACATGGATTTATTCTTGGTCGGCGCTCTTGGATGGGGCCCAGCAGGTGGACTATCCATTGGAGAGGCATATTATGTAGCCTCGCAAATCACCGATGGCGACGCCGACTCCTGGTCACGAGCTTTTGAAAGCCAGGGTATAGCACAGAGCAAGCAAGCCGACGAATGGCAAAGACGTGGCGCAATTCGAGCAGCAGGTGAGATGCGCCTGAAAGCATTTGTTTGCTACCGAATGGCTTGGCAATTTGTTGCACCAGGCGAGCGGTTTATAGCATTGTGTTGCGCTCATGAGAAGCTTTTCGATCAAGCCATGACGGAGCTGGGCTTTCCGGTCACTCGTTTTGCCGTTACTTATGGATGTGGGAAGCTACCTGGTCATTTCTTCCAAGCGACTGACCCTACTGCGCCAACGGTGCTGGTGATAGGAGGAGCAGACACTTGTCACGAAGACCGATACTTGTCGCAGGGACGGTACCTCTTTGAAAGAGGCTATTCGGTTGCTTTGGTTGATCTGCCGGGACAGGGAAGGGTCCAACAGCAAGGGCTTCACTGGGAACCTGCGGCCGAGAAGTCGATAACAGCCGTGGTTGATGAGTTGATTACTTCCTTCGGAGTGCAACCACGCAAATTGGCCCTTCTCGGTATGAGTCTCGGGGGTTATTTCGCTTGCCGCGCAGCGGCTCATGAGCCCCGACTCGCAGCGGTTATTGCCACCACACCACTTCCATGTCCGTTTGAGCTGTTTGGAAGAGTCGGAAAGCAAACCGCTGAAGCTACTACCGTATCGCAAGCAGCGCAGAAGAATATGGAGGTAATTCTTTGGAAAGCAGGTGTATCGGGATTGTCAGAGCTTGCTCAGCGATGGGAGGGTATGATCGCGGAACCGGGGCAAGTCCAGGTGCCATTTCTATCAATACTCGGAGAGCAAGAAGGGCAGGTATGGAAGGATCAAGCACGACAATGGCATGAGGCGATCCCTTCCAGTAAGAAGAGCTTCGTGACTCTAAATGCGCAATCGGGTGCCGATATCCATTGCCAGGGAAACAATCCTCTTCGGTTGGCTCAGGAGGTAGACGCATGGCTGCGCGAGGTGCTGTGAGAGCTACGCTTTGCTGCTGCTCTTCTTGAATTTCTTGTTGGTTTGGCTTTTTGGTCGATCTTAGTAAATCGACGCTGAGAGTCGAAGATTGACAAACACCAATGTTCAAATAGTAACTATAGCTACACTGGTTGCTTGTGTAAACTAGTACATGGCTCTTAATGCTATAGCATTTCTTCCTACGTACTCGTTCTTTTGCGCATAACACCTCTACCAATCATCTCCATCTCAGTTACACTTCGAGAATACAATATCTAAGGCGTTCATATAACTATGAGCTAAAATCATCTATACATCAAATCCAGCATGAAACTGTACTGTCAAATTATCAAGAACAAGGAAAATCAAATAGATCACCAGGCGCCACATTGAACAAGACGTCGAAGACGAACCATGAAAAACCATCAAACCTATTATTCATTTCCTTCCCATAACCATATCATAAACTCCACATCCTCTGGCTCAGAATAAAATGAAACAAACAGAACAAAAGCGTCGTATGAAAACTAAGCCATCAGAGAACGATCCCAGCCATCAAATATACCCAAGTCGACAAAGTCCTCGTCGGTAGACGGTATCATTATCCCCTTGACAGCCTCGGCCATTTGCAGAGATTGTGGCAAATCAAAATCCTTGAAAGAAAGAACGTCATCTGTATTGAGTCCATTTTCAGCAGGATATCCAGACACGCCATCGTGTACATAAGATACATCGCCACTGCTACAGGCAGACCAAGCCTCTGATGATGTATCCTGGGGACTGAGTCGCACATGTTGCTGCATGATAGGCGCATAGGCAGACACAGTCTGATGAGGGGAGTAGTCATTGTCAATCGGCCCGTGCGAGCTCGGTTGATCAGCGCGTTCTTGTCCACCATATATTCCATTGAAAATGTTCAAGTTGCCATGATCGAGATCGCTGAGTATGCATTCCCACTCCGCTGCTGATAATGCCATCTTCGAGACATCGGTAGTAGACACGGAGCGAAGCGAGTCCGCATTCAAAGGATAATAATCCACATTTACACCTGACGATAGATCGAATGACCTGGGCCGACTCATTGTCTGTGGAGGCTCCATCGCACCCGGACGTTGACGCGTGTGTTCAGGAGATCTATGTGCTGTGCTGAGGTTTGGAGTAGTGTTTCTTCTTGACAGTACGCCGTCTTTTGCCGGTTTCGGTTCCAGGCCCACTTCAGCACGGGAGTGCGACGTTTGTAGGGCCTTCTTTATCTTCATAGACCGCTGGCTATCGGCGCCGGTGAGGAGATTGGAAAGTATTCTAAACTCGGTCGCAGCTGTGTCCGACTCTGGCTCGAGCTGTACTTTGACATCAAGGAGCAAGTTCCGGCTTTCCTGAACCAGCTTGCTGCTTCGTTCCAATGTCATGTCTTGCCATAGAATGCCAAGACCAGAAAGGTAGGCTACCTCCAGGCGGTTGATGGCAAGTGATAGGCTCAAGCGTCGTTCATCAAGGAGCTGCAGGATCTGAATGATGTGTTTGCTGGAGTCGCTGATAGTCAACAAGGCTGGATGCATGATATCGGAAGTGCCAAAGCATGCTGCTGGACGATGAATCAAAATCCGGATAAAGTAGTACACCAAGGACTGGATTGAATTAGCTTGCGAACACCTCGGAATGACATGGGAACTTACCAATAATGGAGACCGGCTGCCGGTCACGTTCGTACTTGGCCTATCTTGGATAAAAATCAGTTTGAGATGGGTTGGAAGACCCTTGTTCCAACTATCCAACTCTTCTGACAAGCCATGTAGCTTTGTCACGGATACTTGAGCATTTGGTGCCGAAGGATAAAGAATCTCAAGCGCTTTGCCCAAAATCCGGGAGGCCTCTATCAAAGCAAGCGCACTTGACATACGAGTGCACTCATCAGGTACCCCGGGATGCAGTCCTTCTTCGGTAATATTCTCGTCGTCAATGTCTGCAGGCATTTCAGTGCCGATACGATCATCTCGGAGCATAACGGGTAGACCAGTCGCGGCAGCGGTGAAGCTAAGTGATCGTCAGTTGGTTCGCAAAGAATAATAAAGGTGCGGTGATTCCTTACCGGTCCAACATATACTGGCACCAGAAGACTTTCTTCCGAGTCTCGTGAAGTAGCGGGTCGCGAGCAAAGTCCTGCTGGCTTTGGTCGAGCCCGAGCGACTGAATTGTGCTGATGGAGAGAGCGCGATAGCGAAGCAGAGACTGATAGTCGCCTTTGGTCAAGAAGTAAATCTGACCAAGAACCATGCACTGCACGGCAGGTACAGACATCTCTCCACTGAGGGACTCGAGGGGTGTGTACCAATTATTCTCGAAGAGCTTTGGGTCTTGGTTGGTCCGTGACTGAGTGGCAGTTAGCTTTGCGACTCCGTATAGTGGGTGTCTAGAATACATACCATTGAGGAAAGTGCAGCAATGCCAAAGATAAGATTCAACTGTACAATGGTAAGAGGCTGATCTTTCAGAAGAGATGGATCGGCAAGATAGCGATCGTAGGCTTTGAGAAGGGTAGACCGGTGCACCACTGGGTACAGAGGAGCCCATTCCTGGAAATATATGTTGACTAGTTGATCTGACACAAGTCTTGGTGGCGACTGTAGAGACGAGGCCTTGCGTTGATAATTGCTCGAGGGAAAAGCCGTCAAAGCCTTCGTCGAAAAGGAAGACGAAGATATCCCTCGTGCTTCCAACCTGCTTGTCAGTGTTGACGAAAAAGCGCGAACACTGGATGGACCGGCAAATGGTGAATTGCCAGACGACTTAATCGGATATTGGACGTTAATGACGCGCTCAGTATCGTCTGGAGAAGGCTTTACTTCATCAGACGGCAATGGCGACCGAGAGCTTTCTGAAACTGCACCAGACGTAGATGCCGGGCAAGGAGAAGACTGCGCCTTCTGGCGTGGCGTACCAAACGAATGAATACGGGAAAGTACTTCAATCTTCTCATCTCGTTCATCTAATAAACTCTTCAAATCCCTGACCTCGCTCTCCAGCGCTCGCACGCGATCCTCCAACGACTCGGTATAACCACGCGGAAAAGCTCTTCGGCTCAGTTTATCGCTGGTCTTGCACTCGAAACCAACATTCTTGCACTGTGTGCAACACGGTCGAACGCCATCGCATCGGATTTTCTTGGAGCGACAGCGATCGCAGGCTTGAGCGATACGACTCTGGGCGTTGGTGCCCATTTTAATCACTTTCATAGGCAGAATTCCCGGCATTTTGGCGGTTGGCTGGTACTATGATAGACTATGTGTTGTCGAAAGAAACAGCTATCGTGAGTCGATCATCCCTCAACGGAGGCGGGGATGAGTCGTGACAAATCGGTTACTGATAAGGCGAGCGAAACGGATCAGTTTAGGGCGTGGTGACGGGCAGGCGGAGTACTAATGTATATGCAAGTCAAGCAACTTCTGCAGTCGCTCCAAGAGCGAATCATTAGTTGTGTAGTACGTCGTAGTAGGCGTAACGGTTGTGGTTGTAGCACGGCGGGGATATGTACAACATCAGAAGTGTGAGTGTGTCTAAGTGAGCGTGAGTAGAATATATGGAAGGAACACCAGGAGTGGAGAGGGAAAGAGCAGGCGGGCAAGGGAAAGCACGGAAATTCAGTTGTTCCGCCAAGCCCCGAACTCGCCGATCAACGGCAGATGGTGCAGGGTGGCGCTAGTCTGCAAGAGGTCTAGTCGTGGAGTTCCCCCGGTCTCTCAGGTGAGGAATCAAATCACGTTGGGCGAGTGTTCGGTTCCGCACTCTGGAGTAGTGTCACGTTCCCGGCCAATCATGTCCCGCCAATTACGCTTTCTACTATGAAGAGTCTTGACTGTTACTACATACCTAATACGTCCTAGAGTTTTTACTATGGAAGGCCATCTTGGCATCTTGGCATCCTGCGCGACATCACGCTATTTTCAGGGTTTGACTCATATTCACGAAAAGTCCTCTTCTTCTTCTTTCTGTTGCTGTTTAAGAAATTCCTGGACTGGTTCCGACCTCATCAACTGTTCGATCTGCACGAGTAAGATGTTAGAAATTGGCTCGAATAAGCGACATGGTGTCTCACCTCGTTAGCAAGGTCCCCCAGACCCCGCTGTAAGAGCGCGGTTTCCCCCAGTCTAAGTTTCCGGATCATCTCGTAAACCGCACTACGCACACCCGTCTGACTCCCGTCCGCATCATGCTCCACAATCTCAAACGCGAACTCCATTTCTCCACCCAGCATCTCCAGACGAGATTGCAAGCATTGCTGTACAAGAACCGCTGCACGTAATTGGAACAACTCCCAAAGTGGATCCTGCGAAAGAACAGTTCGCAGCTCTTTTACACTTGAGTTTGGCGATGTTTCCGGGACGACATGACCAATCTCGATTTCGCCTTTCCAAACAGCTTTGAGTTCCACGGGTCCTTCAACAGGTTGCATAATCTCAATGGAGAGGCCGTCTTCTTCGTTCACACAGGCCCAGAAGATAAAGTCACTTTCCCATACTGTTCTGCCATTTTCTGACGCAAGTCTCAGGCCTGGGGCAGTCTTTTTCGCAGAGATTCGTTTCTTGGCTTGTTTGAGCGGATCACTGTCTGGTATATCGATCGGTAAGAACAGCTGTCGTGCGTCCTCGACTGAGTTCTCGAGAAAGCCGTAAGAAAAGATCATTTCAGATGCCCCTTTCTCATCTCCATAACTAGTAAACCGTCAGACAGCTTCGTCAACAGACCGAAAATATGCTTGACATACGTTATAGTAACCTCCTCCCCCCGTCGAAGCTTCTTCCCCCATCGAAGCTGCAACACCGCATTCCGCTCCTCATCCGTCTCATACAATGCAACCGTCTCCTCGCCCGACGCATGATTAGCCATATCCACACAGGGAACCATCACGTGGCCCGAACCCGGCAAATCCAACGCTCGAGACCTATACATGGCATCCACAATCTTCCAATCTTCCAGCGTCAATCGACCAGTCTCTTCATCCCACCATTCCCTCTCGCACCAGGCGATGGATTGCGTGGCGTCTCGAAGACGATCGAATTCAGCTTCGAGGGCGGATAATTTGTGATCCACTGCGTCTTTCAGGGATGTGCCGTAGAGTAGGACGAGTTCGTCTTCTGTCCATAGTGTGGGGAGTAAGCTTCCGCTGGGTAGGAATTTGATGTATTCTGACCAAGGGTTTGTCACGCCTATTTTGGTGTGTGTATTGCTTGCGTATGTGATATGGCAGAGTAGAAAGATGAGAATGGCGCCACGGGCAGTCTATACAAACTTAGTACCCTATCATACTCATATATAACCTTGCGTTTCCTGTAGGGGTGTTGAATATCATACCCACCCAAAATCACCACTAGCCTCCAACACCCCCCTCAAATACGGATCCGACTTCGCAAACTCATGCACCAAATCAAGCGACAAGACCATATCAGGAGGGACAGTCATTAATATCTCCGGTTTCTCCTCTGCTTCTTGAGCGGAAGAATATTCTTTATCTGTTTTGGCGACTATACCAGACCCGAATTCGAGTTTCGCAAACTCGATGTCGTTGAATTTGATGCCATTGAGACGGGCCCATGCCGGCAGGGCTTCGATGGGTAGGAGGGGTCGGTTTAACATGTCAATTCAAGTTAAGTTAAGGTAGAGGTAATTGGCGCGATGACTGCTTGATCGGTGGAAGATGGCTGTGTTGATCTGGTAGCGTGTACTGGGGATGTTTGCATGATGATGGAATGTGGAGCACTGGAAAATTGTGTAGAATCAGATGCTTGATGTATTTGGTATTACGCATGTATTGTTGGCGGCCGTTATCATGTTTCATCCCACGATAATTTGATGGCAGTTCTAACAAGCCAGACGTGCTGGGTATGAGAATATTGTTAAATATTGGAGACACTTATCAATGTTTCAAGGAAATAGTTAGACATGTGATGCTATGTCTGCAGAGTAAGCAGCATCGTTACCAGTAGTTACTTTGTATTGTATGATTAACACCCCGCGAAACCTTATCGATAAGCCGACACAGATCCATTCCGTGGCATTGCAGCATCCCGACGTCATGAGCATCATCAAGTAATATATATAGCATCAATTCAGGAGGAATTCTTGTCCTAGAATAGTACCACAAGCTAATTGATACACACCTGCAACAACCAAAGAACCTGAACAATCACAATGCGCCGCTCCCTAATCCCCAACCCACCACGACCATACATCCTCCCCTTCAGCGCAATTCTCCAACCAGCCTCCTTCTACACACCTCACAGTGTCCGCGCCCAATTCTCCAGCACCTCCCATCAAAACCAACGACAACAACAACAATCTACCTCCGAACCCCGCTCATCCCGCTCCTCAGGCGTCAAAGGCCACAAATTCCAAGAATGGAAGGGCTCCTCCACGGCCGACCACGCCGTCAACCGCGCCGCCAAAAACGACATTACAGATCCCGAGGTCGAGGGCGTAGCAACGGGTAGAGCTGAGAAACAACGAAATTCGGACATTGCGGATTCTACGATGAGTGGTGCTACGACAGAAAGAGATTTGGGACGGAATGCGAAGAGGGCGAAGGAGGAGCATCCGAAGAGTCCGGAGCCGATTATTGGGATGAATGATGAGAGGGGGGAGGTTAGTCTTCTCTTCTTCTCCCCTGTTTCTTAAAAAAGAAATGTTACTGACCTGTGAAAGAAATAGAAAGGTCATTGATCGTATATGTCATTGCCCTAGCTGTAATATTAAGAGAGATAATTTTTGATCAAATATCTCATTTCTTTTTCATTATAATCATGGTAGATATTTATCGGCCGACTCGGAAAGAGAGTACCTATATAAAGGGTCAACAAATTATCATCCAATTCGTAAGGGGGTATACGTGCATCATGTTTCCCGACCGCAACAATTTCATCTTCGGAAACGCGTACTCCGCCAGCTCCTTCAACGTAGGCTATAGGAACGTCTCCCATCACTTTTCGTGCTACATCCCCAACTGTGCTGTTTCTGCTGCTTGTTAGTGAATCAATTTATAGGTGCAAGAGCAGAACATACTTTTTGACCAATACACAATCTCGGAATACAGCATTTGACCCTGATCCAGACGCATATGTATGAATATTTCGAACTGGGAATATCGGCACAAGTCCTAAAACCTCAGCGGCTCGTGACAAGCATTGCACAACGCCAGTGGACCCGAATCGATATAGAACCATATCTTTGAGATTCTCAACACGTCTGCCACACGTCAGTATTCCCAATTCAACCATAGAGGAGACAAAAAGACATACTGCTTCAATTTCTCATCCATCTCTTTCAAACCTCCTCCATCAGGATCACCCATTTCTATGAGGTCTTCTCGAGTGTCGACAAATTCACTCCCTTCGACATATTTGACGTATTTTTGTTTCGCGAGTCTTCGCAGAAAGACTTCTGATATTGCCGAGCAGAGCACGATCGAATTCGCGTCTTGCATTCTGGCAATTTTGCTTATATTCTAATTGAACAGTCAGCTACCTCCTACGATAGAGGGTCGAAAGTGAGTACCTTATCTGCATCTGGATGGTCGATCTTATTCAAGGCATAAACTGTGGGGAACTTTTCGTCCACGAATGTATTGACTACTTTCTCGACTATTTCATTAGACCAGTCTTCGAGAGGTTCTTTAAGATTCAGACGATCGAGACATCGAGCCACTGTTTGTGAGGTACTTCCGTAACCGGAGAACTGAGCTTGCAGAGTTTCGACTGGGTTTGCCTCTGTGAGTTGTTAGCAACTGCAGACTTGTGGGAGCCGGTGTATACATACTCGTAGCTTGATGCCTCCGTTTGATAGAGCCCCTGTAGCCCATGTTAAAAGACCGCTTTATAAGAGGGTCGAATCAAGAAATACCATTTCTCCATCAAATTCCCTTGCACCCATCGCACAATCTCCGATCTGAGCCACACAATATCTTGCGACGGGTCATATCCACGAGTCTCCTTTCCTGTTGTTCCTTCAGTAACCACATCCCAGACCAAAAAGAGATCCAAGGCTCTGACCTTCAGCATCCGTCGTCCCACTAACATCAACCACATGAATCAAAGCATCGGCATGCCGCAAATCATCCAAGAACTTATTCCCAAGACCCTTTCCTTCGTGCGCACCGGGCACTAAACCGGCAACATCGAGAAGTTCAATTGGAACCGATCTTCGTCCTTCAGTGCATCCGCCATAGTTTGGTCGGCATTTATCTGTCAGGTTGAATCTTTTGCAGGCGCAGTCTATTTGGAGGTATCCGATTGCTCGTTGGGGATCAATAGTGGTGAAACTGTACGTTGGTTGGGTCAGTTATGAAAAGTTTCATGATGAGAATTGATACGCCGTACGGGAAGTTTCCTGCAATTGAAGAGTCACACATGAGCATTGGACAGATTGAATTGTATGTGTGTGTAAATGCTTAAACTCACCAACTTTGGACGAAGCATCAGTCAGACTGTTCAGAGTCGTCGATTTTCCACTAGAAGGCTTTGTTACCAGTCTGGTCAGCGCGGAGATGCGTGCGGGGTGGATGTGGTCGAGCTTACTTTGCCAACGAGGCCTATCAGGGGGTCGCGAGGCATGATTGCGTATGTGCAAGTGTTGTCCGGTCTCGGTCACCCGGTGCTCTAATCGACAGTCGCCTTGGCTATGATGTCGCTATTCAATCAAAAAGATAAGGCTTGATAGAATTTGGTGATAATTCCTACAATTTCTGCCGCTCGGAGTGAAGGCGGTGACAGTGGGATGTGATTGTGTATGCCTCAGGTGTCTACTCCATACGATCTACTGGTTTTCAGCCTTAAACTCAACAAGCTTTAGTAAAATCTTTGAAATCACGATGGATTGCTCTACAAATCGAGATGGAGTATGACAACAACAACAATTTGTAATAGATATTCTCGGCGATAGAGATGGTTTCTAGCCTCCTCAATGAGATGGCATTAGGTTTCTCATTCTTGCACCAAGATGGAAGGCTGACACCAGTTACCTATGCAGCATGATAATCAAAGGTAGTCAATTGACCAAATTGTCTGAAAAATGAAGGCAACAGCTAGTCGTTGATTCGAGATGGCATCGTAACGGCAATACAAGCATCTACATGGATACTCCGTACCAAGAATTTCGATGCGGTTTGACGTCGTTCGGAAGCACGCGACACAGCATTACTCGACTTGAGGCTCCGGCGACTGTGCCTGAATAGTGATAACGGAGAGTTCCGAGATGCAGTTTCTGATGGATTCTATAACTGACGTCGATTATCATGATTGAGTATGCCGCATATCCTTGTGTATACACGAGAGAATAGAGCGTCCTGTGAGAGCTATATCCAGCAACCCCTTGATTTTGTGAGCGGACACGCTGATTGGTCAGAATGGGGAAGTACTATGTATACCTAGGTACGTATCATAGAACGGAGGGAGCTCTGGACGTCGCATCCAATAAGAATAGGTTTGTGGTATTAAGAAATCAATATATAGCAAAATATATTTCTGATGCCTATCGGACGGTCCTTTCTCGAAAGAGAGGTAGCGACGATATAGAAATGAATAACGAACTGCCTATGACAATTCCATTCGAAAATCTGTTCCTCCACCCTGCAGAAGGACCAATTGAGGGAGACATTAAGTTTGAGAAGGATGACATGAAGCACATTGCGCATTTCGTATGGGACGAGCTTTGACGGACTGATGTAATACGTACTATGTAATACATCGACAAAACGAACTCTGATGACAAGAGCGAATGGAGATTTCCTGTTGACGAGGCTCCATAATGGATACAAACAGTAAGAATTAACCAAGAAGAGAGGAGGCAATATGGAAGGAACATCTTTGTCCTGGGTGGGCTGGGTTGACGTCATTGGGGCACCGCTGCCAGAAACGTCACAACCACCCCTATATAAGTCAACTTCTGCTTCTCAACTACTCAGATTAACTCTGGTCAATCATATCTTCAACACTGAATCAGCACATCCTCTTACTTCACTCTAGTATATCAATTAACATGTCTTCCGCCAACTTCCACACAACCACCCAAGACTTGCGCAAGCCCGAGTCCAAAGTATCCCACGCTCATGGCGGCAAGACCCCAGCCGACTCCGACTTGTCAGGCTTCAAGGTATGCTCTCCTTAACGGCATGTACAATAATCGCATATCTAACTTGAACAGTCCGTCCTTGACTCCGGCACCGACAAACAAAAACAAGTCGAACAAGTCCAGCAAAATCTCCCTCTTCCAGACCAACCCTCCGTCGCTAGCGACTGGAACTCATTCGACCAGCGAACCGTCAACGTTGGCTCCGGTCGCGTCGAAGGCCCCGTTTCGGGCGAAGGCAACAGTGCTCTTCGTGGACCGGCTACAGTAGAGAGCAGTGCCCGTGTTGATGGTGAGGAGCTTCACAAGGCCACTGCACCTGGATCAGGTGTTGGACGACAGGGTCAGGAGGGATTGGATCATATTCCAAAGGATGCTCGTACCCGGTAAATCAGTATGAGCTACGAAACGTTATGATGAATCATGTACATTAGGAGTTTTTTTGTTCCTTCTCTTCCGGCTATCACCTCGATTACATGTAGTTCAAAATTGACGAGAAATCCAAGCTGAATGAATGACGAACTGCATAACCAATATTTGCATGTTAACGATCTCAATATAGTCTCTGTATTAGACTTTCCAGAACATAAACTACGATCACCATGATCGCCACGATTGATAGGTTCACAGCTGTAACGGGTTGACAGCCCGACGAGGCGGACGATCAGCGGGATCGAAAGAAGAGTCTAGAATATGGTATGGAATCATCTTTCTGATTCTCGTTTCCTTGTCATAAGCCAAGCGTACATAATAGTATGGTTGCATCTGATATGCAGAACCCCTTGATGATAGTCGGAGCGAACAGCTTCATATGATGTCATAGCTGGACATACCTCGGACTGGAACTTCTCACACAGCCAAATGTTCGTACATATTTTCTCCACTTATCGACTTGCAGTGATCTGTTAGCTGTCCACCCAGAGAAGAATATCGAGCAGTTCTGATGGATGCCAAAGAGGCACTTGACGTTATCGGACCCAGCAGCACCGTAAGTGTGACATCATGTCTGGCCGTTTCGACAGGAGCTTCGATCATCGACTGAGACCAGATGCTGGTTCAGCTCTTTATAATGGCGACACTTCTCTTTCTCCCTGCTGTTAATCATTCTTCTCAAACACCAACGCATAACCACCACTTGAACCTGCCGTCATACCTACCACATACAATCAACAGAACAAACCGCCACAATGGATATGCAAGGAAACTTAGGAAAGCCCATCGGAAACTCGACTGGTGGCACCAAGGTGAGCTCCCATCCTCTCAGCCTGATGTCGATATGTATACTGACTTCTCAGGTCACCACTGACCCAGCCAGCAACATCCGCCGTCAAGAGAGCTCCGGCGCCGTAACCAACGACTCTCTCGCCGGTGAATCCGTCCGACAAGGCGGCGCATTCTCCCAAAACCCTAACAGCGAGCCCTTGGGCGTCTCCGGCTCCAACTCTACCTTCAACAATACCGACACCTCTGGCGCCACCACGCTCCGCTCAGCAGCACAGGCCGGAGACCGCGAAACAGATCGCAAGGAGCGATATCCAGATGCTCTAGGAGGCCAGGGCAAATATCCCGGTGCTCACGTACCCGAATCCGGATACGCAGGTGGCTCAACGCAGGCCAAGCGCGAGCTCGGTATTGGCGGCCATCAGCATCAATACAACACCACCGAGCGTGGTGCTGCTGCTGCCGAAGCCGGTGGCAGTGGTGGTTACCGCAGCGAACACAACGGCGGCACAGCACCAAACTACGTGACGCCCGTCGCCCAGAACATGGGCAACACAAAGCCAAATGGCGTCAACATCAAAGAAGGCGGTTTCGACAGCAACCCCAAGAACAACGCCAGCTTCAACTCGGATATCGGCACCAACAAGGATCCCGGTCGACTCGCTGAGCAGACATTCCAGAAATATAAGGCTCAGAGTGGCGCGAATGCTGCTTATACCAACCCTACTGTAGATGCGAATCAGCCTTATGGAAATTTGGGATCGGACCAGCGTATTTAAAAGTGTTGCCACCACACCTATTTAGGTTTAATGAGTCAAGGGCCTGGTGTTCTTGAGTAGTAAACTCGGATTGAGTTTGCATGTGCCATATGTATTATAGATTATGCAAATGACATGAACGTAAAAGAATCGCTCTTTCCACGGAATCTCCTATTTCAGTAACCCTCCTCAAATCTGGAATATCTCGTCATTTTTCCATGAATGATGATATTTTAAACACCATTTGACTTCATAATTGACTTTCAACTCCATTCAGAATTCAACGGGCTTTGCATTGAATTCCAATTGTCCGTGCCTCGACCACAAAAGAAAACGAGGCTTGACCGTTGAGCCGGCCTCGCCTGTCATGTCTACTCGCCCATCCACGTGGGGTTAAACAATTAACTAGCCCCAAGTCCCCTCGCCAAAGGGTCTGTATTTAAGCTGCCCCCAGTCAGCCACATGACCTTTGTACCTGAACTTTCTTTTTTCTTTTTTCCTTCCTTTTTTTTTCTTTTTGTTTCTATTGAAATACGATCGATTCTATTGGTTGGGTAGGGATTGCGACAGGAACGTGTTTAGTGTTGCCATTGCCTGGCCAGGTGTTTTACGTACCAAGTCGATTTCGGGTGATCGCAACCGATGAAAATTCTCCATGTCAATAGACTCAATACCGATCGATACGACTTGCAGATTTATCAAATCTCGTATAAACTGGCTTACGTACCGTGAACGATTTCTAGGAGATATATTGAAGCAAGGGACTCGCGCATAGTCCAGACTTTCGACTTCTAGATGTCATTCAGGCAGAATAATTCCATTCCACGACATTCAGCAAGGGGGCGTGCGTATGGTATTACCCCACGCTCTCAGATACCGTACCAGGTAACGATTTACGTACATAAGCTTTTTCTAGATGCGCTTTGCTTTGCCCTCCGTACGTAGATATATATCCGTGCAGACGGAAGTCCGGAAGTCTACAGATGCAATTGAGAGTAGGTATGATAGGTTGTTTGGTACTCAGCTGTTGGAGGTAATTTACAATGTTCATGTGGAGCGAACCAGCGATTTTGTGTGACGGTTTCATTTCGTTGGAAAGTACTTGACTGGCTATTGGTTACGAGTCGTACAACACGGCATGATGATGGTGCCACAGGACAGTAACTTACAAGGATCTGACTACGTTGGTTTCGACTCGGTACCTGACTGGCCTAAGCTCGAGTCGTGAAGTGAGATGTATCCGTATGTGACTCGGAAATAATAATTAGTGATGGTAGTTGGCCGCTTGTACGAACTTGTCGGCTTCCCTAGCCCTAAGTCCCAACTGAGTGCCGCGAGCCGAGACTATTTATCCCTTGACTCGCCAGCGATGTACTATGTAAGGTCTACTAAATGCCTTGAAAACGCAAGATTTGAGTATCGACTAGTGCGCACTGTGATAGCTAAACACTAACATTAACAGACACTTGTAGAATACTAGAATCCAGGGTCATTTCATATTCAAATCACCCCATTGGCCCGTCCAGCATAACAAAACGTACAGTTACTCAGTTGGGTCCCCGATCCCCGAAAACACGCCACGCATGAAATCTTATTTCAATGCATAAAATTAAAAAATTAAAAAATAAAACATTGCGGTACAATGCGTGCTTTGTTAGCCACTAGAAAGAGCAGCACGAAATTCTTCTAAAAGAAAGCTTGCTTGTGTGGGCGGAGCATGTCTCTGTTTTGACGTTGCCTATACTCCTCTGGGAACTCCGTATATAGTTCAGCCTCAAAGAATCGAAAGAGGTTTAGAAGTACGTATGGGGTGGTCAGACTCTGCATAACAAAGTGTACTAAGTACCTACTACCTGATCGGGCTATTTTTTTACGTGAACTGTAGGTTGTACGCCGAAACATGTGAATAAGTTATCCCTTCTTCGTTCTGCAATAGCTACACCATGTTGACGAAATGTGATACTTGACAATTAATCAAGTCTTCAGCTCGATAGCCATAGTTAGGTACCAGGTATCTTTGTAAGTGGTGGACAATAAAGTTGAATAAACCAACCGCCGTCCGCCTCGACTTCTAATCATAGCCTCAAGACCCTCTTTGTTCTCTGCTGCTAACGTTACGGCTCGCATACGGTTATTCTTACCGCACCCTTCGGCCTGTATTTCCCTCTGATCTTTAGGCCCTAACTAACCATTTATTCAATTAAAATGTGGGCGTTTCGTACATTTTTTCTTCTTCTTCCTTTTCAACTTCTCTCTTACTTTAAATTCCAATGATCCAAATTTTGGGAAGTTTCCCTCATGTAAAAAGAAACCCAAAAGAGAAGACGATAGGGCCGAATACGAGAGGGAGGATTGCATTGTTTCCTCAGCCTTCAGCCACCAACGGCAACACCCACCATGCCTGTGAAAGTTTAAATACCTCTTGGCCAGTACATTACTACTATATATACGCGCCTTCAATAACCGATTTCATTTTGTTTGTTTCCTTTACTTTGAATTCACTTTTGCGACATCTTTGAACATACATACACTTCACAATGGCTCCGTCTCGAATCAACGTTGAAAAGGTATCGGAAAGACACTCCGAGGCTGTTACCAAACTTTCCAACGATGCGGTATGTCACTTCTCACTTACTTTTTTTTTCTCGTAAGAAACAATTACTAATATCAACATCTGCATAGAGTATATTGAAGGATCTAATGGAAGAACACAATCACAAATCACAAAAAGGGACGCCGAGGCGCATGCAATCGTACCGGAAATCAGCACTTCGGGGGGAATATTACCTTCGACAAAGAGAAGATCGTCATGAGAGCATTTCTTGGGAATGCGACGCCCGGACAGGATGTCATGCGCGAACGGACGGTGCCCCAAAAGAGGAGCACCCTATTATAACAGCTACAAAATCCGATGGGCAGCAGATACTTCTTCCGGCAGATGACGATGAGCTGGATCCAACTTTGGACAACAATGACGATAATCAGGAAGATGCAGAATTTGAGGAAGAAGAAGAAGAAGAAGAAGACGTCTCCCTCGACAACTACGAGCAACTCAAAGAACTGTATAGAAACTGCCATGCCAGTTCTGGCAGAAACCGTTATAGCTATCTCGTCAACTGCTCGCCTTACAACCAACAAAAGCAACATCCACATTCACATATTCCAAAACAGCATATAAACTCACGATATCTCAACTCTCTACAAAGCGCGGCCGCGCATTCGGACGGACTCGGCGACATGTTTCATCGCGCTCCGGGCACAGTTACATTGACTCTCATGGCGCTCTTAATTATCGCCATTATGCTCGTTGAGTTGGTGGACATATTTTGTTATAGACGTCGAAGGAGGTCGGGTTACGATGAAGAAGACCGAATCCGCAGAACGACGAGACGGTTACGAACGAGGGCCGTTCGGATCCCTACAGTTACGGTATACGAGTCTCCTGTTGTATATGAGAGCGAAAAAGCGTCGTGAAAGCGTACTTCGGCATGCCGGAAACCCACGGTACAATTCTGTATTTTATTCATACCTTATAATGTGTTGATACTCACTGTGTATACGATCATTGACTAGCGATTCTTTCCTTCCCCCTTTTTTTTGTACTATTACCAATTGATTCAAAGATACCAACTTTTCTTCTGTATCATGAAGCACTCAGAAACACACTAGCGTCTTTTCTCGAACCCATTGAGGCGCAGACGTTAACAGTGCATTATCCCAATTTGGCAGTGTTCTAGCGCACAATGTATCCATCCAGACTTCTTCACTGAGCTTCGTGATCTGCCCTGTAGGTCCACGATTGTCTTAAAGCAATACATGCCAGATCTTTGGTGGACATGAGCCGGCGATCATCCATATTACATAAAACTCGTATTACTCCGTAACTACATGAAAAAAAAGGGATATCATTTTTTCTGAAAATGTCTCAGATTTCATCTGTTTCTAGGCAGCCATTCCAACACATTATATAGATAATTTCTGTTTCGGCCTTAGTCCGACCGCTAAGCCTATTCAAGACAAGTACCCCGCTAATCTCGAACTAGACTGTTTAGTCAGCAACCCTCGCCAGTCTCGGTTACGGGACCCACAACACCAACAATTTTGTCCATATCGTTAACCGCAACATCGACCATCTTCATTCCTCGACACACTCACGCCCAACTCTCATCATCGTCCCATAACCTTTTACGACAAGGTCTAGCACATCAATCACAATGGCCAAGGTACTTACATCCATCAACAATTACATGGACCGAAATGGAGGGAATGGCTGGTCGCTAACGAGAAATTGTTCAGGCTAAGAAAACCGGTGACACCATCTCCAGCCGTCTGGCTTTGGTTATGAAGAGTGGAAAGGTCACCATGGGCCAGAAGTCTACTCTCAAGTCCCTCCGCTCCGGCAAGGCCAAGCTTGTATGTCGACATTTTTTCAGGCAAAAAGAAGACGAATTCGGTCTAATGAAAACCACAGATCCTCATCGCTGGAAACTGCCCTCCTCTCCGCAAGTCTGAGCTTGAGTGTAAGCCTCCCATCAACAAACTCGGATCGATTGAACAGAAAACTAATTACTCATGAATAGACTACGCTATGCTCGCCAAGACTCCCGTCCACCACTTCAGCGGCAACAACGTGAGTCTCATCCCCGTTCCCAATCCTTAGAAGAACCCGAGATATACACCCCGTACAGTATATCGTACTTCGGAGGCAAACTCCGTTGCTCAGAGAAGAGTGCTACTCCATACTCTCTTTCTGTCCATAGGAAGGTGAATATGACGAGTAGTTCTCGGAGAGCGGATTTTGCTCGGAGAAGGGATCGCCTTTCTACAAAAGGGATTCTGGAGAGCTTGTTTTTCTAACTTGTAATTTCAATGAATAGATTGAGCTTGGAACTGCCTGCGGTAAACTTTTCCGGTGAGTTCAATCCTTTAACCACCATCAACTCTCTTGACACAATGCTGATTATGTTACTAGCTGCTCCACCATGGCCGTCCTTGACCAGGGTGACTCCGACATTCTCTCCCAGGAGGCTTAAATGATGCGATGACCTTGCGCATAAACCCTCCCTTCCGGAGGTGAGTCGACGATAGATGAATGTGCGAGAGCCGGTCTCATGTGAAACATGCCAATTCGGTTTCTTCTGGATTCCGTCGCATGTCGGAAATATGTTTCTGTATACCCAACAACAGTCATCCGGGAGAAACGAGGAAATTGAATGACAAAAAGTTTTTGATTTTCCTCTTAATTTTATTTTTCTATGATACCACGATAAGCGATGTCTTGATTTTCTGACGAACTTGTCCTGTATGTCCTTGTAATGCCGTAGTCTTAAAACTCGGAATCAAGATGTAGATTCGGGCAGTAGGCTAATAATGACCGCAACTTAGAGAAAGTCTGCGCATGAGTTATTTGTTTCGTTCTTGAGAATATCATTTTGAATTCCAGCCTCTGAAATACACCACAAAAAACGCCAAGATCCCAAAAAAAATCAGATCAAAATCAGATCAAATCAAACCTGATGATGTCACCCATGGGAAAAGATGACAGGCAAAAGAAAAAAAGTAGCCCTTTTCCATCATGCCAAACTCAGAATGAGCAATGAGCAAGGAACGAAAGCTAAAAAGACATGAAAATATACAAAAAAGCTCTAGATGATCGAATCAAACCTTGACCTTCTCCTGCTCCTTAAGAGCCAATTTCACCAAATCCGCATACACCTTGCTGAAATCCTCCTCATCACCATCCTCGGACTTCTTGCTCTTCTTTCCTGACTTGGGCGTCACCATAACAACGCTTGTAGGCCTCTTCGTGGCGCCGGCAGCACCGAGCTCGGCGCGCGATGTGACAAAGACGTAGGGAATGCCGTGATCCTCGCACAGGACGGGGATGTGGCTGATGACGTCCAGAGGAGAGATATCTGCTGCAAGGATAACGACGCCAATGGGTTCTGTGTTGGGTGCGTTGGCTGCTGGAGTGGGACTTTTGCGGAGGGCTTTGACGACTTCTTTGACGCCTCGTTTGAGGGATTTGTTGACGGCGGCTGTGATACTCGTTAGCTATGTCGCCTGCTTCAAGGACAGATGGCAGGGGGAGGAAGAAAACGCACCCTTCTTCACAGTCTTAAACACCTTCTTAGCAGTCTTATCCTCAGCCAATGGATTGGCAAACGGCACGAGAGCACCAATTGGCGCCTCTGCGGCTTCGCCATTGACAGCAACGACTTCCTCAACAACAGCATCCTTCTTCTCCAATCCTTCGAGAACTTGGGCCGTGAGTTCCTTCTCGGCGACTTCGGACAGCTTCTTTTCCTTCTTTTCCTTCTTGGAGGACTTGTGAACACCGTCGGTTTCGGAGCGCTTCTTCTCCTTCTTCTCCTTCTTGTCTTTCTTTTCGGACTTGTCTTTTCCCATTTTGGCTGATCCGGAGACTAAAATTAGTTATATATGTTGATAAAAGGGAAGGAAAGGTGGATTTGGCTTGTCGTATGTAAGGTCGATATGCTCTGCGGCAGAGAAAAAAAAAGTTGTCTAAAAATTGAGTTCTCCGCACCAGAATTTCTTGGCACGATGACTCGCGCTAGTCCTTGTTGGGTTCTAAGCTTGACTTCCGCGTCGAGCGCAAAACAACAACTTTCTGGAACTACATTCGCCGAAGAACAACTCTTTCTTTTCGAATAATTCTTGTCGGAAAGTCATTCGACTCACATTGTTAGTGTTTTCTTCCCCCTGGCCTGAGCGGTCCGCTCAGACCGTCTATTGGAATGGCCTCGAATCCAGCTTTTCGACAATCTGTTCGGCCATCGCAACCCGTCAAGAATGGTGAGACATCAACCACAAGTAGATTGACCATGAAATATTGACAAGCGAAACAGACTTCGAGAATGAGGAACTCCGTGTGCAAGTGAATACCCTGCGCTACGAACTGGACAATCTCAAGCAAGAGCGAGACCTTACTGAATTGCGCCACGAGAAGGAGTTGCGTGATCTACAACTCCGCGCGGATTCAGATTTCAGAAAAGCACAAGTACGCATCATATTGATTTTTACGTTCCGTGTGCTCGAAGATATGACTGACAACCACTCAGGGTGCCGAAGCAGCTAGCCATCGAGCAAACCAAAAAAGCGAAGCCCTAGCGAAGGAATTAAAAGAGGCTCAAGAATCTGCACTGAGCGAGAAAGCCGCGTCTGAACGACGCATTCGAACCCTACAAGACCAGAATCAATCCCTTCAAGAAGAGGCCACCGAAGTAGAGGCGCAACGAGCCGATCAGGAGAGACAATTCAAACGCCAAATCACCGAGCTCGACACATTACGTATCACACTAGCCCAGACACTGCAAGACGTGCAACAGGATTTACAAAATGTCCAAAACACTCTCCATTCCGCGAATGCGCAAGTTTCGAAACTGCAGAATGATGTTGCGACTTTGGAAGCTGAGAATCTGCGTCTGAGGGCTGAAGGCAACGGAGCTGAAGAATTGGCCGTTCTCAAAAGAGAACTTTCAGAACAAGTCGCACATATCAAAAACCTTGAATCTACAAACCGGGAACAAACGACGGAATTGCGACATTTGCGAAAAGTCCAGAAAAATGTTGAAGTGGTCGAGGAGCAGAAAAAATCGCTCGAGAATCAATTACAAATGATGTCTACTTTGGAAGCAGAACTTGGCAATGTGCAGATCCAAAAACGAGTTCTGGAAGATGAGCGGCGATCATGGTCGAGTATGCTCGAGTCAAATGGCGATCTTGCCGATTTCGATTCTCCAGAAGCAGTTGTCAGAGCTCTTGTAGAGGAACGGATTGAAAAATTGACATTGATCGATAAACTCGGCAGTGTAGAACCACAGCTTTTGGAAAAAGACGAGATCATTCAGGGACTTGAAACCGAGAAGAGACAACTTAAACAGGAGATCGAGAAACTGCGAAGCGCCGCATCGGCTCCTGGTGGTGCGATGGATACTCGCGCCAAACTCAGACTGGAGCGTCAGCGAGCATTAGCCGTCAAGGAAGTGGAATATCTGCGCGCCCAACTCAAGGCGTTTGACACGGAGGAGTTGACGATGCATGAAGAGGGAAGTCACTACGACGAGCAGAAGAATCAACAGATCGAACAACTAGAGAAACTCGTTGATCAGTACAGAAACGACCTACATAAAGCTCATGAAGATCTATCGGCTCTCGAAAAGACCTCTTCGCAGGGCGAGGAAGGCACGGCTGCTACGACATCGCGAGGATTGAAGAGGCCGCTATCGCCAGCAGACAGTGACGCTGAATCAGAGCGAATATCCGTCCTATCCCGCAAAAATCGCTCATTGCAAGAAGCTCTATTAAAATCCGAACAAGCCGCCAAAGTGCTGCGTCACGAACTGGATGCTACCAAATCCCATCTCTCTTCTCTTCAAGAAAAATCGCGCACACGCATTCTCGAACTGCGCGCAAATCCCACGGCTGAAGCCGAAAACCTCAAAATGTCTACCCTACGAACCCTCCAAGCCGAGAATCGCGATTTACTCGCCCAACTCCGCGGCGACAACGCCAAAGTCGCCCGCGTAGTCCCCGTCAGCACACTCGACAGCCTCAAACTCGAAATGCAAGAAATGGAACGCACCGTTGCCGAGAAGGAAAAACGCATGCGCCGCCTCAAAGAAATCTGGACCGCCAAATCCTCCGAATTCCGGGAAGCCGTCGCCTCCGTGCTGGGGTACAAACTCGATTTCTTACCCAACGGCCGCGTACGCGTAACGTCCATGTTCCATCTCTCACCCGCTTATCGCCACGGCGCCGGATCAACCGCTGCCTCAACGGGGCCCGGGAGTATGGGCAACGGCGAGGAGAACTCGATAATCTTCGATGGCGAGAATGGCACGATGAAGATATCCGGTGGACCGAATAGTTTGTTTGCGCTTGAGATCAAACATTTGATTAAGTTTTGGGTTGAGGAGAGGAAGGATATTCCTTGCTTTTTGGCGGCGATGACGTTGGAGTTTTATGATAAGACTACTAGGGCGGCGAGGGTCTGATGAGGCCTTGTAATATATCCATATCTTTTTGGAAGGTGTGAATTCTCGAAAATGAGCTTGGTGTGGGCTGGTATATATGGTATGCATGTGTCATCATAGAGCTGAACTATGAGGCACTTATCCAATTATGAATAGATTAGAGAGACTCAATCTCAAACGAACGTTCCATTATATACAAATAAGTACAATTTTGCCAAAACTAAGTTCCAATTGACGAAGCGTCAATGACGGTTGATTGGTATTCAGAATTCGTGCAATCGACTAGGTAGGTGATATGTATGTGCAAAGAGCAAAATTCAACAGCAACAAGGGGAGATAAAGGTACGCGCATGCTAGGTGGGTGTTAGATCGAAATAAATCCAAAATAGCCAAATAGGCTGGTAAAAAAGGAAAGTATTTGGTGGAGGAGGAACAAACACTAGTGTGCAACAAAAGGATAGCTTTTGCAAAGTTAGATATGATCATCGCATCAGTCGTCGCAGACTCTAAATCAAGATGCAATGTATTTTCCGGCGGCTAACTTGCGCACAGTCTGGATTGGCTTCCATGTAGTGCTGATAGATGCCGATTGAGGTGGTGTAGACCCATCGTCAGCAAACGGGTCGTGCTCTGTTTCCGAGGCTGCAGTCTTGGCGAGACTCACACCCAAGCGCGAAGTTGAGTCTGTCGTATGGTGCTCGAACTTAGCTTCAACTCTACCTTTGCGTGGCCAGCTTGCTGATGTCGTGAATCGAGCTAGAAGTTTCTCTTCTGATCCAGCTCGGACTTCTAGTTCAGGTATCTTCCATGCAACTGCAGAGTGTTTGCGACGGAACAGCGCATTCGTGTTCGGGTACATGACAGCTCCTGTTGCACGCACCACTTCACGGGGTTGCTTAGTCGTTTCATCCTCGGGGCTGAGGTCCAAGTTGACCGTGATTACGACATTCTTCAAATGCAGAGAACCGGACGCAGCCTTGTCGACGAACCCTGGGTTGACAGAATAGAACACAATGACGCTCGCTTGGAACTCCTCAATATTCCACACCGGCCTAAACAGCACAGGAGAATATGATGAGAGATCCGGAGGCGAAAGATGTAGTTGATATTTGAACGCGACGGTCGGGACGGCACGAGCAATTTTTTCCACGGCAACAGTGTATTCTCCTCGTTTTTCATCGTCGGTCTTAGAAACCTCAGTCACAAAATGTGGGTTGGCCGCGACCTTTTCGAGTAGGGAGAAGTTATCCAACCGGACGATGTTCTCAGATGTCGTTCCAGGAATAGCGTTGTATGCCAACGCTAGCTCACCAATGACAAATGATTTTGTTACCGTACCATTCTCGAACCAACTGCTTACGGTTTCAATAATAGAAGCATTCAAGCCAGGTTCGTGAAGTTCTGGGTGAGAAACCGGTCCTGAGATATTTTGCAGAGTGTGTGAAGAATGAATCGAAGTTGTATCTGACATTGCTCGATCCTCGTGAGAAGGGGTTGCTGATACTGGAGCAGGCGATTCAAGTTGTCCGCTAGATGAGTTTCCCGTGGGTGTGCCTAATAGAGCTGCAGGTATTATCTCTGCGGCTGTGGATGGTGATATAAAAGCCGTGTTGCGGACATCGCGACGACCACGAATGGTGCTCGCGTTCCTTCTGAGCCCGACCTGCAAGCCTTGCTATCGAAATAATTAGTATTTGCATATTCAAGGCGGACTTCCAACCTTACCATCCGTAGCGTATTCGCCATTTCATCCATGGCCTGCTTGGCCTGAGTTTCGTCTTCGTGAATGGGCTGATCTCGAATGGTCAGGTTAAGACCAGTATCCTCAATTCTAAAGTTTCCCTTAGCATTACATTTGGAGTTTTTTAAAGAAAGTTAGTCATACCCTGATGCCTCTCTCTGGGCTTGAGTGATCTCGTCAACCAGCTGTGGTCTTTCGGAATACCCTTCGGAATCCACTTGGATCTAGAAAGCACACAAGTCAGTAGATGAGTAGAATGTAGAGAGGCCGTGCATACCTGGTTCGCTGCTACTGCCGGAGCCACAGCGTCTGTGTGATTGGACGCCAACCCATTCGTAGTGGCGGTGGGTTCTGTTGTTTCAGCAATTGGAGTAATAGCATCCTCAGACGGGACATAGTCATTAACGGTAGACCCAGTAGGAGGCGGGCTGCCTATGGACTCGCTAGCGATGCTGGGGGTGTCTCGGCCTGGTGGAGTAGAAGGAAGTTGAGTGTGCACATTCGAAGAGGAATCTCCTCGTCGGAATCCAAATCCTGGTCGACTCTTCTTCTCAGACGGAAGAGAGGTGCCAGAGCCTATGACGATACTCTTCCGTCGGTTCATGACGGTTCCTAACCTACGCAGACCTCCCATCCTCGGCGTATGTCGGGGCTCGGGAACTAAACATGTTAGATATGTCAATGCAGGGTCAGCGATGACTTATTCAAAGCCTACCTGGCGGAGGCACGCGAGCAGCACGACCTGATCGGTTCGAGTGCTGGCTCGCCGCATCATCTTGGATCCTAGGAGGAGGTGGAAGGTCGGCCTCGCTACTAGGCGCAGGAGCCGGTGCTGGTGTAACAGGGGCGGCAGCTACCGAGCTGTTTCGTGTCAAGACTGGTTCTCTTCCCCCGTTCACCTTTGCGGCGAAAGTCTTAATCTCATCCTCTGTTTGCACATTAAGCAACACATTCAGACAGCTCTCTGCTGTCTGTCGACTGCGTTCAACTTGATCCACTTCATGGGTCTGCAGCTGGGTGAGAACATCTCGAAGGTGGTTAAGTCTACTTTCGTCGATGGCTTGTAGCTGTTCGAATACAAATGGCGCCCGCGACTCCCACTGCTGAGTAGCCTCGGTCACAGAGGTAACGGCAGCTGCAACCTTGTCTGCTCCCTTGGGACCTTTTTCTTTTGCTTTCTCCAATTTCTTTTGTGCAGCATCCAGCCCCTTTGCCAAATTTACCAGATCAGAGTGAATCGAAGGCATTGAGCTTAATTCCCGGTTTCTTGACCCATATTCCCTTAGCGGCCGTTCGACATCTTCTTCGATCTTCGAGGCGAGCACTTCATGAGAGGCTGCGAGCGATTCCGTGGCGGCAATTATGCGGTTCCACGGCAGTTGAAAGATTCTAGAGTCAGATTGTAAGCTTAGTCCATCCATGCGCTTTAGTGGCACTCCACTTACCCCAGCGCGGCACCTCCGTCTAGCTGTGGTCTTCTGGCGAGTTTGCGCAGGCCTTGGACGTAGAGTTCTTCGACGCGCCTCCGTTCCTACAAAGCTTCGGATTAGCCACCTGTTGTATCTCCCGGCCAAGGCTCAAAGATGGCCTACCTGTAGCCAGTCGGCAATGTCGGTATTGACTTTGTTGATGAGACGAATGCGATCATTGAGAACGGCGGTGGCCTGGATCGGCTGTAACGAGGTCTATGAAAGTGTCAACGTTGTTAGGAGCTTGCAATAATAGCGAGCAAGTCAAGTATATCTCTCAACGACATACCAACAATGCAGGGTACTCCTGCCTTGACAGTTCCATAGCTGCGATGTCTATGGCAGCGCCAAGTGCATAATAAAAAAGGGAAGGACGTGGCTAGTAATAAAGCAACGACAGCAGTGATATCAATGCTCGGCGTGAAGCTCTATATGCTGACAGCTATCCATAAATCTATATGAAGCCAAAAGAGCAAAAACCAACAGCACCGAGTTGTAGTAGTGAGATGGCAGGATGCGACGGTTAGTCAGGCGAGGCCGGAAGTTCGCAAAGGCGGGAGCCCCGTTCGTCCTGATCTGGGCGCTGTGATTGGTCAATCCGGAAGTCGGAGAGAGCAATGAGGTAACCTGCCCGTATGGCTCCTTCCTCTTCTTCCTTCTCTTCGTCCTATATACTCTCTAGAGTGATGCGCTTATCGACTACATCCTCTTGACCACTCGTTTTAATCTCTTCTTCTTTAGGATCTCCTGTCACAGAAAGCATGTCAAGCAGCTCAAAATAAGATTGACGCATGATGGCATCGCTGGGCCGAGCTGGGGTTCTAGCTTAGCCAATCACAGCCTGATCTCTTTCTCCTCCGGATGAACCATCCGTTGCCGAACCAACAACCAAGATCATGTTAAGACCAACACCATGGCGGAGGACTGGAGAGCCTCGTATGGCTTCAGCAAGAGGTTTAAACGGATGTCAGAAATGTAAGTTGTCAACATTCTGACTTTAGAATATAACTTTCTCACTCAGCGTAGCACATCTGCCTACCGTAACCTCTCGCCGTCATCAACCTTTGCGGAGGCTCAACCACATTCTGCCCCATTGGAGAGGGAGGCTTACGCCAAAGCGACTTCAGAGGTTCGATCTCGCTTTCACATACGAGTGTTTATTGGTATTGCTGTTTGATTAGTCGACAGCCGCTCACACGTGGTTATTAGGCAGAGTATGATCGCCTGTGTCAGGAGATTATCGATGGGTTCGAGGCTCAACATGCCAACGTGCCAGTAATCGAGAGTCAAAAAGTACAATCAGACGAGCAGGCAGAAAATGAGCCAGTGGAATCTCCTGCTACCGTCAAGATTGGTGCATACGAAAATTGCGTCCATCATGCTGACGGGCTGACGTCCACTATTTATCGATCAAAAAGACCGGATGGTAGTTTAGTTGCTCTGAAAGTCACGACTCCTCATCAGATGAGTCCTCCTCATGACTCTAAGCGGGAAGCACGCATTATACGATGGACAAAAAATCAGAAGCATATCATCCCATTGCTCGAAACTTTCAACGTGGCTGGCGGGCGATTTGTTCTCGTCTTCCCCTTCATGCGATATAACTTTGCCGAAGTATTGCGTCAAAATGTCTTGACAATACTTCAAATCAAGGTCATCTTGAGAGACATGTTTCGCGGTCTGGAACATGTGCACGCTCTTCGCATCATTCATCGAGATGTAAAACCTTCGAATATTCTGCTGGATAGTCTGGACGGTCCAGCTTATCTAGCCGATTTCGGTATTTCGTGGAAGGAAACCGATGAAGGGTCTGAACCTGCGAAAGAAAAGATAATTGATGTTGGTACTACCAGCTATCGACCACCAGAAATTCTGTTTGGGTCAACAGAATACGACACGTCGTTGGACATGTGGGCAGCGGGTTGCGTGGTTGCAGAAGCAGTAGATATGCGCCATCGCCAGCTTTTTGACCCCGGAGACTTGGGCAGTGAACTTGCTCTTATCAAATCGATATTTACCACTTTAGGGACTCCCAATGCTCAAGTGTGGCCGGTATGATTTCATCCATCCAGCTTTTTGTCAAGCATCTAACTCAAATATTGATAGGAGTCTGCACGACTTCCAGACTGGGGCAAGTTTCAATTCTACGAGTACCCGGCCAAGCCTTGGGAAGAAGTCTTGCAAGGGGCGTCAACTCAAGGACGGGACCTAGTTAGCAAGTTGATATGCTATGAATCGTCTTCCAGGTTGACTGCTGAGCAGGTATTTACTATAGCTTCATCATATCGGACAGTGCTAACAGTTCCAGGCTCTGGGACATCCATTCCTGCCACAGAAGAAGAATCATGCCGAGCAAGACGAGTAAAAGCGACATGCTTGTATCAACATAGTCCAACTTTGTCTGCTCACTCCATATGATACCCCAAGTCATTATTAAAAATGCCCGGAAAGATTCTTCGCTAGAAAGCCATAAAGACAGCACTAGGTGTTAAAGAGGACTTGCATCAGAGCCTGCCAGGCGTTGGGGGGATCAAGGTCGAGCCGCTCGGGCCATGTTCTGGGGTACACTCTGAATCTGTGGCTGTAAGTAGTAGGGCATTCAGACCCCAAATATTACGCTGACCGTGAAATTCATGCGCGTCATCTTCAACTCGAATAATAATCATTATATTATTATATTATTATATTTTCATGCAATACACTTAGTACTGTTCACTCGACATGGTCCACAAGTCCGTAGATCCGCGGCTCTCCGAGCAGCGATGAGAGGCTGTGAAATTACAAACAGACAGCCAATCAGAGCCAGGACGGCCACCGCCTGGACAAACAATGAACAAACATGGTCAAACAAAGCGCATGCCTAGGCGAGGCTAAGCCATTCTGGACGACGCGAATCTCCGACACGCCCGCCAGCCGAGATGTCTGGCTGCTGATTGGCTGTGTACCTGGTCCGATCCAAGCTCCAGGGTTTAGCGCGGGCGCCACATTACCAGCCGGTTACACAATGTTACCAGGCACCGACACCATTCTTACCACCTCAGCCTTCTTTGCGAGCCTCTTGTTGGCCCCTCATTCATTGAGGCGTTTGCAATGTTACGCATGTTACACATGTGACCGGCCTTACTGTATAGAAACCAATCATTGTGCTGCATTTGGTATTACCGTATCACCGTACCGTGCGCCCAAGGCTCGAGGGTTCATCAAACTATGTTTCAGGACCCGTCCTGGGCATTCCTTCCTCCTTCCTTCTCTTCTTCTTCCTCCTCTCACACACGCTCGCCCTCGTGGACCTTACATTCTTTCAGGTGGTGATCTCTCCACACTCCAACTTTTCTGCTGTAGCCTGGTTGCTCGTCGCGTTCATTGTATGTTCGTGATTACGATTTGACCTGCACAGGCTGTAGTCTGACTTTCGTTCTCTACCCCACGTTCTCTTCTTCTTCTGGCGCTGGCGATCGACCTCCAGCGCTGTCATTCCCTTCCAGAGTATTGTCTAGTTCGTACTCATTTCACATCTTCGACTCTGTGACCGTTTGTATCGAGATCACTACCTTCCGCATGACTGTTTGAATCGCTATCATACCGCGCTGATTTCTGATTACGACGATACTATCAAGAAAGCTCGCCATGTCGCACGCCCATTTTCACCGTCATGAAAGACGGGATATTATTTCGGAGGTCGAGAGTTTCCTTGGTATCAACAATAAAAACCAACAAAGTACCGTTACGGAAACTGCGTCAGTCGTATATGTGACCGCGTCGCCTACTTTCACCGGCGCAATTGGCGGTTATGTCACGGGCACAAGTAGTACTACTACTGCGGATCCAACTACAACCGCAGGAAAGGGTGCTCCTGTAGCGCAGTCAACAAAGACGAGCACGACTTCAAAAGCAGATAAATCATCTACCACCACCACCGCGGCTCCAGAGACCACGACTTCGTCGACTCAGTCAACCACGTCAACCTCGTCAACCTCGTTGTCTGATTTGTTGACGACCTCGAGCGATCTTTCGACTACTTTCGCGACATCCTCTTCTACACAATCGGCATCTTCCACTTCCTCGACCGGCACAGCTGTAGACCAATTCTCGTCGTCAACTGCTTCTGCCACTACTTCTGCAGCCGCATCCGCTTCCAATGGACTTACAGGAGGCGCCAAAGCAGGAATTGCAATTGGTGTCTTGGGAGGAATTGGTCTTATTGCTGGATTGGTCCTCTTCTGGCTCCATAAGCAGAGAAAGAACAGGGAAGAAGCGGCTGCCGCTGCTGCTGCTGCAGAAAATGAAAAGTTCGCTCGAAGCCAACCACCTCCAATGACTAGCGCTCCGCCACCAAAGTCAATGGGAGCTTACTCCTCGGCGCCGTCAACTCCAGCAACTGCCCCTCAAGTCAGCTTACGTCCAATCACCCAATTCAACCCCATGTTGACCCAGCCTGGCGGTGCCAATCCTTACGCCGCTGGTGCTGCTGTCGGAGCTGCAGCGGGTGCCGCCGCAGCTGGTGGCCTACAAGTAAATCGGTCAGCTGAACGTCCTTACAGCGGCTCAGCACATGTTCCACCTCAGTCCCCTCGTCAAGATCCATTCACCGATCCAGTCAACCCCTTCGATAATGGAGCACAAGCTGCGTCTCCTCCTATGCCCCCTGCTAAGGATTCATCGTCTCCAGTCAGGGATTTGACACCTTCGCCTACCGGTAGTGCTCACAACTTGCCTAGCCCTATTGCTGAAGAAGGGCCTTCTGCTGGATCTGTAGAAGCTGCTGCTGCCGGTGCTGTCGTAGGAGCTGCTGTTGGTGCTGCTGCTGTTGCAGCCGTTGCCGCCGCAAAGCCCAACGACAAACCAGCTGAACCACGAACACCGTCCCCTGAATACGTTGAAAATGCCGGTTCTCGACCTCAATCCCCGGTTGTTGGTGGTGCTGGTGCTCCAGTCAGTAACGTTCACCGTGTGCAAATGGACTTTACACCATCCCTAGCCGATGAAATGGAACTTCGCGCCGGTCAGCTTGTAAGACTCTTGAAGTCGTATGACGATGGATGGGTAAGAATATCCTTGGCTTTACAGTGAATTGCAGCTAACATATTTATAGACTCAATGCTCAAGCATGGATGGCTCAGTTCAAGGTATTGCGCCGCGTACTTGTCTCTCTGCACGACCTCTACAGCCTCGACGCCCGCCTGGACCTAACGGACCTGGAGGTCCTGGTCCTCGAGGTCCACCCATCATGGGACCTAATGGAAGGCCCATGTCTCCAGCTGGTGGCCGCATGGGACCTCCTCCTCAAGTGCGAGGTGCTCCTCCACGTTTCTACAATGACGGTCGCCCTATGACCCCAACTGGTTCTGGAATGCCACAATTCCCACCTCCACCGGGTACTCCACGCTCCATGTCCCCTGGACCCGGTCGTGGTGCCGATGTTCCACGCCCATTGACCCCTGGAGGATCACGCCCGGCTAGCCCGGCCGGAGGACGATCTCGCAGCAACAGCGCAAGTGTTGGTCAGATGGGTCCACGTCCAGTTGTGCACCGAGGAGGTCAAAGTCCTCTAGCGCCACCAACTGGTCCTTTGCCAGGTCCTCCTATGCAGCCTGTACAAAGCCCTACCGCACTTCCGGCACCTCCACCACAAGTCCAGAATGAGGCACGTCCCGAGTCACCCATAGAAAGAAAACCCGTCCCCGGTCAACAATAGCCGTACGCCTGGCTCTGAAGTTTTCTTTTTATTCTAGACACGATACCCATTGCCAAACTATTCTATTCTGGGGACTTATCCTTACTTTTCCTTTTTTTTTCCGCCTGCCAAGTTTTCAACCAACAACAACGGCGGCATTTCCTGCCCTTTATGTTTATTTCTTCTCTTCGTCCGAATCGTGTATCATACCGATTTCCCCTTTTTATCGTCGATATTTTTCGTCTTTGTGAGATATTGTATGTTCATTGTATGTGTATATAAAAACAGTGATGCGATAGTTAGCAACTTCGATGATTAGCTGGTTGGTGTGGGGGTAGATAGTTGAGAATTCATCTTTCCAAAGAAACTGTTTTTCCTAGTCACAAATTTCAGGATCTATTTGTCCATCTAACTACATAGATAGACTATATCTAACATTTCTAGTATATAAACGGTCATAAGATCTATATAAACTCCACCAGCAATCAAACTATAAATGCACATGCTCTCTACTCGCTCTCTTCTCTTCTCCTCCCATCTCTGATCATGCTGCTGCTATTTAGAGATGCGGCACCTTCAAACTAGCAAGAACCAAATTCGCAATACTCAGCACCCCCTCACCAAGTATGAGTCCCGACGCGAGCACGACCACCGTCGACGACGATGTATCTTCTTGACTTGGATCAAGCGGCGACGGCTGCGATTTGGGCGTAGTCTGCATATCGACTCCCGCAGATATAAGAGGCGATGACGACGTTTCGTGTACTGGTTCACCTGCATCGTTCGCTTCAGTGGTAGTAGGATTGATGATATTTCCATGGTCTGTAGAGGAGGGAAGCGAAACGGGTGCAGCAACAGGAGGATTAATCCTTCTCGCCCACCACCACGCTATCACACCCCCGATAGCTCTCGCAAGCGTGAAAGAAGGGACATTAAACATTCCCACCGCAACCGCAATCCCACCAGGGACAAAGGATATCCACGACGGCGGCGCACCACCTTGTTGCGTACGTCTAACCGTAGCCACGATTCTAAGAACCGTGGTGCCCACAAACACCGCTCCAAATAACATAGCAACTTGCCACGCCATGGGCGGCAGTCCCTGACCCGTTACAAGTCTCGCCGTAAAAATCCATACAAACGCCGCGGGGATCTGGAATTGGTCGCCCGGCACGGGGTAGACGTTGACGTACATCTTATACACTGCTGTCGAGACCACGGCACCAAAAATACTGCCAATAACCTGCCCGTAAAACTGCGCTTTGGGGCTCGCGCCTAATATGTGTCCCGTCTTGAGGTCTTGCATCATGTCCCCGGCCTGCAGAGCGCCGGCTTCGGAGACTGCTCCAGCGAGGAGGTTTGTGACCACGGCTGAGCGGCGGGTATGCATTGATGCGGGCGTAACAAGGGAGAAGATGAGTTGAGTCAATTTACTGATTCCGGACACGGGGTTGAGGTCCGTTTCGCCGAGGGCGCGGACACCCATTATCGAGAGCAGGACGGCCAGTAAAGTGGCGAATGTGGAGAGGAAAGGGGTGATGATGTCGCCGAAGGCAATGTGCATGCATATCACGTTCAACACCAAAGTGAGTGGGAGGAAGATGAATATGGTGCGGTTTGAGATGAGTTCTGAGGCGGGAGCGTCGGGTTCTTCTTTTAGGTCTTCTTCGTCCTCTTCGATGTTTACTTCTTCGGCGTCTGTGGGTGTGTGGAGAGCGGAATATTGGACGTGTGAGCGATGTCTTCGCTCGGAGACGGCTCCTTTCCATCCTTTACGTTTGAGGGTTTGTAGCTTGGCTTTCAACCATGGTAGAGATCCGTATGATGTTCGCAGAATGAGCCATCCAAGGTTTATAATTGAGTCTGCGAGCATGATGGCCAAGGACACCCATATAATCCAGCCTTTGCTGCCGTCTGCCCAGTCATCGACTGGTCCTGGTGCCCAGCCTTTGGTTTTCGCAATAGGGGACAGGATTGCCCAGCCTAGAACTGCGCCGAGCAGCATGTGCATTGAGGTTGAAGGGCCCATGATGATTCCTTGGCCAACATATGCCGGGGAAGGATTGAGAGTCCACAGCCAGTTTTGAGCTAGCGATAGACCAAAGATCGGGAGGTCGCGAACTTGGGGGACAAAGTAGGAGAAAAGTGTCTGTTTTGGTTAGCACTTGAGTACACTCGTCTCGACAAACGCTGACATACGTAGAAAGCTGAGACAGCAAATGCGCCAATGAGCAAGCGGATCTTTGACTTCCAGTCCCGGCGACCATCACCCTTGGCTTGCACATCTCGACTCATAGATGCTGAAACCGGCCTACTTGTAGGAGCACTTGTAGCCGACAACGTTGATTGGGGGTGACTCTCCGACTTCTCATCCGCTGACGTCCCATGCAACATCCTAATCATCAACGCCGTCGCCGTCCCACTTGGAAACTTCAGTTTTTCCCGAATAATAACCTCTTTCCTTAACGGAACAGCAAATATAGCACCAAACAGACAAACCCCCAGACTCCAAATCACCAACTTCCAAAACCCCACATTCAATGGCCCCCCTTCACCAGTACCCCCATCACCCAACTTCCCATCTTCGCCTTCCTTGAGCAAGAACTCAAGAGCAGGGATGACACCCACAAATCCGCATCCCAAAGGCATAGTGCCCACGGCACCAGCGACAGTCTGAATAAGCACATTCTCCACAGGCGTAAATGGGAAAGACAGATGTTTGGATAGACTTTTGAACACGGCAAAACCAATCAGGGAAGATGGCATGGTCATCAGACTCATCCACCCTGTCTGAAGGCCGAAATAGGTGTTTGAGAATATGATCAGAGTGCCGATTCCGAGACCAACGATCAGCGAGCGCGGAGTGAAGCTTTGGGCTGATGTGGTTGGGACAATTTTGTCGCCATTGCCGCTGCTGTCCATGTTGGGATCGATATTTGTAGTTGTATTATCATCGCTGTATGCCGTGGTGGCCATTGTGCGATAGTTCATGGTGTCATTCATGGATTAGTCAACACCACGGCGTGTGTCCGATCAGTGTAACTCCTGTTGAATGACTTACTCTACCGATTCGGTCATTGATCAGATGTCATTAAGGAGGAACGAACTACTTGAAGAACGAAGGACTATTGTTGTCTCAAGCCGAGAAGCCCCTCATTCTTAATCACGATGGATGTTGAATGCTGATTAACCAGAGCGGAGATAACTGCTTGGTAGCGATGATGCCATCTGCAATGTGCAGGCGAGGTTAGAGGATAAGAGGCTAAATGTTTTGATCCATCAACATGGACTTATAACTCAGTTGGTTAGAGTGTCGTACTAATATCAGCTTGCTTAGCAAGTTAGTTGTTGGTAATGCGAAAGTCCACAGTTCGAGCCTGTGTTGGTCCACTTCTTTTTTTTTTGTTGCTCTCTCACGACGAACTAGGATGATCTTCATTTTCTATCACAGGAACGATTAAGCAATTATTTTGTCTCTCTTTATTTCTTATTTTTCGATACCGTCTCGGTAGATTTCAAATCGAGCGCATCCTTTATCCCGTTGACGTCGATCAGGCAGAGTCATTTCGTCCACGGAGTGTCATTTGTTTATATATATACTGGACTACACGTATGCTACAACAGTTGATGCGGACCTGCTCCAGGCGGGATGTCATGTCAACCCCCCTCGAGCCCTCTGCCACCACTGACTCTGCTTCCATATCTCTCCGTCCTCCCCTCCAAATAGTACTCGCCACTTGCGTAGAAACCAAGGAGCAACCTCCCAACTCCGCATATCCCAAGGCTGGCCATGCGCAGCTTGAGCTGCCGTAGACTTAATACCCTCGCTGCCAAAACTAGTCCAATAGCAAATCCCATTCTCAAAAGCCACATCTTTCTTCAAGTCCATCATGTCAATCACATGCGGTTGCGTTGCCAACAACGTAATGACCCGGGCTCTAAAATCGGGCATCGGAATCAGATCCAGGAAAGCCGGGTGCGGATATAAAACTTGCGGGAGGGTAGGCTTGAGGTGTGCCGGGGTCCTTCGACTAGTAACATCTTCAAGGAGTCTTGTTGGGTTATCTGTCGGCGCTATTATGGGCTGATAGAACGGCGAGGATGCAAGCCTTTCTGGCATCATCACGTCTTCGACTTTGAGGCCCATACTTTGAGCATTTTGGATACATGCTAGGATTATATTGCTGCGAGTAAAGTGAATACACTCACTCCATGGGTCGGGCAGACGAGATGATGATGGTAATGCCCGAGGAGGAGATCCGTGAAGTAGTGTTTCGATTCCTGTCCCCATGATCCTGCCGAGATCGAAGGCTCCATATGTGTTTGCATCTTCCTGTCCGCTTTGATCAATGCTATCGTTATTATTCGATGATGATCCTGTTTGAATATTTGATGTAGGAATAGAAACGGAGAGTAGGTCACTGTGGATTCTAGACCTTTCGTTGTCTTGTTCAGGAGGCGTACATAGGTTGCTGTTTTCCACCGCTAAAGGGCTTGTAAAGGGCCAAGTGGGAAATAATTGAAGTAACGTCTCATCGTCAGGCAATGATTGGAAGCCGCCCTGCACCTGCCAACGAGAATCAAGTGACGGCGTTGGCAATTGGCCTGGTATGCCAGCCTCATCGAGACGAGCATCATTCGATGTCTGTTGAATCAGCTGCTCTGCCTGTATGTAGGACATCATCGAGTTATCTCTTGAAACGAGATCAACCTCCCCCGTGGTTGTCGACTCATCTGCGTCACGACTGCCCGTTGAAGGCTGGTGTATCCCCGAGCCTTGGGCTGACAGTAAGCCATCAAGACAATCCTTTGCCCTCTGTCTTTGGCCTGGTCACCTGATTAAGACATACTCCAGACATTCATGCCATTGGCACTCACGATAGGCTCTTTGATTTAAACGGTTCTGCTCACGTCGCGCCCCTGTCACGACACGCCTCCGTACCTTTCCAGTTCCACTACGAGATCGAGTAGCCATTGTGCTCTTATTAGTGGGGTTATCAAATGAGCGAAGAGATAAATCCGACAGTGATAGATTGGAAATCCTCGCTGTATTCTAATCTGAGACTATAGCTTCAAGCCTCATAGATCCCTGCCAGGATAGGCTCGGCGTTAGGTAGGGCTTTACTGATATCTCCGAAACAGTCAGATCATCGCCATCATAAAATAAATGTATAGAAGATGTTCTTTGCAAGAGTTAGTGATAATTCATATCCCTCATGCTTTCTAAATTCCCCGCCACAAGTTGTTGACATTTCTTGCGGCTTACAGTGCATTTGCCATTTGCAGCATATGTGGCTTACATCGCAGATGGGCTTACTGCGTTACATGCGACCACTCAACGACACCAATCGTAGTTTATGTTCGGTTGATAAATTAGACATGAAATCATTTCTACTACCAGCCTGTAAGCCAATTTCCGATCTTTCACATAAGCCCAGAGGCAACGGGAATGAGACATATAAAAGATGGCATCATGTCGTTTGCAGCTGGGGTGGTACCTATTCTACTCAGGAATTCTAGCATCTCATTTAGCCACTCTTCTTCGCATTCCATGATATTACCTCGAAACCCTAAATCATGGGAGATCCAATCAAAAAGACAATCGTCGTAGTTGGCGCCACAGGGAACCAGGGGGGTTCAGTCGCACGCATTTTTCTCAAACTTCCTCACTGGAAAGTTCGCATTACCACTCGGAACCCTTCATCTCTAGCTGCTCAAGCCCTAGAAGCACTCGGTGCCGAAATCGTGCAGGCAGATCTCTCTGACCCCGACACCCTGGCAAGAGCATTTCAAAATGCACATGCCATCTTTCTAAATACAGATTTCTGGATGACCTACCGCACCCTCACAGCCACGATTGTGGCCCAAGAAGAACACCCATCAGTTGAAGACCCCGCCAAAGTTGCATATCAAACGGAGGTTTCACACGGCAAAAACGCTGCCGACGCTGCAGCCAGGGTTCCTACATTAGAGCGCCTTGTCTATTCCGCGCTCCCGGGAATATCAAAGCTGACTGGCGCAAAGTATCAAAGCAATCATGCGGATTCCAAAGGTGCTGTTGTCGATTATATCGAGACTGAACTGCCTCAATTGGCCCAAAAGACATCGTTCATTTACCTTGGCGCGTACAATACGAATGCACTGCTTTCGCCAATTTGGGATCCATCGGACGGCAGATATAGGTACTTCCTACCGCTGAGCAAAGCCACCAGAATGCCGATCATCGATGTGAAAGAATCGACGGGACTGTTTGTCAGAGCTTTGATTGAAGACGAGGCACCAGGTACCAAGTTGTTGGCATATGACAACAATAGCTACTTAACATATGGAGAGATCTGTGATATCTGGTCGAAGGCGAGTGGCAATGATGCGGACTTCAGGACAGTGACGGTTCAATTCTTGCACGAAAGTATGAAAATACCTATGGAACTAATATCGTCTCTGCCGGCTCTCGAGGAGTACGGGTATACGGACTCATTGAAGGTAATTCAACCGGGTGACTTGAAGACTGCTGTGCGAACAAAGTCTTGGGAGGAATGGATGATGGGAAGAGACCAGAAGGCAATCCTTCAAGCTTGACCTGGCTAGATACTTGGATCTACAGCTTAAATTTCACGAGAAAGAGAAATCGTGGGAAGTCTAAAGCATCACCCACTATATGTGTGTTTATTCATTTTGGTTGGCAGACAGCACCCATAATATCAACGATCTAATCTATCTTTGGTACGGTAAAGACAAAGTCATGGAGGCATCTCGTGCATTGCTATTACTCCTCTCCTTACCTGTCTGCCTATAATTATACGAGTACCCCAGTTAAACCAAGACACCAACAATCAATCAATAATTCCATAAAATTCTTGAAGCATATATAGTAACACAATGCAAAGCACCACCTTCTCTACCCTCTCGTTCGTACCTCCAAGTACTTCTAAGATTTGAAGGTCGGCGAAATCATTTCCTAATCCGGTAAAAAGATCCCCCACCCACTGCTTTTTCCTGGAACTTGCAGAGGGCTTGGATTTACCTACCCCAGTCAAGATACCCATTTTTACCTCTGACTACGTACGTCGTCCAGTTTAGTGGGTTAAGATAAGCTCCCAGGCTAACTCGTTAAACGCCTTTGGTGTCTGACCCCTCATTGTGGGAGGTTGATAACGGTCTATGCAGCCGTTTTGGGTAGGTCTTATCTATGGAGATTGAATCATGACTGTCGTTGAAGATATCGTCGGTCTATACTTTCTGGGTTTGCGTATTACTTACTAGTAGTTGATGGAATCCGGTTGGATGAGTAAAATCTCACCTACATACAGACCTACTTGTCATCCTCGGAATCTACAGGTGTAACCACTGATGGCAACGGACACCACCAAAATGTCGTCCGCATACATCATCCAAGCACAACAATTCCTCTCTCAAAACCAAACGCAGGTTCACGATGTCGTCCTGGTCACCACGATAATTGCGTCGTTGACATGGGTTATGTACATAGCCCTACAAGTCCTAAAATCTCGATATCAAACCACCAGCTCAAAAACAACGAGAGCATCGACGCCGGATGTTGAGAAGAATAAGCGGAAATATGGTGGTACGTTTTTCCCCTTTCCCGAATATATGGAATGAGGGCTGACAGAGGGATAGAATGGACGCCGTCGTCGTTCAAAAGACCAGAACCGAAACCGTATGAGGGTTGGGATGTGAAGACGACGAAGCCGCTGTTGTATAGACCTTTTCGATATGGACCGTATGTATCTCTCCTCATCTATTTCGTGAATGATCGCTGAGGAGAGGCGCAATAGGAAGTACTTTGTGACCATGGGGTTGCGGAATATGAAATGGGATGAATGGATTGGTAAGTCTCCAATTTATAAATGAGACGGATTAGAGTCAAATCTGACGAATATCAAGAACTGGATAACCACTACCCTCGCTACCACGCCGACAAAGCCCGTCGCATCAAAGAACGTGGCTCAAAATGCTGCCGCACAGCCCCTGAAGCTATGGACGGCGCAATCGAGTTGCTCGAAGAACTGTACGCCCCCCCTTTCTCCCAATCCCAACCCAAAAGCAGGGGTATATCTGACCACTATACGTACTTGCTTATAGAGCATCATACCTCCCCGCCCGTTACCCGACCCTCTTCCGCTCCACCCCCGTCGGAATCGATAACCTCCTAACCGGCGAATCCTTCAACATCGTCCAACGACCCCTCGCCGAAGACCCTATGATCACATGCGCGCGTCTCGTACAAGACGATCTAGCACTCATGTTCGAAAAGCCCGATGGACAATACTACCTCCTCGCCGGCGCAATCCTGCTAGCCGGATTCTGGCGCCTAGAAGACAAATTCGGCATGCCGCTCAGCGAAATCCACACATCAGGAGACGTGCCCCAATTCAAAGAAAAACTCGAAAAGGGGATGATGAATTTTTTCCGCCGATTGAAACCCGAAGACGCGGTTTTACGCAACAATTATTTCTTGCAGGTTGATGATCAACTCGCTTGGTCCCCATCTATCGGATCAGAGGATGAGCCGGGGATTTCGTGGAATACAGCCCAAAAGAACAGGGCGATTGAGCATCATTACTTCAGGTCTGAGCGGCAATCGTTGCGGCGACTGCCGAGGTCGGGCGCTGTAGTGTTTACGATCAGGACGTATTTTGAGCCGATTACAGAAATTGCGAAGGAGCCGTATGTGCCTGGTAGATTGGCGTCTGCCATCCGGTCGTGGGGGGATGATGTGTCCATATATAAGGGGAAGGAGAAGTATGCCGAGGTGTTGTTGGAGTATCTCGATAAGAAGCATGAGGAGCAGGTGGCGAATGGGTTGGATTTGGAGAAGGAGGATGAAGTTCGTGCTTATCCGTATTGATTTGTCGACAGACTTTTGAGTGCTGAGATGTGTTTTCATTCCAATGAATAATGCCTATCCATGCATGCTGGCGGGCATGATATGAGACTATGTACATACCGTATGAGATTCATGATAGATGATGCTTCAACCAAATGATGCAAAATACATGCCAAACTGTAATGACTAATGCTGCAAACAGTGTATCAATGCTGGAAAAAAGGGAGATCAAACCGCCCCAAGCATCTCCATCGCAGTCTTGGATAATCGTCTCCGCCTCATCGCAAACTCATACTCTTTCGATTTCCGCCAATCGCATTCCTCTCGAAAATCGCATATCCGACACTTCCATGCATCAAACACCTCGACTCCTCGGGGTGCGCGGTCACCGCGCCACCAACTCAGCTGATCGGATGTATACGACGTCAGATCTGAAGGATCAAACAAAAAGCAGCGACTACCGAGTTCATCAGGCAGACCGTCTTCTGACGTCTTTGTCGACGACAGGTATTTCGCTGTCAGTACTGGCGAAAGAACAGTAGGATATAGCGCCAATGACGCGGGTTGGGCTGCAGCGGGGATAGATGGAGCTATGTCCTGGTTGTGCGATGTAGGCAAGAACGTATATCGAAGGTGCTTCTTCATCAAATCCCACAGACTATGTAGATTATTATGTGAAAGCAGAATGCTAACGGAATCCTGGCTGCTGCCTCCGGGCACATAATCAGGATCCGAGCTCGATGTTGGTGAAGATGCAGCATCGTAGAACTCTTGATTCAATCCGCCGACTTCTGCGATGAAAGCGTCAGAAAATGGGCGCTGGGGGTCCAGGTCATATCGTTTTGCGATTGCTTCCATCGTGACGTCGTCGCTGGTCACTGATCGATTCAGCATATGGTAGTATAGCTGCAACTGCAAATGTGTCGGACGGAATCCGGTGCTCTTGACCGTAGGCACGGAGCGACTCGCTCGAGTCTTGATATCTGTGATATATATCCTCGGCACATCAAGGTACGACTGATCTAGATCCGTTCCATAATCGTCGTCGGTAGTTGCAGGCTCTTCAGGCTGTTTCCACATCTCATCTAGCGGCTTCCCAGCCCCAGACGCCATGAAAAAATCCGAAATCGACATCTGGTACTCCGGCAACGCAGCTCGCGCCGCTTCGGCGTCTGCATAGTGCTGTGCAGCACTCGCCTCCAACTTCGGATCTGGACAGATGTACGAAAGCTGATCGATTATGCCCGTGACAATCTCGCCTTCTACAAGACCCCAAACTTCGAGCTCGCGCGTCAATCCGTATGTTCTAAGCGTTCGAAGGCTTTGAATCACATTCCATATCCTCAATGCCCATCCATCTTCCTTTGTGGTGATATCGACTGGCACGGTGGTGTGTACCTCATCTTCGAGAATTTTGTGCACCGCAGTACCCTGTGTCATAGCCGGTGTCCTTCGTTTCCGTCCATGTTTTGTGAGTGTATACCAATACTGCAACTCGCACCACGCCGGAGAAATCAAATCCGATACCGAAAAAGCTTTATTAGGCGGTTTCCGAAATCGTTCTATAGGCGATTTTTGCTCGACGCTTGCGGCTGCCGTTGTACTTTCCTCGTTGTTGATGTTCTGAATAGACTCCGTCTCCGGCTCGGATTTGGCTTCTGTTCTACCCTCGGCGTCCGTCCATTCCTTCTCTCTATCTCTTTGTCGTTCTCGATCTCGTGTTCTGCCTTCAGGGGAGCCCTCGCGTTCTATCAAGCGCTACAATGTCAGGACGTCAGCTCTTCAACCAAATCAAAACCATCATAACATGAGGAAAAGTAGCGTACCACCGATCTGTGCGCGGACGTTGACTGCTGCCGAAGATGTCGGTGGCTGACTGGACCATAACTTCCTTGCAATTGTGCCACCTGTCTGATTTTGTTGCTGCCTCTGCTGCCAAACGCGTTTTGTCGCAGGACTCCACGCTTCCCGACCCAGCACCTTAGGGACGCGGGCGGAATGAGGAACCTCATAATCCTCTATGTCGGAGATAATCAGCGGATCGGATAGAGGTTGTAAATCATCCAGAAATATTTCTGTCAAGAGCTGTTGCTGAGATTCCGATGTCGTTGTGGTTGTGGTCTCTTCGGCGGTGGTAGTTGCGATGGTGGTAGATGTTTGATGGTCTGGTGCGACGACGCGTGCAAGTAGTTCGTTCAACAGCTCTTCTTCGTCTGGTGTGAATTCGGAGCCGTAGTCACTATTATCATCGCCGTTGATATCATTCGGTTGCATGTCGACTTGTTTAGTAGGACTGGACATGGTTGCTATTACCCAGAGGCAAAGATGAAGTTATCTATAGGATCCTGATGTTCGGATGACGCGTGACCCGCATTAGTGTACGGATTAGGAAATATTAGTCTACTATACCAATTCAACGCTTATTGTCCATATTGTTAGTTTTCGCTTGATTATATATAAACTTCTATGTAATATATATCGTGTCTATACGGATGTTCAAAATCAGTGCAGGTCTATCATGCAGGGCCAATAACAGCAGAAAGAAAAGAAAAGAATGTGCAAAAGGGTATCACAAAAAAAGTCATGCCACTTGCGAAATCCTACCATCCGCAGTCTGTACAGTACTCTCCAAGGCATTAGCAGCAGCCTCAGCAGCCGCAACCTCCCTCGCAGCCTTCTGATTCAACCAACTCAGATAGGTCTGCCAGCCCACCGCAATCGTGCCGCCAAACACCGACCTAAAATGCGGCGGAATATACATAAAACTAAACGCCGTAACAGCCGGCCAGAGCTTGACGCTGTTCTTGATACTGTTGGGCAAAGCGAGTTTCACTCGTTCCCATGTTTCTGCGATTGAGGCCCCCGCCAGGAGGGATTGCATGCTGAAGAAGTAGGTGTTGAAGACGGGTGTGAAGACGGCTTGTTGGACGGCGACTTTGGTGGTGATGGAGAGGAACTTGGAGGTGTAGTTGAAGTTGTGGTGGAGGAACATGAACCTGCATATCTTGTTAGTCTCAACCATCATCAAACCTCTCAACGAGAAGGTAAGGGAGAGGGGTACCATTTATAAGAAGGAATACTCGACACAAGCCCGACAGTCAAATGCCTCAAAGTCCGCAACGGATCATAGCCCACCGTCGCTACCACCTCTCTTTCCTCTCCATCTTTATTTTCGATTGTTTTCACTTCCGACGGGAACAATAACTGCGCACTCAAATCGCCCGCCAGATAAATAATAAACGAACTCGCGAGTTGCGTAACGTATGGCCTCTTGTGCTGCACATTCGTGTACCAATTCCCAAAGCGACCGATTGGTCCTGATCTTATCATTTTGCCTATACCCCGACTGCTGCGTGCTGCTGGGAGCGGCGAAGTAGTAGCCGCTCCAGCGGAGGATGGTACCGAGCCTGTGGGTGGAGGGGTGGTCGTAGAGGAGTTTGTAGACTCGGACACGGGCGACTCTTTCGTCGGCGTAGGCTCGTTTTTTTCTATAGGCTTATTCGAGTTGTGTCGTCGTTGGGCCTTATTTCCGTTCGTCGTTCCTCTGTTTCGCAGCGATGAAGATAGATTGTTCCCGGGTCGGCGTGCCGCTGAGATAAGGTCTGATATAACTCGACGCATTGCGACTGTATACATGTATCGTTGACGAAAGGGATGATTGAAGCGGTAGAGACCGTGACTCAGACCAGTCCTTCAACGTCTATACTGGCTGGTGGAATCGTCAAGACTCAAGACAACGGGCTGAAAGAAAATAGCGGCGCCAACAAGTGGAATCTATTTCCGGTACATAAAGAACAAGACCCCTGCTCAAACTCGAAACAATCAAAAAGAAGACTGAGAAGATGAAGAATGGTAAGAATAGATTAGTAAACCAACGCGGAAATAGAAAGCACGCAAGATGGGGCACTCAAGTCCAACACACAGAAAGAAGTGCTTAACTCCGGTCGGAGTTGATATTTTTAAAGATCGAATCTGGCCCTGGAGACTGTGATTGGGCAGAAGCGCCGGTGTCAGCTATATCGAGACGATTATGCATCGGAATGTCACGTGGAACACACTGCCGAACACCCGGATACACTGCTTTATTTTAGATTTTGGAGTAGGAGTATCATCAACATTATGTATTATTCTAGGTAGATGCATAGACGAGATGCAGGCGTATGCTAAACATAATATCAGGGAAACAAGACAGAACTCCACTGACCCATCCGAGTCGTATGCAAGTGCAACAAAGACAAATATATAACAAAAGGAAACCACCAAAAATGTACATGGATATGTGTAGGAGATTATTGAGGCGCAGACTTTCTAGGCGAAACAAAGCTAAAGTCTGAGTCTTTGGTGTTGACACGATCAATGTCGTATGGGTTGCCTTCGTATTCAACCCTGCCGCGATGCGAGCTGCTCGCCGTCCGAGTGGAGGCGCGCGAGTACATACGGCGAGCGGGTGCGGCTTCCTCTTCGCCCTCGGATTCAGAGCTGATATCATGAGGAGCAGGGGCTTCGGCGCGATCAAAGTTGACCTCGTCGTTCTTCTCGCTATCTGTTTCTTCTTCTTGGGCTGATTCCTGCAATTTGCGCATGAAGGCAGCGGATTCGGCGGCGTACTTGCACTTTTCACGAACCTGCCTGCCGTACTTGTAGAAGAGGAACGGGAACGGGACACAGGCGAGAGCCAAGAATGCGGGGATGGTCGAGGCCCAGTGGATACCAAGGTTGTTGTACATATAAGTGGTGAAAAGAGGAAAAGCTGTACCACAGAGCGAACGAAGCACGGAGTTGGCAGCAAGCACAGAGGCGGCGAAAATGGTATACGAGTCGATCAAATAATTCATGACACTGAGGAAGACCAAGACCATTCCAAAACCGAACGGAACACCAGCAGCGATACTAACCATCCAGTGGATGGACGGGTAGTTTGTCCAGGCGAACCAAAACAGACCGACAGGGAGAGCAACTGAACCAACTAGACAAGGTGGGAGACGAGCCTCAGGTGCTGCAAATCCGCCTGCCTTTTCTGCTTCTTTCAAATAACGCTTGTTGTCCCAAATGCTGTAGGCGACGGCCGCCAACATACCTACCATGACACCAAGGAAAGAAAGACCGGTGATTCCTTGACTCCAATGGCGAGTTCCTTCATAGACGATAGGGAAAGCACTGAACAACATGTACAGTGTTCCGTAGATAATAGCCATGTAGATAGAAAGAAGGAAGACGATAGGCTCCTTCAACAAGAGGATCCAAGGCCTAGAGAGAGAGGTCTTGAGGGCCTGGGTAAGCGTGACCTTTCCTCGCTGCGCATCCATTTGTGTCAGGTAAACCTTGCCGGTCATCTTGGACAACTTCTCGGCGCGTCGGCGAAGCAAGACGGGCGAATAAGTCTCAGGAATGAGCGTCGACCCCAAAATCCAAAGCGCGCCTGAAAACGTAGCCATGAAACCCATCACCCAGCGCCATCCAGCATACTCGCCCAAAAAACCACCGATAATCGGACCTAGCACAGGACCCAAAAAGGGAGCGACCGCGAAGAAGCTCATGGCCAAACCTCGATCAGCAGCGGGGAACATATCAGCAATGACACCACCGGCATTGGTAAGCGGGGAGGAACCAAAGGCTCCCGCAAAGAATCGTAGAATGATCAAGGTGTATGAATTCTGGGCACCGGTGCACCCAGCATTGAAAGCAGTGAGCATGGCATAGGTAAAGATGAACGTCAACTGTCGACCAAACAGCTCACTCATGGGTGCCCAGATCAAAGGACCAATCGCAAATCCCAGCACGAACAACGAAATACCCAAAATCGCAATCTCCTCGCTAATTCCAAACGCAACCACGATCTGCAGAATACCACCGCTGTATGCCGACGAACCGAGAGCAACTGCCAGCGTACAAACAGCCATCGTCATGGTAATAAACCATTTTGCGAATACAGAGAAGAGCATGGGATTGCGCGGGTCGTTGGGGATCCATGAGATGAGGTAGGGATCTTCTTCTGTACCGGAGCCGGCGTAAGTGTAGTTCTCGACTTCGGTGGTGATGCCTGCTTGGTCGATGATTTTGCGCCAGTAGGAGATTCGTTTCGGCGTGACAGCTTCGAGGGGCTGGTCCCTTTTGTCGTAGTCGGTTTCCACCATGGCGTTTTATCTGTGTGTCTGTGTGTGTGTGACCGAGTTGTGGTTGCCTTTTTTGTTGGATGTCCCTCGGCAGACAGGGAAGTCGTATGTTTCCGTTTTAGGCAGTCGCGAGTAATGCGTTAGTTGCTATATGAACAAAACAAAGCAACGTATATTAATAGTATGTACCAGAAGTATATACTACGTACACCTTGTATGAAGACCGAGTCGTCTTGCCAGAGTATCCCGTACTGCAATATCAACGAAACTATACCGAGGGGGGTCAAGCAGTGTATTTAAATCACTTTTTCGTCACGGACCACGAAGGCCTTAATTCATTATTTATTATCATGCTACGTACTAGCATATTCTACTCCACTGCGCCGCCACGCGATCATAAAATCTGCAGCAAAATTTTTAGTCCGTTCCCAATCTATCGATGAAGAGACAGGACGAATGAGATGGTGTCGCAATGCTCCTTCTGGCAAACCGTCCGCGGTCGACGTCGGGAAAACTCCACTCGATACGCTCTCGGCAATGGCAGCGAGAGGGCATCCGGCGAGTTGTACACGGCTGTTCCGATTATTTAATAGTAATAGTTATGGGATAGGATTGGCGCTGATTCATTGCTTTCGGTGACAATGGCATTGTGCTCTCAATTAAAGTGAAACTTGTGCGTATAGAAGGGCGAGTCATTGCTAACAAATTTTGCACAACCATGTCGTCAACCAACCAACGTCGCTTAAAACAACTGGCCGAGTTGCATAATTTGTAAGCATACACCAATCACTCGGAGTCCCGTGAGGCGACTAAGCCTCTTGTGGACAAACCGCCGCGGCTTCCAGCGCCCAACACGTGCCGACTTCCGGGTCGGGCGATGCCAAGCCATACCAAATCATGACATCAACCACTTTGGCAAGCCTTACGTGCGTAGCTTAGCAGAACTACTAGTTATGTAACTTATGTACTAGTTAACTATGTAACAGTTTAACAGTCCAGACTCGGGACCCTCGACTGTGGCTGACTGGTTTTTCAGGCATCGACTTCCTTTTCGCTGACTCGTGAGTGGATTTGTCTGGACTCTGGTGTCTCGATCTGATAACCTAGTCTGTTGATGGGATAGTTTGCTGGTTATGATCATGTACGATCGGAGGGATCACTGGGATGAAGCTATTCTACAGACTAGCGTGCTTCCTGATATTGTGTCATGCATGTAGATCGGCCAGTTGGTGCGAATCGGATCAGCTGGACGATGCTGTTGTCTTGTCCCCAGGCAGCCAGGCAATACTTGGTGTACGAAGTTGGTACGTCATCTCCAGGCAAGTGATCCCGATATCTGTTCTGCTTCAAGTGTCCAGTTCTATCCATCTGGCCCTTTCTATCCGAGTGCCATTTGGTTGTAGCTGTAGTACGCGCTCTCTTGCTCGAGCCCTGCGGTGTTCGTTGAGTTGATGGGCGGCAAAACCACCTACCCCGATATCAATCTCGAAGACACCACACTCTACACGACGAAAATCATCTCAGCCACCATAATCCTAGACCAAGTATCGAAAAGACGTACTAAACCTACAACTATTACATGTCTCACGAGTGTACACATCGATAGAAACGTGGTCCACAGTGGTGGACATGATCCACCGTGTACACCGGCAATTCGATATCGAGCCCATCACGGCATCGATATGCCGCATCAGTACATCGTCTACGCAAGGGCTATTCGCTGAACCGTCTATGAATACGAAGAACGAGTAGAGCATCTCGTATTTGATCTATCATATACAAGTAAAATGACTTCTACAGACTGACTGCATGATTGTTCACCAATCGGTCCATGTCGCCGATGATCGTATGACTTCCGCCGACAGATTTTGCACGGTTGGCATCAACCACTACATACACGGGTACGTAGCGAAATTATGAGATAGTGCCCAAGCAGACACGAATCTAATTTGGCGACATGAACCGCGACAATGCCTGTACGAACAAGTATGACAGCATATCTCAATAGGATACTGGGTGTCTGTATTACGAGGCATCTATCCGCGTCAGTAAACGCGACCGTGGAAATTGGATACTCGCGACGCGTTCATTACTAGCTAGCTATCTAAGATCATAGCAATGGAAAGAAAGAATCGACATGCTTGTAGACATCAAGTCTATTGTCATCAGATTGGTCTCGATAATATACATTTCGATGGACTGGGCCGTTTTGGTGTGGTCGGCCACTGCCTTCTGACCATTGCTATTCAGAGCTGAAGATGAACGAAGAAAAACACAAGATGGAATACCCAGTAATAACCCATAAGAAAACAAAAGCAGAACCCGTCATTTCTCGCCAGTAGTCATGATAAAATGAACAATAGTAAGATGAAAAAGTAAGACCCCCATGATCGCCAACCCAATTAACCGTGAGTCATATGAAAGTTTTGACTCATCGAATCACGTCAAGAACAATAAAGAATTTATGAGCGCTCGCCACGGAGACGGCGGGCAAGCTGGATATCCTTGCTCTGGATGGTGACACGCTTGGCGTGGATAGCGCACAAGTTGGTGTCTTCGAACAGGGAGACGAGGTAGGCCTCAACGGACTCCTGGAGAGCACCGATGGCGGAGGACTGGAAGCGGAGGTCGGACTTGAAGTCTTGAGCAATTTCACGGACAAGACGCTGGAAAGGCAACTTGCGGATCAAGAGCTCAGTGGACTTCTGGTAGCGACGAATCTCACGGAGAGCGACGGTACCTAGGAGTTATTAGTGAAGATCGAAACACATGATGTAGTGAGACGCGACGTACCAGGCTTGTAGCGGTGAGGCTTCTTGACACCTCCGGTGGAGGGAGCAGCCTTACGGGCGGCCTTGGAAGCAAGCTGCTTACGAGGGGCCTTGCCACCAGTGGATTTACCTAAGAGGTGGTATCAGTCAAGAGTAAAATAGAAGAAAAAGTGAAGTGGGAGTCAACCGCGTCACGGTCGGAGGCAACAGCAAGACGCGTCGCCAGCCAAGAAGACACGAAGATGAAGGGAAAGTCAGGTAAGAATAAACTTACGGGCTGTCTGCTTGGTACGAGCCATTGTGGATGTGATTTATTTGATGAAGAGATAAATTTGGTGATGGAAAAGTGATGGTGTTGATGGATGGTAATCACTGAGTGGATGGATGAGAGAGAGAGATGTAGGAGGGAAGAGAAAGTGGGCGGGGGGGAAAGTATTTGTAGTGGGCGATGGGCGGGTGGGTGATCTGGGTGACTGCCTGTTGGGCGGGTGCAGATTTGGATCAGCAAAAACTGGGCGGGAAAGCTGGCTGCGATAAGCGTGATTCTGACACGCAGTTTTGTTAGGGAAATCAGAATGAATATGCTGGTGCCCCCGGCTTGGCGGGACTAACTGAGTATGTAAGCGAGTCTGATCTTCCCGTCCGCCAATCAGAGCGCAGGATCACAGAACGCAAATACCTTCTGATCCCAACCACAACCGGTATTTTTGATTCGAATCAAAATCGTGGCATGTAATTCGCTGGATCAGAATGCGGTTTCCACCGGCCAACATGGCTGATCTGCGTTGCCATGGCTGGTAATGGCAGGATCAGAGCATCAGCGTTGAATCAGTAAGAACCGCCTCCAGATCAAGCGACGGGCCCGCTGATTGGCCAGACCACCCACTAGCGCGTGATCCCAGGCACCTTCCCGCGTCCGGCTCCTCCTATAGAAATATCTCCCGCCGCGTCTTCTTTCCCACCTTCTTTCTCCTCTCCATCTCCAGTCTCCATCTTCAAGTCTTACTCAACATCATCAACGCGTTTACGCATCCACATTCAATTACTCCTTATCTCTTCTCATCCCAATACATCAAAATGACTGGACGTGAGTACTGCTTCACCTCATCGATCATCTCTTGCTTCAACTCATACTGACCTGACTTGCTTCAACAGGTGGCAAAGGTGGAAAGGGTCTCGGCAAGGGTGGTGCCAAGCGTCACCGCAAGATCTTGCGTGACAACATCCAGGGTATCACCAAGCCCGCTATCCGCCGTCTCGCTCGTCGTGGTGGTGTCAAGCGTATCTCCGCCATGATCTACGAAGAAACCCGCGGTGTCCTCAAGACCTTCCTCGAGGGTGTTATCCGTGATGCCGTCACATACACTGAGCACGCCAAGCGAAAGACTGTCACATCTCTCGATGTTGTCTACGCTCTCAAGCGACAGGGCCGTAAGTTTCTCTGCTTCTTCACGTCTTATCGACGCGTCTAACATCCTCTCTCTCAGGTACCCTCTACGGTTTCGGTGGTTAAACGTTTTCTCTTCATTGTTTTGTCACGGCCTCGCCAACGCGGTCGACGCGTCTGCTCGCCGCTGTGGTGACGCGTTGCTCCTTATTCTGGGTTGGGTTTCGGTATGACAGGGTCGTCAGGGTGTTCTCTGAATAGTTTTTCTTGTTTTCTTCACGTCTTTATGGGTCTGGGTCTTGCATCTTTTTACTACTACTTTTTAAATTATACCTCGTCTACACTGGTCGGCTTGTGGCCTATGGGTCCGAACATCTTTGTATCATAGCGGCCGTTTATCCTGGTGGACTGGAGTTGCGACGCTCAGTCATCGCACATGAAATGAATGAACTTCAAAGACCTTTCATCTTGACTTGTAAACTTTTGTCTTTTCGTGCTTGGTCGCTCGATCTGCTGCGGTTGTCCCAAGTATGGCGTATGTCTGTTGTTGTTGAGCGTGGAATGGTCGCGGGTCACGTCGATGCTGTTGTAACAGTAAACACGGACTACCTAGCTGTGTGTTCGAATGTATGTACAGTGCTGTATATTTGCCATCTTACTACGTCTATCTATCTGTCGTATCCAGTAAACACGACTCCTCCATACGTAGTCGCGTTCTTGAGTTGAAAATATACCCGACTTTTCTGTAGCGAGTATCCGATAGTCTAAGAAGTAGGATTTCGCAACATACGCACGATAACGTGTGTATTTTGGCTGGCTTTTAATATTTCTGTACTAAAACGTATTCTGTACGTATATTTACATGTATTTTGTGGAGTTTACGGTTGAAAATGAGGTATTGCTGAGATACGTTGTCGTAATCCAGCGTAAATGCAGTGGTGATGTATATAAATATATATCCGTTTTGCAATTCAAAACTATCTCAAACGACCGAAGGACCGTAAACACACAGAGGAATGATACCGGGGGCGTCAAAAGTGGTAGACATATACAACCTAAGGTGTTGAAAGCGACAAGCCCTTCAGAATGTACGAAAACAGATATGGATAATCGTGAATGCCAGTATAAAAGTTGATTCTACGATCTTGCTATGCGGATACATACAAATCGCATCGGTCGCGCCAACATCTCACAATAACCCAGCATCGCAATGCAATTAATCTCAGATACTGACTGTCAGCCAATACCAAAGAGTCCGGTTACGAGGACAATGCGATAAAAATTCAAATAATGAAGTAAGCATCGCGAAATCACAGCGAGTATAGAAAGACTGTCCTCGTTGAATATTGATGCCTCAGGCAGAAAGGGGAAACCGGCGTCTTGGCGGTTTGGATAGTCGCCGGTCGACATTAATTAGTGCAAGCGACCATCAACGAGCATGACTACGACTCTACGCCGATGGATCAACGATACCTGGCGCCTTCCACTGCACTCGTTTCAACACAAATGCTCCTACGATGGCATCGAAAGCGCGTATAGAATACACATAACGAACCTCCAGTCCGGTATAGCATGGTTCTTTAAGTTACCGATGACCGGGTGGCTTACTAAACGCTTTAACGCGATAACTACTGTGACGCGTTTTCTACCTTTTAATTGCATATCAAGTCTATAATATTGATGTATGCACTGTGATATTGATCGTGAAACTACAGAGATAGTCCTCGCCCCTGACACCACTCCGTCTCGACTGAGCAGCGCCTCTTCAGAGACGCAAAGGCACTCGGTTCACTGCATACTACAGGCACAGAGACTTCGCACGAACCAAAGATAAACATCGAAATCGAATAAGGTCGGCATGGAAGACACTCGAATGGATTGACTGCACTCGGTCGTTGGAAACGCGCACCACCATTCATACGACTGTTCGGACGCATGATTCCTCGCGATGAGCAATGTCTTATACGCCCCTGGAGAAGGCCTCCATCGAAGCGTGCGAGCAGCTTAGAAATGGCCGCCTGGGGGATGGAAATAAAGAGAATCAGAGAAAAGGTTCCTTGTAGGAATGGAGTCCCGAAGAGAATCATCTTGCAGAACAGAGGACATCGACGAAGTAGCTCACAATGATGCACCCCGTCCGGTCAGTCTATTGTTGGAAAAGTTGGTTTCTTTCTGCTTCCCGCCCTCAATATGCTCGACTCTAGGCTTGTGCGCTTTTGATGAGAACATTCTCAGGTCTATCAAGATTTTCTTGCTATGCAATAGTCGGTATGTCAGGGTGAGTTATTTTCACGTCTCGATTTCCTCTTAACCACTTTATACCCTAGTACATCGTTCATATTTAGCACACGTCAAACGTTGTACGATCGTGCGAACTCTACTTCTCATGCATATCGATCACCTAGACATCGATCATTTTATCGCAATCATCTCTTCGGATGCCTGACACGCTTTCGGTATCAATTACTATCATACCCGATAACAATGAACATGCACATTATGTCGTGGATCCCGGATTGACCATGGTACGAGAAGCGTAATATCCTCAGGGTGTCCTCTTGCTCGAGGCCTCATTCTCGGTCCTTTCGCTTTCATCTCGCGACTAACGATGATCATCCACCTCGGTGCTGTCATATCGTCCCGCGTCATAGCCACAATCCTTCCCCTACATCGGACTGCAGAAGACAGCGGCGTGGATATGATATATATCCTTGATAAGGTTAACAAAGCTGTCGAACGGAGGTTGAAGTCTGAAATCAACAGCATGTCTCAGTCGCAGGAGCTCTGCCTCGACTTGTTATTACCGAAGACGGGCGGTCGGTGTGCGTTCGTACCGACGTTTCACCTCGATTTTCTTGACTGAAAGCCCGTCCAAGATATCGTGTTGACGCCGATCGGTTTCTGTATCTGGTTGAAAGATCCGATTGAAATGGTTCATCAAGACTCAAAGGCGACGCTCTGAATATGGATTCTTGATACCTTCTGACATCGTCCATCGCCAATCGCAGCTGGTATAAATGGCTCGCTGCGTGTCTCTGCGTCCATTGCTTGATTTGTATCACCGATTGGGAATCCAAGAACGACAGCCTTGTTTGTTTCTAACATGTCGAGCAACGTGTGGCCCCAGTCAGCCGTGAGCTTCTTTACGTCTTCGAGAACCCCGGCACTGATACTCAGGAGTTCCTTCCCCTTCGACTGAGGGATCTGTTTTTCCGTTGCGTGTGTACATCCTGATAGTTGTTACTATCCAACCTGCTCTATCGGACCAACTCGCGGCGCTCAAAAGAAGGGACGGACCAGTATTGTCGATATCAAGAAGAGCAGTCACATGCTACATTCACCGATCACTGCACACTTAGATCACGTTGAGTCCGTCAAGCGTATCGAGAACTCGCCGAAGGGCGATTGACAGCGACAGACCAGCCCGTGAATTTGTCTGCGCCTCACGAGTGAGCTCAACGAATCAAACCCAGCTTCCTAGGAATATTATCTCTGGCTGTCCCCTAGGCAGGTGCCTTTCGCAGCTGACCCATGTTGACCACAAACTGGGATTTGTCTGGAAAAGAAGTCTCTTGTTTATATGCGACGGAAGTCTATCCGGAGTCTGCATTAGACGTGCCACACAATACCGTGTACACCCTATGACATCTTAGTCAGGACATTAAGCAAGCATGGCGTTATACGATTGACTCCTATTGTAATCCTCACCATGGGAGATGATCTTGGGAATACTTAGCGCCATGACTCGACCATTCGTGGTTGATCTCAGGGGCCGACGAATGTCCTATCCTCCAAGACGACAACAACACTGTCGAACCGGTCGTCAAATGGCGCATTGACGGACTGTACCCTCCAGTTAATGATATATCGATCATGCTCGAAGAGAGTACCTCGTAGTCTTGAGTAAGGTTTATTCGGCAATCAAATCAAGTAGTTACTGTCTTTCTCAGCTGTATGAACACCACCTCACTGATTGAGAACAGTCATCGTATAGATACCGAACAGCGAGATACATATCCATTCATTATAGAATAGATTCTACAAGATCTCTACGAGATGTACGTGAACTGTTTACTTTGAGACAAGGAAGATATTGTGGTCTACACACTAAACATTAGATAAAGTCGTCTTGAAGCCTCAGTCTTCGGCTTGGTGCGCTATTTGACTGCCTGAGGTGTATATATCGCTTTGAACCTCATCCTTCTGAATAACGAATCTCCGCGTTCATGCCCTCTACAGTCTCTGTGTTCACTCTACCATTACTAATTCGACAATAACAATCACCAATGCTTATCAACACACAATCTCCCTCCTCGATAACGAATACGAACGAACAAGCTCCTTCCAATGCTTCCATCACCCTTCCAGAAACAAGTGGAGAGCGCCCAAAAGCCCCACGCGGAGCGGCGGAACCCGGCGATAACAGTTAGAGACACTAAAAAAAGAAAAATAACAGCGAGGTTCTGGGGAACCTTCCGAAACGGAACTGCCCCCACCAAGCCACTTTTCTGTTTGTGTTCGGATCAATGTTTTCCTTTACCCTTTTGATTTAAAGGGGTTGACGGCTCAGCCCCGTTATGCCCATTGTTATCGATAAGTTAATTTTTTTTATCGGGTAGTGTACGGTAACATCGTCTACTTGTACGTAGTAGAGGTTGAGTTGTTTTGGATGAGGAAAAAGGTTGCAATGCAATGCTGACACCTCCTCGGAAATGCGAACGAGTGCGACAGTAACACTCAACAAAATCAATTTATGAAAAAAAAAGGTTTTGAATGAGACACGGAAAAATCTTTCTGTATTTCCGCGTCCGTGTGTATGCGCTGCAGAAATCTTAAGGTTATCAGAGATTTTTTTTTTTTTTTTTTTTTTTTTTTTTTTTTAT